>CAWUFW010012980.1:0-505904 GCA_963921515.1 Calotriton arnoldi | reverse complement strand
GTATATGTATATATATATATTATCTACTGGCGGTCGCCAGTAGATAGTTATAGTTAGGACCTAGTTTCCATAGGAAAAGCGTTTTTTCTTTTCCCAATAACTTTGGCACCGAATGACGAATCTTCGCGAAATTTTCAAAACTAGTGGGGCGCTCCGGTCAGCTCCTGTCTTGAAAGTTTCGGGGTGATTCGCCAAGCGGGGGCCGAGAAAAAAGGGGGGTCCCAAAACGTGTTTTCTCCATGTTATTTCCCATAGGAAACTTTAGACACGGCTACAGCGCGAACTGCTGAACGGAATTACACCAAATTTGGCAAAAAGGTAGCCCTTGGGTCAGAAAGAGCCCTTTTTGTTAAATGGTGTAAATCCGCTCAGTAGTTCCTGAGAAATAAAAAAAAAAGAGGTCGGAAAATCAATTTCCCATAGGAAACTTTAGACACGGCTACAGCTCGAACTGCTGAACGGAATTACACCAAATTTGGCAAAAAGGTAGACCTTGGTTCAGAAAGAGCCCTTTTTTTAAATGGTGTAAATTCATTCAGTAGTTGCTGAGAAAATCAAAAAATAAAAGTTTCGATATCTAGAGGCGCGGTGGATCCGCGGACCCTCCCGACCAGGAGCTTTAATCTAATTGGCTGTCAACACTCCAAACCAGGAAGTGTTGGCAGCCATCTTGTGACTCGGTAGAACCGAGTCACAAGAAAACAGGGAAACAAAGGTGAAAAAAAAGAAAAAGGGGCAGGGTAGAAACACCCTGACCCCCTAGGCCTGCTCAGGGGGTCCCACAAGGACCCCCAGGCCAAAAAAAAAGCATTTTAAAAAAAAAACGAATCGTCCGAATTCGCGCTGGGTGCGCGAATCCGGACAACATTTTTTAAAAAAATGAAGCGCTGACTCCCGTGCTTCATTTAATTGAGGCCCCCGGGTGGGCCAGGTCCCGGGGGCATGTGTAACAAATATATGCTGGGGCCCGCGGGGGCCCCCGCAGCCCCAGGGACCGCCACCCCCGGGGCTTTCTTAACACTATGTGCGGGAGGGCACTAGGCCCTCCCGCAGCCCCGGGGACCACCACCCCCTGGGGCTTCTTTTTTAATGTGTGGGGGGCCTCCAAGGCCCCCCAAGCCCCGGGGACCAACACCCCCCGGGGCTTTTCTTAAATATTTGCGGGGGCACACGGCCCCCCACAGCCCCGGGGACCGCCACCAACGGGGCTTGTTTTTTTAAAATAAATGAACCTGTGTGGGGGGCTCGAGCCCCCCCACATGCCCCGGGGACCGCCACCTCCCCGGGGCACTAAGTATGTACATGCGGGGGTCCGTTACGGACCCCCGAGCCCCGGGGACCACCACCTCCCGGGCTGTGCATTGGATGGGAGGGGGGCCGCGCGGCCCCCCTCCTGGAGCCCGTGATGGGCCTGGGGACCGCCACCCCCCAGGGCCGGCTCCTGCAGTGTCCCGGGGTGCCCACCCCCGGGACACTGCTGCTTACTATGGCAGGGCAGGAGCCTCGCGGCTCCCGCCCTGCCATAGCAAACTTGCTTTGGATTTTGGGCGCGAGAGCAGGGAATCCTGCTCTCGCTTCCAAAATGCAAAGCAGATTGCTTTTCCACACGGGGAGCTGCATGTCAGCAGTTCCCCATGTGGAAAAGCAATGCTGGCTCCTGCAGGACGCGGGGAGCCGGCGGGACCGTGGGGGCATTGGGGCTCCCCCCACGGTCCCCAACAGAGAGGCAAGGCCCCGGGGGATGGGGTCCCCGGGGCCATAAGTGGCCGAGGAGGGGGGCCGCGTGGCCCCCCTCCTTAAATCAATAAATAATATTTTTTTTTCAAAGATGAGGCACAGCCCCGGGGGATGGGGTCCCCGGAGCCACTTGAGGCCTTAGGAGGGGGCTACGCAGTCCCCCTCCTTTAAAAAGGCCGAAATTGGCCTCGGGAGGGGGGCCGCGCGGCCCCCTTCCTGTTTTTCTTTTTTTTTAAAAAGCAGGCCCAGGGGGATGGGGTCCCCAGGGCCCCAAATAATTTAAAAGGAGGAGGGCCACACAGCCCCCCTTGAGAAAAAAAAAAAAAAAAAAAGCCGGCATCGCGGCGGAGGCCACGCCCCCTAAGTGCAGCACTCAGCAAACGTGCCCCCTGGCGCGTTGTAAGTGGGGGAATTAATTTCCCTTTAATACTGAGGGTCCCTGGGGCCAACTAGCCACCAGGTACCTCCAGTATGCGCCAGGGAGCTGCATTGCAGAGAGGTGTTCAGAGGCCACGCCCCTTTTAAACCTCTCTGCAACGCAGCTCTGTGGCGCTTACTGGAGGTACCTGGTGGGCTAGTTGGCCCCCAGGGACCCTCAGGACTCAAGGGGAATTAATTCCCCAATTTACAACGCGCCAGGGGCCGCGTTTGCACAGTGGTGCAGGGAGGGGGCGGGGCCTGACACACCAAGTGTGCAAATGCACACCCTGGCACATTGTAAATTGCCATGTACTAATCCAAACACTCCGCCAATACCCAAGCACTTATAAATTCACACAGGCACTCTCCTTACAGTATTCTAATCTTTCAGTTAGTAGCTATGTACTCATGCAATGCTCCAGGCACTACCTGATCACTGTTACAATCCCATATGCCCTACCCATACAGTCCTGTACCCAGTTACACACTTCTCATTTGCTCCTTCAATTCCCCAGGTAATACACATGCAGTCCCGCAATCACACTGTCACTCCCTGTGCACTCCTCCAGTCACCCAGCAACTACCATGTACTAATCCATACACTCCTCCATTAGCCAAGCACTTATAAGTTCACCACGCACTCTCCTTGCAGTACTCTAATTATCCAGTCAGTACCCATGTACTCATGGAATGACCCAGTCACTAACACATGCACTGCTGCAATACCTTGAGGACTACCTATGCAGTCCAGTAATCTCCCTGGTACTATCTATGCAGTCCACCAATCACCCAGCCAATCCTATGTGCTTATCCAATCACTGCGCCAAAACCCAAGCACTTATAAAATCACCATGCACTGTCCTTGCAGCACTCTAATCATCCAGTCACTACCCATGTACTCATGCAATGACTCAGGCACTAACTCATGGCGGTCATGCTAATCACAGGGGTACCCCAACGCATAGTGTTCCTTAGTGTATGTAGGTGTTTTCACTGTATTCTAAGTGTCTTTTAGCATAGCACTGGCTCCAGTCCTGGTTATTCGGAGTCAGGTACCACCAGTATCCGTCAGTAAAAAGTTGGGGGCACAGGAGGACTTTCTGCTCCTCTGTTGGTTCTTTCTGCACATCTCTTGCTTCTTCCTGCACTTTTCTTCGTCTTTCTGGACTTCTGTTGCCTCTTTCTGCATTTGTCTTGCTTCTTTCTGTGCTTTTCTTCTTCTTTCTTCACATGTCCTACCTTTGTAGGCATAGTTAGAAATTAGCATTTAAAAAACCTTTGAAATTCACTGAAAAAACCATAGGTTTCAGGCACGTTATAGTTAGAAATTAGCATTTAAAAAACCATTGAAATTCACTGAAAAAACCATAGGTTTCAGGCACGTTATAGGTAGAAATTAGCATTTAAAAAACCTTAGAAATTCACTGAAAAACCCATAGGTTTCAGGGACGTTATAGTTAGTTGGACATTTCACTCGTACAAAACCATAGAAATTCCTCCGTTATAGTTAGTTCAGCTAACTATAACTCGCGCCCCCGCAATGCACTGCTGATGACGTCACATATTACATCATTCATGACATGGTCAGTGACATCACTGATGACATCACTGATGACATCTCAAATGACATCAGTGATGACATCACTGATGACATCATCCACGTCAAAATCTGATGCACCTCCTCACACTCTAATATAATCTTTGATACACCCACTGTAAAAGTCAGACTACCATTTTCGAAACCATCGAAACACCAATACCAGTTACTACATACGCACTCACTGATTCCTAGGTCTACACACACATCTACTCATTCACCCATACAATCACTCATACATACAGTCACTCATCAATACAATACTATCATATGCACTCATACACCTATACAGACACTCACACACCACCACTCATCCATGGAGTTACTGATATACCTAGTCAGTCATGCAAAGTATTAATCACACTCCCATTTCCTCACCTATACAGTTATTCACACACCACCTCACTTATTCAAACATATACTAACACATACTTACTCTCTTATACAATCACTGATACAAGTACACACTGATCCATACTGCCACTCTCACAATCACTCACTCTCATGTATAGTCATTTATATACTCCAACTCTCACAAACACTACCTTTTACATATGTAGTTACTTGGACATGTACCACTGAGACATCCAATCTCTCACCAACACACCCATACACACACTCACTCGCCCATACAGCTGTTTCCACATGCACTCTTGAACCCATACACCCAGTGAATCAACCACTCACACATCTATGCACAGAGTCACACACCTCCCACCCACCCACACACACACTCAGTCTCCCATACAAATACTCTGGCAACCAATCAATAACCCATATAAACACTCATGTAGCTACTCACCAACCCATGCAGCAGCTTACACAACAACAGACATACTGATACACACATTCAGACAGTTTAGTGACTAACCCATGCATTCAGTAAGACACATTTAATCACTCACTTATACAGTCAGTCACGCACCTATCAAATCCTTCATCCAGACACATCTACACCCTCTCATTCTTCAATACAGCTTGGCATATATATATAAAACATATTTAAACTTTACAGAAACACACAGTCACTGGATGATGTCATCAGTGATGTCATCAGTGATGTCATTTGAGATGTCATCAGTGATGTCATCAGTGATGTCACTGACCATGTCATGAATGATGTAATATGTGACGTCATCAGCAGTGCATTGCTAGGGCGCGAGTTATAGTTAGCTGAACTAACTATAACGGGGAATTTTTATGGTTTTGTACGAGTGAAATGCCCAACTAACCATAACGTCCCTGAAACCTGTGGTTTTTTCAGTGAATTTCTAAGGTTTTTTAAATGCTAATTTCTAACTATAACGTCCCTGAAACCTATGGTTTTTTCAGTGAATATATATATTCGTCACATATTACATCATTCATGACATGGTCAGTGACATCACTGATGACATCACTGATGACATCTCAAATGACATCACTGATGACATCACTGATGACATCATCCAGTCACTGTGTGTTTCTGTAAAGTTTAAATATGTATTATATATATGCCAAGGTGTATTGAAGAATGAGTGGGTGTATAAGTGTCTGGATGGATGATTTAGTAGGTGCGTGACTGACTGTATAAGTGAGTGATTAAATGTGTCTTACTGAATGCATGGGTTGGTGAGTAGATACATGAGTGTGTATATCGGTTATTGATTGGTTGCTTCAGAATTTGTATGGGAGACTGAGTGTGTGTGTGGGTGGGTGGGAGGTGTGTGACTGTGCATAGATGTGTGAGTGGTTGATTCACTGTGTGTATGGGTTCAAGAGTGCATGTGGAAACAGCTGTATGGGTGGGTGAGTGTGTGTATGGGTGTGTTGGTGAGTGAATGGATGTCTCAGTGGTACATGTCCAAGTAACTACATAGGGAAAAGGCAGTGTATGTGAGAGTTGGAGTATAAATGACTATACGTGAGAGTCAGTGATTATATAAGAGAGTAAGTATGCGTTAGTATCTGTATAGGTGAGTAAATGGGAGTGTGATTAATTATTTGCATGACTGACTAGGTGTGTGAGTAACTCCATGGATGAGTGGTGGTGTGTGAGTGTCTGTATAGGTGTATGAGTGCATATGATAGTGTTGTATTGATGAGTGACTGCATGTATGAGTGATTGTATGGGTGAATGAGTGGATGTGTGTGTAGACCTAGGAATCAGTGAGTGCGCATGTAGCAACTGGTATTGGTGTGTCGATGGTTTCGAAAATGGTAGTCTGTATTTTACAGTGGGTGTATCAAAGGTTATATTAGAGTGTGAGGAGGTGCATCAGATTTTCACGTGGATGATGTCATCAGTGATGTCATTTGAGATGTCATCAGTGATGTCATCAGTGATGTCACTGACCATGTCATGAATGATGTAATATGTGACATCATCAGCAGTGCATTGCGGGGGCCCGAGTTATAGTTAGCTGAACTAACTATAACGGGGAATTTCTCTGGTTTTGTACGAGTGAAATGTCCAACTAACTATAACGTCCCTGAAACCTATGGTCTTTTCAGTGAATTTCAAAGGTTTTTTAAATGCTAATTTCTAACTATTACGTCCCTGAAACCTATGGTTTTTTCAGTGAATTTCAAAGGTTTTTTAAATGCTAATTTCTAACTATTACGTCCCTGAAACCTATGGTTTTTTCAGTGAATTTCAAAGGTTTTTTAAATGCTAATTTCTAACTATGCCTACAAAGGTAGGACATGTGAAGAAAGAGGAAGAAAAGCGCACAAACAAGCAAGACAAATGCAGAAAGAGGCAACAGAAGTCCAGAAAGACAAAGAAAAGTACAAGAAGAAGCAAGAGATGTGCAGAAAGAACCAACAGAGGAACAGAGAGTCCTCCTGTGCCCCCAACCTTTTGCTGACGGGTACTGGTGGTAACTGACTCTGACTAACCGGCCCTAGAGCCAGTGCTATGCTAAAAGACACTTAGAATACAGTGGAAACACCTACATACACTAGGGAACACTATGCGTTGGGGTACCCCTGTGATTAGCATGACCTCCTCTCTATTTGCCATGAGTTAGTGCCTGGGTCATTGGATGAGTACATGGGTACTGACTGGATGATTAGAGTACTGCAAGGAGAGTGGATGGTGAATTTATAAACACTTGTGTTTTGGCGGAGTGATTGGATAAGGAGATGGAACTGGTTGAGTGATTGGAGGAGTGCATGGTAGTGACAAGGAGATGGCTGGACTGCATCAGTAGTCCTCAGAGGATTGTAGCAGTGCATGTGTTAGTGCCTGCGTCATTGCATGAGTACATGGGTAGTGACTGGATGATTAGAGTACTGCAAGGAGAGTGCATGGTGAATTCATAAGTGCTTGTGTTTTGGCGGAGTGATTGGATAAGTACATGGTGCTCGCTGGGTGATTGGAGGAGTGCATGGGTAGTGACAGGGCGATGGCTGGACTGCATCAGTAGTGCTCAGGGTATTGTAGCAGTGCATGAGTTAGTGCATGGTCATTGCATGAGTGCATGGGTACTGACTGGATGATGAGAGTAATGTAAGGAGAGTGCATGGTGAATTTATAAGTGCTTGGGTTTTGGCGGAGTGATTGGATAAGTACATGGTGCTCGCTGGGTGATCGGAGGAGTGCATGGGTAGTGACAGGGCGATGGCTGGACTGCATCAGTAGTGCTCAGAGTATTGTAGCAGTGCATGAGTTAGTGCATGGGTCATTGCATGAGTGCATGGGTACTGACTGGATGATTAGAGTACTGCAAGGAGAGTGCATGGTGAATCTATCAGTGCTTGGGTTTTGGCAGAGTGATTGGATAAGTACATGGTGCTGGCTGGGTGATTGGAGGAGTGCATGGGTAGTGACAAAGAGATGGCTGGACTGCATCAGTAGTGCTCAGGGGATTGTAGCAGTGCATGTGTTAGTGCCTGGGTCATTGCATGAGTACATGGGTAGTGGCTGGATGATTAGAGTACTGCAAGGAGAGTGCATGGTGAATTCATAAGTGCTTGTGTTTTGGCAGAGTGATTGGATAAGTACATGGTGCTTGCTGGGTGATAGGAGGAGTGCATGGGTAGTGACAGGGCGATGGCTGGACTGCATCAGTAGTGCTCAGAGTATTGTAGTAGTGCATGAGTTAGTGCATGATTCATTGCATGAGTGCATGGGTCCTAACTGGATGATTAGAATACTGCAAGGAGAGTGCATGGTGAATTTATAAGTGCTTGGGTTTTGGCGGAGTGATTGGATAAGTACACACATGTCACATCAGGCCCGCCCCCTCCCTTCACCACTGTGCAAACGCACCCCCTGGTGGGTTTTAAGTTGGGGGATTAATTCCCCTTGAATCCTGAGGGTCCCTGGGGGCCAACTAGCCCACCAGGTACCTCCAGTAAGCGCCACAGAGCTGCGTTGCAGAGAGGTGGTCCAAGGCCACTCCCCTTTTTACACCTCTCTGCAACGCAGCTCTGTGGCGCTTACTGGATGTACCTGGTGGGCTAGTTGGACCCAAGGGACCCTCAGGATTCAAGGGGACTTAATCCCCCAACTTAAAACGCGCCACGTTCGAACTGTAGCCGTGTCTAAAGTTTCCTATGGGAAATTCATTTTTCGCCC
This sequence comes from Calotriton arnoldi, assembly GCA_963921515.1. Lineage (NCBI taxonomy): Eukaryota > Metazoa > Chordata > Amphibia > Caudata > Salamandridae > Calotriton > Calotriton arnoldi. The sequence goes on along the minus strand of CAWUFW010012980.1, from coordinate 497,586 downwards.
TCTTTTTTTTTAATTTCTCAGGAACTACTGAACGAATTTACACCATTTAACAAAAAGGGCTCTTTCTGAACCAAGGGCTACCTTTTTGCCAAATTTGGTGTTATTCCGTTCAGCAGTTCGGGCTGTAGCCGTGTCTAAAGTTTCCTATGGAAAATAACATGGAGAAAACATGTTTTGGGACCCCCCTTTTTTCTCGGCCCCCGCTTAGAGAATCACCCCGAAACTTTCAGGATAGGAGCTGACCGGAGCGGGCCACAAGTTTTGAAGATTTCGTGAAGATTCGTCAACCGGTGCCAAAGTTATTGGGAAAAGAAAAAACTCTTTTCCTATGGAAACTAGCTCCTAACTATAACTATCTACTGGCGACCGCAGTCTTTTCTTTATGTTTGTTTAGGGTCACGTGACACAATATGGTGGTATTTAACTGGTCATTTGTAACGCTGTTTGCTACATGTGAGCAAGGCTGGTTTTGCCGGCCGAAACGCGTAATGACATGATGAGCTGAAATAAATATACTTACGCCCAATTTAAGAGGAGTTCGTGCCTTCTTCATCGCCGTGGGGGTGTTGGAGTTGGATCCTGTGGATATATATATATATATATATATATATATATATATATATATATATATATATATATAAACAAAAAAGCCCAGAAGCTTGAGGCCGCACACAGCTGCAGGTGAGTTACAAACTCCATTTGAACCAAGCAGGCAGCTTAACATCCCTTTGAAGTCCATGGCCTGACGCGTTTCGATGCCGCTGTTTGCATCTCCTCAGAGGCCGTGTCAGCGGAGGTGATTTATGGCTGCCGCATTTCCCCTGCGTGTTTGTGGTTAGTGAGCTATCAGTGCTCCTCCCTTGGTGGAAGTTCATTTTCAAATGCACGCTGGGATGTGAGGTCTCATTTTGCCAAATAACGCCCTCTGGTGGGTTACCTCCGCTGCAGCTAATTATGGACGATTATTCTCGGCCCTCCATTGAGCCTTGGATGATACTCTGCCGGGTTCAAATGGAGTTTGTAACTCACCTGCAGCTGTGTGCGGCCTCAAGCTTCTGGGCGTTTTTGGTTACATATATATATATATTCACTGAAAAACCCATAGGTTTCAGACACGTTATAGTTAGAAATTAGCATTTAAAAAACCTTTGAAATTCACTGAAAAAACCATAGGTTTTAGGGACAGTTATAGTTAGTTGGACATTTCACTCGTACAAAACCATAGAAATTCCCCTGTTATAGTTAGTTCAGCTAACTATAACTCGCGCCCCGCAATGCACTGCTGATGACGTCACATATTACATCACTCATGACATGGTCAGTGACATCACTGATGACATCTCAAATGACATCACTGATGACATCATCCATGTGATAATTTCATGCATCTTCTCACACCCTAATATAACTTTTGATACACCCACTCTAAATTACAGACTGCCATTCTCAAAACCATAGACACTCCAACACCAAAAACTACATACCCACTCACTGATTCTTAGGTCTACACACACATCCACTCACTCACCCGTACAGTCACTCATACTTACAGTCACTCAGTACAGGACTATCATATGCACTCATACCTATATAAACACTCACACACCGCCACTCATCCATAGAGGTACTCACACACCTAGTCAGTCATGCAAAAAATTAATCACACACCCATTTACTCACCTATACAGTTATACACACACCAGCTCACTTGCTCATACAAATACTAGCACATTCTTACGCTCTTATACAATAACTGATACAAGCACACACGCATCCATACAGCCACTCTCACTATCACACACTCTCACTTATAGCCATTTAAATACTCTAACACACATATATACTGCCTTTTACATATGTAGTTACTCGCACATGTACCACTGAGATATACATTCACTCACTAACACACCCATACACACACTCACCCACCCAAGCAGTCCATCACAGATGCACTCTTGAAATTATGCACCCAGTGAATCACCCACTCACACATCTATGTACAGAGTCACACACACCACACCCACACAAACACTCAGGCAGCCAGACAGATACTAAGAGAACCAATCAATAACCCATATAGACACTCATGTAGCTATTCGCAAATCCATGCATCAACTTACACACCAACAAACAGACGGATACAGACATTCACACAGTTTAGTCACTAACCCATGCATTCAGTAATATACGTTTAATCACTCACTTGTAGAGTCAGTCACTCACATACTAAATCATCCATTCAGACACTTATACACCCACTCATTCTTCAATACGCCTTTCCCTATATATATTAAACATATTTAAACTTTACAGAAACACACAGTCACTGGATGATGTCATCAGTGATGTCATCAGTGATGTCATTTGAGATGTCATCAGTGATGTCATCAGTGATGTCACTGACCATGTCATGAGTGATGTAATATGTGACGTCATCAGCAGTGCATTGCGGAGCGCGAGTTATAGTTAGCTGAACTAACTATAACAGGGGAATTTCTATGGTTTTGTATGAGTGAAATGTCCAACTAACTATAACTGTCCCTAAAACCTATGGTTTTTTCAGTGAAAATATATAAATATATATATCCTCACGAATGCTGCCTTTGAATTAAATTGAATAATTCCAGAGATTTGAGTGCTGGTCCATTCTTCATGTGAGAAGTGAGATTTTTCGATTGTTAGAGGCGTGATGTGGCATCGCCTCAAACTAGCACCACTGGCGATTAGGAAGCACTCCGGAATCCACAAAACCCAGGTTGCAATATATATATATATGCACATTAACCTTGTTTAACAAACTTTAAACATTTACTGTGTTTGGGAGCACAAATTCTGTTAGTGGATTTCCAGAATGGAGCTAGCTGTCCTTTGTGCAAGAGTAGAAAAAAATCAAGTTTGCAGTGGTACATCTGCCTTTTTATGGGAAGACACATTCTCAAAATGTGCCCAGGTGAATCATGGGAAACTTTCACAAAGTTGAAACATCTATTTGTTCAGCCTTTTATATTTGGAGTGTAAAATAGAAATTCTTAAACAAGGCTTAAACATTCTCAAAAGCGCCCATGTCATCTACAAGAGACTTTCTTAGCGTTGATGGTCTTGTTATTTGAAGGGCAAATCATATACAAGAGTCTTACAAATTGTATTCCTGAACTGAGCTGGTGTGCTCATAATGTAAGAGTAGAGAAAGTCACTTTGGCTGACATACAGCTCTCTTTTTCATGGGAATAAAAACCTCAGAATGTGCCAACTTTAATTATAGGAATTTTTCACAATGTTAACAAAAATAATTTTGAGGAGTGAGCCCAAATGTTGTACTTCGGTGTATGTGGGGTATAAAACTAGGCCTCCTAAAAGGAGCCGGTGAATCCTTTGTTCAGGAATAGAGAAGGACAATTTGATAGTCATGCACTAGCTGTTTTTGTGAAAAATTAAACCTTAAAATGTGCCCATGTTAAAGATAGGAGTCCTTCACTAAGTTGAAAAAGGTGTTTTTGGCAGTGGGCTTTTTGTACATACAGTCTCAAACACAATGGGCCTCATTTATAAAAAGTGTTGCATCGCTGCCTGAAAGCAGCGATGCAACACTTTTCAGTGTGCCCTCCTTGCAACATGATGGATGTGCCGCATTTATTGTACGGCGCACCATGTCGCAAGGAATGACAGATACGTCAGGAATCCTGACCAGGGCCGGACTGGCCGGAGCGGGCACCGGGCGTTTCCCCGGTGGGCCGCCAGGGTGGGGGCCGGTTTTGGACCCCTGGGGGCCGTTTTTGTTACAGGGGGTCAACAATATCGGCCCCCTGTATCAAAATCGGCCGAAACCGGCCCTCGCAAACAGCTCGGCCGCACCCCCCCGCCACCCAGGGGGGCCGGCCGAGCAGTTTGCCTGGGCCAGTTTCGCTTCTCAGTCCGGCCCTGATCCTGACGTATCTGTCGGATCGAAACCCACGCAATGCTGGAGTTGTTTCGTAAGCATGATGCAACTCCAGCAATGCATGGGGGAAGCCTATTCCCATTGCACTGTGTCATCCTTATGCCTGCTGTGAGGCAGGCGTAAGGTTGTGACGCAGTAGCTTCCTAGAAGTGGCACAGTGAAATCTGATAGATTTAATTGCGCCACTTCTACGAGGCTTTTTGTGGGGGAACGCCCACCCTACATACATTATACCCGACGCAGGTATAATGTGGCGCAGGGCTTTATAAAGTGACGCATCTGCTTAGATGCGTCACTTTGTAAATATGGTGCAACATGGTGCATTATTTATGCCGCTGCAGCCTCACAAAAAGTGACGCAACGGCTGGCCAAAAGTGTAACAAGGGGCTCATAAATAAGCTCCTCATTTTGCAATTAGGTTTGTGTTCTCTTTGTGCCAGAATAGAGAAAATGACTAATAGTTCTGTAACTACACTTTTCATAAGAAAAGAGACATTTTCAAAATGGGTACATGTTAAATATGGTGAATGAAACAAATATTGATTCCAAAATATCATGTGACATAAATATGTTGTCAAACATATCACCACTACAAAAATATAGTGGAACAGAATATAAAAATTAAGAATGCAGGTTTTATTGTATACAATATGGTAATGAAAACAATTGTTGTAATTAATATTGTGTACTTTAGTATACTTGTAATAAACATTGTTTTTAAATAAAGATATATATTCCTATAATATTAGTAAAATTGTCTTTTTTTAAATATAGTTTGCAATTTTAAGTGTGTAATTGAATTTTTAAAAGGTAATTAGATGGGTCTGGTGGCTCAGTGGACAAATGTGTCCACTACAGGGCCCTGTGTTCAATCTCATGGTCATAGGTTCAAATCCTGGAGGGTCCACTCAGCCTTTCAACCATCTGAGGTCGATAAAATCAGTACCGTTGGATAGCAATAAACATCTGTTAGCGCCAAGATGCCTAAGAGTTAATAAGCGATCTACAAATACCTATGTTACGTAGTTTATAATTTAGTAACCGGATATTGGGTTTTTAGGGGAATATGAAGGGAGGTTAATTACATTTTAACTAATTGTTTTTTAATGTTATGTAAGGTAAGGTAAAATCAATATATAAATGGTTAGTATGTAATGTTTTAATTGTTTAATTGTTCTTTCATTTATTTGGGTTTAATTTCAGATTTTTAATTTATATTTTGTATAGTATAATTAGTTATAGCTAATTTAGAAGCATGTCCAGTTTGTAGGGGAATAGGGTGAGAAATTATTTCATTGAATAAATATATAAAATGAAAAAATAGTTTTATTTAGACTATACAAGAAATAATTAGTAATATATATATCAGCAAGTGTATATTACATTTATTATTTTTATATGTTTCATTTATTTTAATTTTATTATTGTTTTATTTATATTTTAATTTATCTTCTTGGTGTTTGTAGTTTTTTCATTTGTAGCGAGAGAAGTGAATTCTACGTATGTTTATTTAAATATTTCATTTAATTATACGTTTATTTTGTCTATTTATAATAAATTGTGCATTTTATTTAAATTTATACAATATATATTTTCTAGTTTAACTATGGTTAATCATTTTATGTTTTAAGGTATTTAAATATTTTTTTTAAATGACAGTATTGGAATGGTATATGTAACCTTTTTGAAGTCCAACACTTTCCCTACTGTTGCTTGGGAACAGTAAATCTAGTCTATCCAATTCCTATGCTTTCCTTATTATTGCTTAATTGGGGTGGGGATAGTTCATATAACCCTTACAAAGTCCAACACTTTCCTTACTGTTTTTTTGGATGGAGTGAGAATAGTAAATATAACCCCTTTGAAGTCCAATACTTTTCCTTCTGTTTTATATATATTGGGGTGGGAATAGCAAATCAAATCCCTCTGAAGTCCAACACGTTCCCAGCTGATGCTTACATTGCAGTGGGAATAGTTAATCTAACCTCTCCGAAATTCAGCACTTTCCCTGCTTTTTCTTAGGGTGGAATGGAAATGGCCATTTGAACCCCTCTGAAGTCCAACACTTTCCCTACTGTTACTTAGATTGGAGTGGAAGTAGCAAACAAGGACCTTCTAGTGAACTTGCTCCCTTCACAGCGAAGCTCCGCCTGGTAGCTGCTGATGCCCCTGTTGCTGCTGCTGACCCTTGATCAGGAGTTCGAGGCCCACCTCCACCCGCAGACCCTTGCCTGCGCCTCATATCTGGTGGTCTAGTGGCAGAGCGTCACTGCTCTGCTGCTGGGCTGTCCCTCTGCCTCTCTTTTCTGATTTCTTCCTTTCTGCCTTTATTCAGCTTTTTCCTTTTTTACCTTTTTCTTTCCTTTGTTTGCCGCCCTCATCCCTGTTGCTTTGATCCCCATGGCCTGCCCCCTACAGTGACCCTTCCTGCTCCCGCATTTCCTGCCTCCTAGCTGTCCAGCCCGCAGCACAACTTAATGGCAGCCGCTGGCGCACCAAAGGCAGGCCTGTCTGCACCAGTATGTGCCTGGACCATGCCCAGCACCAGGGACCCTGGTTCTCGGACCTTCCACCACTATGACGCCAGCACCCTCCTCACCCACAACTCAGGACACCATGCCGCCTGCCACCTCGTGCCACAGAAGAAGACCCCAGGACCCTTCTCCTGCCAGAACTGCAGCCACATCCTCACCCACGCCAGCATGCCAGATCCTCTCGCTGCCCAACCGACCTGACCCAATGACAACCATGGAACACCTCCACTTCCAGATCCAGACCAACAACACCCTCTGCAGCACCCTCATCTACAGGCCCCCCGGCCTGCCCGCTCTTCACCGACACCATCGTAGACCTCATCGCACCCCAAGCTCTAGCATCCACTGATTACATCCTACTCAGAAACCTCAACTTCCACCTGGACAACCCCAGTGACCAGAACACCGCCTCCCTACTGGTGAACCTCGTCAAAATCAGACTCAAGCAGCTAGTCATCACACCGACTCACTCAGCTGGACACATGCTCGACCCCATTTTCTCTGCCAGCGGAAACATCACCTACAGCCACACCACCGAATTCTGCTGGACTGACCACCACTGCGTGCATCTCGCCTTTGCCATGCCAACCGTACACTACGGTCCTCATCATCCCCCGTCATACCTGGAACAAGGCCACAGAAGATCTTCTCATCGACTTCCTCAGCACAACCACTCCGCCAACACCAACAGACGCCAACACAGCAGCGCAAAATCTTCACCAATGGATCTCCAACTGCGCCGACACTCTGGCCCCCTCAAGAAGACACCAGGCAAGCAACACTTGAAGAAAGCCAGCTGGTTCACCCCCACCCTCCATGAGTCCGGACGACTTGAGAAGAGATGGAGGAACAACAAAACCACGCAACCTTCAAATCCGCTGTCAACGCACACCACATTCTCCTCAAAACCACAAAGAAACGGCCCTACAATACAGAATCAACACCAACGCACACAACAGCAAAGAACTCTTACCCATCATCGAGGAGTTTGCCAGGACCAAAGCAAGACCACAGACATCCCACCCTCCCAAGACCTCAGCAACAAACTCAGCACCTTCTTCCACCACAAGATCAGGCAGATCTACTACAGCTTCGACATCCAAGACCCTGCCACTATGCCCGCCACCACCTCACGCAACCACACCACACCCCACCCCAACAGATCGTGCTCAACTGGACTCCGCTAACCACAGATGACACATTCAAGACTATGAAGAGCATCCACTCAGGAGCCCCATCAGATCCTTGCTCGTACCACATCTTCCATAGAGCAGCCGCCTCCATCGTCCCAAGCTTCGCCACACCATCAACTGCTCCATCAAAACCGACACCTTCCCTGACAACTGGAAACGCGCTGAGATCAACCCCCTGCTGAAGAAGCTGTCCGCCGACCTGACAGACCTCAAGAACTTCAGACCAACCTCCCTCCTCCTCTTCCCAACCAAGGTCATCGAGAAGGCCATCAACACCCAAGTCTCCGAGTTCATCGAGGAGAACCACATCCTGGGCACCTCCCAATCCGGCTTCCGAAGTAACCACAGCACCGAGAACGCACTCCTCGCCACCACCGACGACATCCGCTCCCTCCTCGACCTGGGCGAAACTGCAGCCCTCATCCTACTGGATCTCTCAGCCGCTTTCGACTCCATCTCCCACCGCACCCTAATTACGAGACTCCATGACTCCGGCATCTGCAACAAGGCACTGGACTGGATCCACTCCTTCCTTACCGGCCAAACACAGCGTGTCAGACTACCCCTGTTCCTCTCAGAACCTACAGAGATTAGCTGCAGAGTGCCCCAGGGCTCCTCCCTGAGTCCCACCCTCTTCAACATCTACATGGCCCCCTCCTCAGCCATCGTCAGAAGCCACGGACTCAACATCGTCTCCAACGCCGATAACATCAAGCTGCTCCCCTTCCTCACCAACGAACCCACAGCCACCAGAACCAACTTTGACAGCGGAATGGAGGCTGTTGCTACCTGGATGAAAGAAAGCTGCCTCAAGCTCAACTCGGACAAGACCGAAGTACTCATCCTGGGACCCACCTCCTCAGCCTGGGATGACTCCTGGTGGGCAGCCGCACTAGGAACCCCTGCCATCCCCACGGACCACACACGCAACCTCGGCATCATACTGGACTCCTCGCTCACAATATACCGCCAAATCAGCGCAGTATCCTCATCCTTCTTCCACACGCTCCGCCTGCTTCGAAGAACATTCAGATGGATCCCAACAGAATCCAGAAAGATGGTCACCCACACACTCATAACCAGCAGACTTGACTACGACAATGCACTCTACAGTGGCATGTATGGGTTTTTGGGTGGCAAGGAATTTTTTAGGGTGGGAATTGGTTTTAGAGTGGCAAGGGAATTTTTAGGGTTTAGGGTGAGTATGGGTTTTTGAATGGTTAGGGATATTTTAGCCAGGGTTTAGGGTGGGTATTAGTTTTTGGGTGGCAGTTGAATCTTTAGGGTTTAGGATGGGTGTAGATCTTTGAGGAGTAAGGGATTTTTTAGGGTTTAGGGTGGGTGTGGGTTTTATGAGGGGCAAGGGAATTTTTATCTTTTAAGATGGGAATGGGATTTTTGGTGGCAAGGGATTTTGTAGGATTTACGGTGGGTATGGAGTTTTGGGTGGCAAGGGAATTTTTAAGGTTTTGGATGGGTGTGGGTTTTTGTGGGGCAAGGGCAATTTTATGGTTTAGGGTGGGTATGGGTTTTTAGGTGATATGGAATTTTTAGTGTTTAGAGTGGTTATGGGTTTTTGGGTGGTAAGTTATTTCTTAGGGTGGATATGTGTTTTTGGGTGGCAAGTGAATTTTTAGAGTTTAGGGTGGGTATGGGTTTTTGGGTGGTAGGGAATTTTATAGGCTTTAGAGTGGGTATGGGTTTTGGGTGACAAGGGAGCCTTCAGGGTTTAAGGTGGGTATGGGTTTTTGGGTGATAATGATTTTATTAGGGTTTAGCATTTGTATGGCAAGAGAATTTTATAGGGTTTTGGGTGGGTATGGGTTTTTGAGTCGTAAGGGATTTTTTAGGGTTTAGGGTGGGTATGGGTTTTTGGTTGGCAAGGGAACTCTTTGGGATTTGGGTGGGTATGGGTTTGTAGGTGGCACAGAAATTTTTAGGATTTAGGGTGATTATAGGTTTTTAGGTGGTAAGGGATTTTTTAGGGTTTAGGGTATGTAAGGGTATTTGGGAGGTAATAGATTTTTTAGGGTTTAGGGTGGGCATAGGTTTTGGTGGCAAGGGAACTTTTAGGGTTTAGGGTGGGTATGGGATTTTAGGTGATATGGGCTTTTTTAGAGTTTAGGGTGCGTATGGGTTTGTGGGTGGCAAGGGAATTTTTAGAGTTTAGAGTGGGTATAGGTTTTTGGGTGGCAAGGGAATTTCTAGGGTTTAGAGTGGGCATGGGTTTCTGGTGGTAAGGTATTTTTTAGGGTTTTGTGTGAATATAGGTTTTTAGGTGATAGGAACTTTTTAGGGTTTAGGTTGGGTATGGGTTTTTGGGTGGCACAGGAATTTTTAGGGTTTAGGGGGTATGGGTTTTTGGGCAGCAAGGGAATTTTCAGGGTTTAGGGTGGGTCTTGGTATTATGGGTGGCAAGGACATTTTTATCATTTAAGATGGGTGTGGGATTTTTGGTGGCAAGGGATTTTGTAGGATGTACGGTGGGTATGGGTTTTTGGGTGGCAAGGGAATGTTTAAGGTTTTGAGTGGGTGTGGGTTTTTGTGGGGCAAGGGAAATTTTATGGTTTAGGGTGGGTATGGGATTTTGGGTGTTAAGGAATCTTTAGGGTTTGGAGTGGGTATGGGTTTTGGGTGGCAATGGAACCTTTAGGGTTTAGGTTGGGTATGGGTTTTTGGGCGATAATGATTTTATTAGGGTTTAGTATTTGTATGGGTTTTTGGGTTGCAAGGGATTTTTTAGGGTTTAGCATTTGTATGGGTTTTTGGGTGGCAAGAGAATTTTTAGGGTTTGGGGGTATGGGCTTTTGAGTGGTAAGGGATTTTTTAGGGTTTAGGGTGAGTGTGGGTATTTGGGTGGTAAGGGATTTTTTAGGGTTTAGGGTAGGCATAGGTTTTGGGTGGCAAGGGAACCTTTAGGGTTTATGGTGGGTATGGGTTTTTGGTTGGTAATTAAACTTTTAGGGTTTAGTGTTTGTGTGGGTCTTTGAGTGGTAAGGGATTTTTTAGGGTTTAGGATGGGTGTGGGCTTTTTGGCAGGAAGGAATTCTGTATGGTTTACAGTGTGTATGGTTTATTGGGGGGCAAGAGGATTTTTAAGTTTTAGGGTGGGTGTGGGTTTTTTGGGGGCAAGGGACATTTTATGGTTTAGGGTGGGTATGAGTTTTTCGGTGATGAGACATTTTTAGGGTTTAGAGTGGTTATGGGTTTTTGGGCTGTGAGGTTTGTCTTAGGTTTTAGGGTGGGTATGGGTTTCGGGTGTCAAGGGAACCTTCAGGGTTTAGGGGGGTATTGGTTTTTGGGTGGTAATGAATCTTTTAGGGTGGGTATTGGTTTTAGAGTGGCAAGGGAATTTTTAGGGTTTAGGGTGAGTATGGGTTTTTGAATGGAAGGGATATTTTAGGGTTTAGGATGGGGATTAGTTTTTTGGGTGGCAGTTGAATTTTTAGGGTTTATGATGGGTGTAGGTCTTGGAGGGGTAAGGGATTTTTTAGGGTTTAGGGTGGGTGTGGGTTTTATGGGCTGCAAGGGAATTTTTAGTTTTTTAAGATGGGTATGGGATTTTTGGTGGCAAGGGATTTTGTAGGCTTTACGGTGGTTATGGGGTTTTGGGTGGCAAGGGATTTTTTAAGGTTTTGGATTGGTGTGGGTTTTTGTGGGGGCAAGGGCAATTTTATGGTTTAAGGTGGGTATGGGTTTTTGGTTGATAAGGAATTTTTAGTGTTTAGAGTGGTTATGGGTTTTTGGGTGGCGTGTGAATTTTTAGAGTTTAGGGTGGGTATGGGTTTTTGGGTGGTAGGGAATTTTATGGGTTTTTGGGTGGGTGTGAGTTTTGGGTGGCAAGAGAACCTTTAGGGTTTAGGGTGGGTATGGGTTTTTGGGCGATAATGATTTTAATAGGGTTTAGCATTTGCATGGCAAGAGAATTTTATAGGGTTTCGGGTGGGTATGGGTTTTTGAGTCATAAGGGATTTTTTAGGGTTTAGGGTGGGTATGGGTTTTTCGGTGGCAAGGGAATTCTTAGGGATTTGGGTGGGTATGGGTTTTTAGGTGGCACAGGAATTTTTAGGGTTTAGGGTGAATATAGGTTTTTGGGTGGTAAGGGAGTTTTTTAGGGTTGTATGGGTATTTGGGTGATAAGGGATTTTTTAGGGTTTAGTGTGGGCATAGGTTTTGGGTGGCAAGGGAACCTTTAGGGTTTACAGTGGGTATGGGTTTTTGGGTGGTAATTAATCTTTTAGGGTTTAGTGTTTGTGTGGGTTTTTGAGTGGTAAGGGATTTTTAGGGTTTAGGATGGGTATGGGTTTTTTGGGTGGCAAGGGTATTTTTATCGTTTAGGATGGGTGTGGGATTTTTGGCGGGAAGGAAGTTTGTATGATTTACAGTGTGTATGGGTTATTGGGTGGCAAGATAATTTTTAAGTTTTAGGGTGGGTGTGGGTTTTTGGGGGGCAAGAGAAATTTTATGGTTTAAGGTGGGTATGGGTTTTTCGGTGATAAGAATTTTTTAGGGTTTAGGGTGGTTATGGGTTTTTGGGTTGTGAGGTTTGTCTTAGGGTTTAGGGTTGGTATGGGTTTTTGGGTGGCAAGGGAATTTCTAGGGTTTAGGGTGGGTGCGGGTTTTTGGTGGTAAGGTACTTTTTAGGGTATAGGGTGAGTATACTTTTTTAGGTGATAAGGTTTTTTTAGGGTTAAGGGTTGGTATGGGTTTTGGGTGGCAAGGGAATCTTTAGTTTTTAGGGTGGGTATGAGTTTTTGTGTGGTACGGGATTTTTTTGGTTTTAGGGTGGGTATGGGTTTTTAGGTTATATGGGATTTCTTAGAGTTTATGGTGGGTATGGGTTTTCAGGTGTCAAGAGAATTTTTAGGGTTCAGGGTGGGTATGGATTTTTGGGTGGTAAGGTATTTTTAGGGTTTTGGGTGGGTATGGGGTTTTGGGTGGCAACTGAATTTTTAGATTTAGGGTGGGTATGGGTATTTTGGTGGAAAGGGATTTTTAGGGTTTAGGGGTATAGGTTTTGGGTGGTAAGAGATTTTTTAGGGTATTGGGTGGGTATGATTTTTGAGTGGCAAGTGAACTTTTAGGGTTTAGGGTGGGTGTAGGTTTTTGAGTGGTTAGGTATTTTTTAGGGTTTAGGGTGGGTATGGGTTTTAAGGGTGGCAAGGGCATTTTTATCATTTAAATTGGGTGTGGTATTTTTGGTGGCAAAGGATTTTGTAGGATTTACGGTGGGTATGGGTTTTTGGGTGGCAAGGGAATTTTTAAGGTTTTGATTGGGTGTGGGTTTTTGTGGGGCAACGGAAATTTTATGGTTTAGGGTGGGTATGGGTTTTTGGGTGATAAGGAATTTTTAGGGTTTAGAGTGGGTATGGGTTTTGCGTGGCCAGGGAACCTTTAGGGTTTAGGTTGAGTATGGTTTTTGTTTGATAATGATTTTATTAGGGTTTAGCATTTGTATGGATTTTTGGGTGGCAAGGGATTTTTTAGGGTTTAGCATTTGTATGGGTTTTTGGGTGGTAAGAGAATTTTTAGGGTTTCGGTGGGTATGGGTTTTTGAGTGGTAACTGATTTTTTAGGGTTTAGGGTGGGTATGGGTTTTTGGGTGGTAGGGAATTTTATAGGTTTTAGGGTGGGTGTGAGTTTTGGATGGCAAGGGAACCTTTAGGGTTTAGGGTGGGTATGGGTTTTTGGGCAATAATGATTTTAACAGGGTTTAGCATTTGTATGGCAAGAGAATTTTATAGGGTTTTGGGTGGGTATGTGTTTTTGAATCGTAAGGGATTTCTTAGGGTTTAGGATGGGTGTGGGATTTTTGGCGGGAAGGAAGTTTGTATGATTTACAGTGTGTATGGGTTATTGGGTGGCAAGAGAATTTTTAAGTTTTAGGGTGGGTGTGGGTATTTGGGGGGCAAGGGAAATTTTATGGTTTAAGGTGGGTATGAGTTTTTCGGTGTTAAGAAATTTTTAGGGTTTAGGGTGGTTATGGGTTTTTGGTTGTGAGGTCTGCCTTAGGGTTTAGGGTGGGTATGTGTTTTGGGTGGCAAGGGAATTTTTGGGGTTTAGGGTGGGTGTGGGTTTTTGGTAGTAGGGTATTTTTTAGGGTTTAGGGTGAGTATAGGTTTTTAGGTGGTAGGGGCTTTTTTAGTGTTTAGGGTGGGTATGGGTTTTTGGGTGGCATAGGACTTTTTAGGGTTTAGGGTGGGTATGGGTTTTTGGGTGGCAATGACATTTTGTGGGGTTTAGGGTGGGTATGGGTTTTTGGGTGATATGGGCTTTTCTAGGTTTTAGGGTGCATATGGGTTTTGGGTGGCAAGGCACTTTCTAGAGTTTAGGGTGGGTATGGGTTTTTGGGTGGTAAGGTATTTTTTAGGGTTTAGGGTGAGTATAGGGTTTTAAGTGATAAGGGCTTTTTAGGGTTTTGGGTGGGTATGGGTTTTTGGGTGGCAAGGGGATTTTTAGGGTTTAGGGCGGGTATGTGTTTTTGGGTGGCAAAAGAATTTTTACGGTTTAGAGTGGGTGTGGGTTTTTGGGGGGTAAGGGAAATTTTACGGTTTAGGTTGGGTATGGGTTTTTCAGTGATAAGGAATTTTTAGGGTTTAGGGTGGTTATGGGTTTTTGGGTTGTGAGGTTTGTCTTAGGGTTTAGGGTGGGTATGGGTTTTTGGGTGGCAAGGGAATTTCTAGGGCTTAGGGTGGGTGTGGGTTTTTGGTGGTAAGGTATTTTTTAGGGTATAGGGTGAGTATAGTTTTTTCGGTGATAAGGTTTTTTTTAGGGTTAAGGGTTGGTATGGGTTTTTGGGTGGCATGGGAATTTTTACGGTTTAGGGTGGCTATGGGTTTTTGGGTTGCAAGGGAATTTTTAGTTTTTAGGGTGGGTATGAGTTTTTGTGTGGTACGGGATTTTTAGGTTTTAGGGTGGGTATGGGATTTTAGGTTATATGGGATTTCTTAAGAGTTTACAGTGGGTATGGGTTTTCAGGTGTCAAGAGAATTTTTAGGGTTCAGGGTGGGTATGGACTTTTGGGTGGTAAGGTATTTTTAGGGTTTTGGTTGGGTATGGGGTTTTGGGTGTCAACTGAATTTTTTAGATTTAGGGTAGGTATGGGAATTTTGGTGGAAAGGGATTTTTAGGGTTTAGGGGGGTATAGGTTTTTGGGTGGGTATGATTTTTGAGTGGGAAGTGAACTATTAGGGTTTAGGGTGGGTGTAGGTTTTTGAGTGGTTAGGTATTTTTTAGGGTTTAGGGTGGGTATGGGTTTTAAGGGTGGCAAGGGCATTTTTATCATTTAAATTGGGTGTGGTATTTTTGGTGGCAAGGGATTTTGTAGGATTTACGGTGGGTATGGGTTTTTGGGTGGCAAGGGAATTTTTAAGGTTTTGAGTGGGTGTGGGTTTCGTGGGGCAACGGAAATTTTATGGCTTAGGGTGTGTATGGGTTTTTGGGTGATAAGGAATTTTTAGGGTTTAGAGTAGGTATGGGTTTTGCGTGGCCAGGGAGCCTTTAGGGTTTAGGTTGAGTATGTTTTTTTGTTTGATAATGATTTTATTAGGGTTTAGCATTTGTATGGGTATTTGGGTGGCAAGGGATTTTTTAGGGTTTAGGATTTGTATGGGTTTTTGGGTGGCAAATAATTTTTAGGGTTTCGGTGGGTATGGGTTTTTGAGTGGTAACTGATTTTTTAGGGTTTAGGGTGGGTATGGGTTTTTGGGTGGTAGGGAATTTTTATAGGTTTTAGGGTGGGTGTGAGTTTTGGGTGGCAAGGGAACCTTTAGGGTGGGTATGGGTTTTTGGGTGATAATGATTTTAATAGGGTTTAGCATTTGTATGGCAAGAGAATTTTATAGGGTTTTGGGTGGGTATGGATTTTTGAGTCGTACGGGATTTATTAGGGTTTAGGGTGGGTATGGGTTTTTGGGTGGCAAGGGAATTCTTAGGGATTTGGGTGGGTATGGGTTTTTAGGTGGTACGGGAATTATTAGGGTTTATGGTGAATATAGGTTTTTGGTGGTAAGGGATTTTTTAGGGTTTAGGGTGTGTATGGGTATTTGGGTGGTAAGGGATTTTTTAGGGTTTAGGGTGGGCATAGGTTTTGAGTGGCAATGGAACCTTTAGGGTTTACAGTAGGTATGGGTTTTTGGGTGGTAATTAATCTTTTAGGGTTTAGTGTTTGTGTGGGTTTTTGAGTGGTAAGGGTTTTTTTAGGATTTAGGATGGGTATGGTTTTTTTGGGTGGCAAGGGAATTTTTATCGTTTAGGATGGGTGTGGGATTTTTGGCGGGAAGGAAGTTTGTATGATTTACAGTGTGTATGGGTTATTGGGTGGCAAGAGAATTTTTAAGTTTTAGGGTGGGTGTGGGTTTTTGGGGGCAAGGGAAATTTTATGGTTTAAGGTGGGTATGGGTTTTTCGGTGATAAGAAATTTGTAGGGTTTAGGGTGGTTATGGGTTTTTGGTTGTGAGGTCTGCCTTGGGTTTAGGGTGGGTATGTGTTTTGGGTGGCAAGGGAATTTTTGGGGTTTAGGGTGGGTATGGGTTTTTGGTAGGAGGGTATTTTTTAGGGTTTAGGGTGAGTGTAGGTTGTTAGGTGGTAGGGGCTTTTTTAGTGTTTAGGGTGGGTATGGGTTTTTGGGCGGCACAGGACTTTTTAGGGTTTAGGGTGGGTATGGGTTTTTG
This sequence comes from Calotriton arnoldi, assembly GCA_963921515.1. NCBI lineage: Eukaryota > Metazoa > Chordata > Amphibia > Caudata > Salamandridae > Calotriton > Calotriton arnoldi. The sequence goes on along the minus strand of CAWUFW010012980.1, from coordinate 481,250 downwards.
GGTGGCAATGAAATTTTGTGGGGTTTAGGGTGGGTATGGGTGTTTGGGTGTTAAGGGATTTTTTCAGGTTTTAGGCTGGGTATGGGTTTTTATGTGATATGGGCTTTTCTAGGTTTTAGGATGCATATGGGTTTTTGGGTGGCAATGGGTTTTTGAGTGGTAACTGATTTTTTGGGGTTTAGGGTGGGTATGGGTTTTTGGGTCGCAAGGGAACTCTGTTATCAGTGCTATTCTCATTGTTATCATCAGTGCTATTCTCATTGTTGGCATCGGCACTAGTTCCATTGTTATCATCAGTGCTATTCTCATTGTTTGCATCGGCACTAGTCCCATTGTTATCATCAGTGCTATTCTCATTGTTGGCATCAGCACTAGTTCCATTGTTATCATCAGTGCTATCCTCATTGTTGTCAGGAGCACTAGTCCCATTGGTATCATCAGCGCTATTCTCATTGTTGTCATGGGCACTAGTCCCATGGTTATCAGTGCTATTCTCATTGTTGTCATGGGCACTAGTCCCATTGTTATCATCAGTGCTATTCTCATTGTTGTCATGGGCACTAGTCCCATTGTTATCATCAGTGCTATTCTCATTGTTGTCATGGGCACTAGTCCCATTGTTATCATCAGTGCTATTCTCATTGTTGGCATCGGCACTAGTCCCATTGGTATCATCAGCGCTATTCTCATTGTTGGCATCGGCACTAGTCCCATTGTTATCATCAGCGCTATTCTCATTGTTGGCATCGGCACTAGTCCCATTGTTATCATCAGTGCTATTATCATTGTTGTCAGGAGCACTAGTCCCATTGGTATCATCAGCGCTATTCTCATTGTTGTCATGGGCACTAGTCCCATGGTTATCAGTGCTATTCTCATTGTTGTCATGGGCACTAGTCCCATTGTTATCATCAGTGCTATTCTCATTGTTGGCATCGGCACTAGTCCCATTGTTATCATCAGTGCTATTCTTATTGTTGGCATCAGCACTAGTCCCATTGTTATCATCAGTTCTAGTCTCATTGTTGTCATGGGCACTAGTTCCATTGTTATCATCAGTGCTATTCTCATTGTTTGCGTCGGCACTAGTCCCATTGTTATCATCAGTGCTATTCTCATTGTTGGCATCGGCACTAGTCCCATTGTTATCATCAGTGCTATTCTCATTGTTGGCATGGGCACCTAGTCCCATTGGTATCATCAGCGCTATTCTCATTGTTGTCATGGGCACTAGTCACATGGTTATCAGTGCTATTCTCATTGTTGGCATCGGCACTAGTCCCATTGGTATCATCAGTGCTATTCTCATTGTTGACATCGGCACTAGTCCCATTGGTATCATCAGCGCTATTCTCATTGTTGTCATGGGCACTAGTCCCATTGGTATCATCAGTGCTATTCTCATTGTTGGCATCGGCACTAGTCCCATTGGTATCAGTGCTATTCTCATTGTTGGCATCGGCACTAGTCCCATGGTTATCAGTGCTATTCTCATTGTTGGCATTGGCACTAGTCCCATTGGTATCATCAGTGCTATTCTCATTGTTGGCATCGGCACTAGTCCCATTGGTATCATCAGCGCTATTCTCATTGTTGTCATGGGCACTAGTCCCATTGGTATCATCAGTGCTATTCTCATTGTTGGCATCGGCACTAGTCCCATTGGTATCATCAGTGCTATTCTCATTGTTGGCATCGGCACTAGTCCCATTGGTATCATCAGCGCTATTCTCATTGTTGTCATGGGCACTAGTCCCATGGTGATCAGTGCTATTCTCATTGTTGGCATCGGCACTAGTCCCATTGGGATCATCAGTGCTATTCTCATTGGCATCGGCACTGTTCCTCAGTGAAAAAGCTAAGAAAGTTTCAAAAGAGCAACCTGTGCCCGACAGGCACTTCAAACTTAGCAGTCTGTCAGGAAGTACATCGAAGAGCAGAGCCCTCCACCGCTGCAAGTAGCTGAACTGAATGCCCAAAGGAACATTTTGCGTGCGTGGTGTACATTTATCTGGAGTTCGCCACCAAACCTGTTACACTGTAATCAAACATTCCTCCGTACATCCACGCCAAAGACAGTCAGCAGAAAACACGGGAGTTCTGCCTCACAGAAGTCCGAGGAGCGGCCTAAAGATGGGGCAGACATTTTTATACTGTGTGAACATAGTGAACATAGTGCAATGCATAATACTTCAATACTTCAACACTTTTAAAAACAGCTGCGAAACTTATTTCGGATACTATCTGGAAAAAACCAGTGGTGCGTGTGCACCACAGAGGAGCGAGGGGAGGGAGCGCGGCAGCGGCAGCGAGGCGAACGTGCGCTGCTGCGCGTGCTAGCCACCAGTGGCGAAAGCAAAACCACACGCACAAGCGTGTGGTTAGCTTTCTAAAGCCCGTACAAGAGGTCTCGTGCTGTGCGAGCAGGGCTGCGCACTGCAACGCTAGGCGCGAGACCTAAAAACTGTACCTGGAATTGAGGCCTAAATCTCTAATTTGAAGATTTTTGGAAAATGAAACCGCTATGTGACAGACAGCATGTCAACTGTAATTTCCTGTGCATGACAAAGTTTTTAGTATCCCTTTAGTTCAGACTGAATATCAATCTAACACAAGAAAAACTGCACGATAGATCTGTAATCCGTATCCTTGAATATCTGTAATTCTTCACGCATGACTAAATCTCTAGGGCCTCATTTACAACAAAATGACGCAGGGTGGTGCCGGAAGCCATTTTGCTGCGCTGAGCTGCGTCATTTAAAAAAACACAAGAATGCGTCATATTTACAACAATAAGGTGCATCCCTGTGCTGCCGCACAATTAACTGCCATGCGCCAACGCAGGCACCATTGCAACATGGTGCAAGGGTGTCTGGGTTGCGTTGATGATTGTTTTTGTGCAGGAAAGGACACCTTCCTGCACAAAAACAATCACTGATGGTGTTTTCCTCTTTCTATGTGTGCTGCAGTATGCAGCTTGCATAGAAAGAGGAAAAAACACGGAGAAATAAAAGTATTTCTCCTCGTTGGGCCTCCTTACGCCTCCTCTGGGGAGGAGTAGGATTCTGGAAGCATTCCCAGGTTTACGAAACTTTGTAAATCTGGGAATGCGGCAGAATCCATGAGTGTTGCGTGGGAACACCCTCAGCAACACCCATGGCCCACCCCTTCAATGCAAAGTACTGCGTGAAAAGTGGCCATATTTACAAGGCCACAAAAAGCCACGCTGGGTGGCTTTTTAAGGGCCAAGGAAGCCATAATTCCCGCTTAGTTATGTCAACCGCTTTTTGACCTGAATCAGGACGGGATTACACATCATTTTTTGTCAATTGCTGCATGAAAATGGGGAAAAAGAGAGAAGGGGTATAGACAGAAGAAAGGAGAGGGGAAAAAGGGTAGGAGGAGTAGTTACCTGGTTCGCAGTCTGGAGGCCTGTGGGGGGAGAGAAACAAGACGGGGGCTAGGGAGGAGCTCTGGGAACAAGGAGTGTTCCTAAAGGACGAAGGAAAAGGTGTAAGTTAACCATCAACTTTAATGATAGAGGAGTAATCTTGGAAAATGCAGCACTCTAATGGGAGCATCAATCAAGCATTAGAGTCTGTGGGGGTGTCAGGGTGCGCAATGGCTGCAGCAAGGCGAGGAAGTCCGGCAGGGTGCACAAAAGTTGCACCGGCGGGCAGGAATCCTGCAAAGTAAATGCGAGGTAAGTAAGTTGTGGAAGGGGCAGTTGGAGAACTGATGTGTTGGAGAGAACAAGGGCACTCTTACCAGAAACTTGAAGGAATGTGAGTGCCCAAGGAAGTAGGAAATTAATGGATATTCATCCGAGAGCTGAGAAGATTGTCTGATGGGGAGCCAAAAGTTAATTGGGTACAGCATAGCCCACAGTTGCAATAGTGGAACAAAGAAATCAGGGTATAAATGACGGTAGTAGTGCTATGGTTCAAACCATCAAAATTGAGAGGCATGGCTCTCAGCCCAAAGGGAAGGGTTAAGGCAAGACTTACTGTACTACTACTGCCATCATTTGTGCCCTGATTTTCTTTGTTCCAGTATTGCGACTTTGGGCTGACTGGTTCCCCTGTCGGACTATACTGTCATCAGTGATGTCATTGAGATGTCATCAGTGATGTCATCTGTAATGTCACAGACCATGTCATGAGTGATGTAATATGTAAGGTCATAAGCAGTGCATTGCGGGGGCGCAAGTTATAGTTAGCTCAGCTAACAGTATCTGCTGAATTTCTCTGGTTTTGTATGAGTGAAATCGGAGCTTAACTCGAACGTCCCTGTAACCTTTGTTTTCTTCAGTGAATTTCTGAGTTTTTTTTTTAATTCTATCCCCTAACTATAACGTCCCTGTGGCTTTCTCAGTGGATATATATTTTAGTAATTCATCTGTTTTATTCTGTTGAAATGATTTTTTATATAATATAGAATATTGTATATTCTCATTTCTGGGAATCAACTATTTATAACAGATAGGTACTATTAATAAATGGCAGGTGATCCCTTTATCTTGCAGTGACATCGACCTAAATGGTATTATGTAAGTCCCAAATAATGGCATTAGCCAAAAACAAAAGAGAAAATTGCTGCTATACCTTTCGAACATGAATTTTGTACACAATTATGCACATTTGCACATTATAAGTTTACGACTTGCACTTAGATAGGGGTATTCACGCACCAAGCACTTTATTTTATTAATAGCATTGCATATGTATGAACGATGATTACACAACTAGACAATATGGCAAATGATTATTTTTTGTATTTATACAGAAATTATTTTTTAACTTAAAGATTTTAGCCATATCAATTTGATAATGTTTTTATTTTATAAACCAATAATAGTATGTTTTTAACGAACATCATCAATGCATTTAAGCATACATTGTAGAGTTTAGCATAGTATGTTTTCTATGTTTATCATTGCTGCTATTTTGCACTGTCACTTTAAAAGGGGAGCTCTCACCCCCAGGCGCTGTCATGTGATCAAGGCCGGGAATCGGCCGAAACGCGTCATGGCGGCATGGTGTTGTACTAATAAACACTATTTGCACTGATATTGGGTCTACTCTCGTTCTTCGAGCAGGAGCATTGGACGAGCTTTACTGGATATATATATATGAACAAGGAGCAGGACGCTCCGAAACGCATAGAGTGGATTGGCATAATTGAATAAATCACGCTGAAGGATCGCTGTTGTGGCTGTGTCATATTGTGTCAAGGAAACTTAGACACGCAATACCGTGTGGATTTACAGGGGTTCGCGACCCTGGCACGGCCCGCCATTGCAAGGGGCTTGGGTTTCACGCGAACGTTGAGTATGGGATATATATATATATATTCACTGAAAAAACCATAGGTTTTAGGGACAGTTATAGTTAGTTGGACATTTCACTCGTACAAAACCATAGAAATTCCCCCGTTATAGTTAGTTCAGCTAACTATAACTCGCGCCTCCGCAATGCACTGCTGATGACGTCACATATTACATCACTCATGACATGGTCAGTGACATCACTGATGACATCACTGATGACATCTCAAATGACATCACTGATGACATCACTGATGACATCATCCAGTGACTGTGTGTTTCTGTAAAGTTTAAATATGTTTAATATATATAGGGAAAGGCGTATTGAAGAATGAGTGGGTGTATAAGTGTCTGAATGGATGATTTAGTACGTGAGTGACTGACTCTACAAGTGAGTGATTAAATGTATCTTACTGAATGCATGGGTTAGTGACTAAACTGTGTGAATGTCTGTATCCGTCTGTCTGTTGGTTTGTAAGCGGCTGCATGGCTTTCTGAATAGCTACATGAGTGTCTACATGGGTTATTGATTGATTGTCTGAGTATCTGTATGGGTGCCTGAGTGTTTGTGTGGGTGGGGTGTGTGTGACTCTGTGCATAGATGTGTGAGTTGGTGATTCACTGGGTGCATGGTTTCAAGAGTGCATCTGTGATGGACTGTATGGGTGGGTGAGTGTGTGTATGGGTGTGTTAGTTATTGAATGTATATCTCAGTGGTACATGTGTGAGTAACTACATATGTGAAAGGCAGTATATATGTGTGTTGGAGTATATAAATGGCTATAAGTGAGAGTGTGTGATTGTGAGAGTGGCTGTATGGATGAGTGTGTACTTGTATCAGTGATTGTATAAGAGTGTAAGAATGTGCTAGTATTTGTATGAGTAAGTGAGCTGGTGTGTGTGGTTTTTTGCATGACTGACTAGGTGTGTGAGTACCTTTATGGATGAGTGGCGGTGTGTGAGTGTTTATATAGGTGTATGAGTGCATATGATAGTCCTGTACTGAGTGACTAAGTATGAGTGACTGTACGGGTGAGTGAGTGGATGTGTGTGTAGACCTAAGAATCAGTGAGTGGGTATGTAGTTTTTGGTGTTGGAGTGTCTATGGTTTTGAGAATGGCAGTCTGTAATTTAGAGTGGGTGTATCAAAAGTTATATTAGGGTGCGAGAAGATGCATGAAATTATCACATGGATGATGTCATCAGTGATGTCATTTGAGATGTCATCAGTGATGTCACTGACCATGTCATGAGTGATGTAATATGTGACGTCATCAGCAGTGCATTGCGGGGCGCAAGTTATAGTTAGCTGAACTAACTATAACGGGGGAATTTCTATGGTTTTGTACGAGTGAAATGTCCAACTAACTATAACTGTCCCTAAAACCTATGGTTTTTTCAGTGAATTTCAAAGGTTTTTTAAATGCTAATTTCTAACTATAACGTGTCTGAAACCTATGGTTTTTTCAGTGAATTTCAAAGGTTTTTTAAATGCTAATTTCTAACTATAACGTGCCTGAAACCTATCATTTTTTAAGTGAATTTCAAAGGTTTTTTTAAATGCTAGTTTCTAACTATGCCTACAGAGGTAGGACATGTGAAGAAAGAAGAAAAAGGCACAGAAAGAAGCAAAAGATGTGCAGAAAGAACCAACAGAGGAGCAGAAAGAGGCCTTGTTGCAAAATCATCCTGTGCCCACAACTTTTTCAGACGGGTACTGGTGGTAACTGACTCTGACTAACCAGAGCCAGTGCTATGCTATAAGACACTTAGAATACAGTGAAAACACCTACATACACTAGGGAACACTATGCGTTGGGGTACCCCTGTGATTAGCATGACCTCCTCTGCAAGTCCCTAGTACATAATAGGGCAGGGGGATTAAAATTACCTCTTAAAACGCGCTACAGGGCGCGTTTGCACAGTGGTGAAGGGAGGGGGGCCTGAGATGACATGTGTGCAAACGCACCCCGTGGCGCGTTTTAAGTTGCGGGATTAAGTCCCTTGAATTCTGAGGGTCCCTGGGGCCCAACTAGCCCCCCAGGTACCTACAGTTAGGACCACAGAGCTGAGTTGCAGAGAGGCGTTCCGAGGCCACGCACCTTTTTTCACCTCTCTGCAACGCAACTCTGTTGTGCTTACTGAAGGTACCTGGTGGGCTAGTTGGCCCCCAGGGTCCCTCAGGATTCAAAGGAATTAATTCCCCAACTTAAAACGCACCACAGGGCGTGTTTGCGCACATGTCACCTGAGGCCCCGCCCCTCCCTTCACCACTGTGCAAACGCGCCCCGTGGTGCGTTTTAAGTTGGGGGATTAGGTCACCTTGAATCCTGAGGGTCCCTGGGGCCCAACTAGCCCACTAGGTACTTCCAGTAAGCACCACAGGCCTGCGTTGCAACGCCTGTAACAAATTGTGCAGTTGTGTTTAGGTAGTGAAGAGGGTCGTGCTGGGGGTAGTGTTTTAGGGTTTAGGGTAGTGCAGTGGTGTTTGTGTAGTGTAGGGGGTCATGCTGGGGGTAGATTTAGGGTTTAGGGTAGTGCAGTGGTGTTTGGGTAGTGTAGGGAGTCGTGCTGGGGGAGTGTTTTAGGGTTTAGGGTAGTGCAGTGGTGTTTGGGTAGTGTAGGGGGTCGTGCTGGGGGTAGTGTTTTAGGGTTTAGGGTAGTGCAGTGGTGTTTGGGTAGTGTAGGGGTCGTGCTGGGGGTAGTGATTTAGGGTAGTGCAGTGGTGTTTGGGTAGTGTAGGGGTACTGCTGGGGGTAGTGTTTTAGGGTTTAGGTTAGTGCAGTGGTGTTTGGGTAGTGTAGGGGTACTGCTGGGGGTAGTGTTTTAGGGTTTAGGGTAGTGCAGTGGTGCTTGTGTAGTGTAGGGGGTAGTGTTTTAGGGTTTAGGGTAGTGCAGTGGTGTTTGTGTCGTGTAGGAGGTCGTGTTTTAGGGTTTAGGGTAGTGCAGTGGTCTTTGGGTAGTGTAGGGAGTCATGCGGGGGTAGTGTTTTAGGGTTTAGGGTAGTGTAGGGGGTCATGCGGGGGTAGTGTTTTAGGGATTAGGGTAGTGCATTGGTGTTTGGGTAGTGTAGGGGGTCATGCGGGGGTAGTGTTTTAGGGTTTAGGGCAGTGCAGTGGTGTTTGGGTAGTGTAGGGGTCGTGCTGGGGGAGTGTTTTAGGGTTTAGGGCAGTGCAGTGGTGTTCGGGTAGTGTAGGGGATCGTGCTGGGGGAGTGTTTTAGGGTTTAGGGCAGTGCAGTGGTGTTCGGGTAGTGTAGGGGGTCGTGCTGGGGGGAGTGTTTGAGGGTTTAGGGCAGTGCAGTCGTGTTCGGGTAGTGTAGGGGGTTGTGCTGGGGTAGTATTTTAGAGTTTAGGGTAGTGCAGTGGTGTTCGGGTAGTGTAGGGGGTCGTGCTGGGGGTAGTGTTCTAGGGTTTAGGGCAGTACAGTGGTGTTTGGGCAGTGTAGGGGGTAATGCTGGGGGTGGTGTTTTAGGGTTTAGGGCAGTGCAGTGGTGTTCGGGCAGTGTAGGGGGTCGTGCTGGGGGTGGTGTTTCAGGGTTTAGGGCAGTGCAGTGGTGTTCGGGCAGTGTAGGGGTGGTGTTTCAGGGTTTAGGGCAGTGCAGTGGTGTTCGGGCAGTGTAGGGGGTGCTGCAGGGGGTGGTGTTTCAGGGTTTAGGGCAGTGCAGTGGTGTTCGGGCAGTGTAGGGGGTCATGCAGGGGGTGGTGTTTCAGGGTTTAGGGCAGTGCAGTGGTGTTCGGGCAGTGTAGGGGGTTGTGCTGTGGCTGGTGTTTCAGGGTTTAGGGCAGTGCAGTGGTGTTTGGGCAGTGTAGGTGGTCGTGCTGGGGCTGGTGTTTCAGGGTTTAGGGCAGTGCAGTGGTGTTCGGGCAGTGTAGGGGGTCATGCTGGGGCTGGTGTTTCAGGGTTTACGGCAGTGCAGTGGTGTTCGGGCAGTATAGGGGTCTTGCTGGGGCTGGTGTTTCAGAGTCTAGGGCAGTGCAGTGGTGTTCGGGCAGTGTAGGGGTCTTGCTGGGGCTGGTGTTTCAGGGTTTAGGGCGGTGCAGTGGTGTTCGGGCAGTGTAGGGGGTCGTGCTGGGGGTGGTGTTTCAGGGTTTAGGGCAGTGGTGTTCGGGCAGTGTAGGGGGTCTTGCTGGGGGTGGTGTTTCAGGGTTTAGGGCAGTGCAGTGGTGTTCGGGCAGTGTAGGGGGTCTTGCTGGGGGTAGTGTTTCAGGGTTTAGGGCAGTGCAGTGGTGTTCGTGCAGTGTAGGGGGTCGTGCTGGGGATGGTGTTTCAGGGTTTAGGGCAGTGCAGTAGTGTTCGGGCAGTGTAGGGGGTCGTGCAGGGGGTGGTGTTTCAGGGTTTAGGGCAGTGCGGTGTTGTTCGGGCAGTCTAGGGGGTCGTGCTGTGGGTGGTGTTTCAGGGTTTATGGCAGTGCAGTGGTGTTCGGGCAGTGTAGGGGTTCGTGCTGGGGATGGTGTTTCATGGTTTAGGGCAGTGGTGTTCGGGCAGTGTAGGGGGTCTTGCTGGGGGTGGTGTTTCAGGGTTTAGGGCAGTGCAGTGGTGTTCAGGCAGTGTAGGAGGTCTTGCTGGGGGTAGTGTTTCAGGGTTTAGGGCAGTGCAGTGGTGTTCGGGCAGTGTAGGGGTCATGCTGGGGGTGGTGTTTCAGGGTTTAGGGCAGTGCAGTGGTGTTCGGGCAGTGTAGGGGGTCGTGAAGGGGTGGTGTTTCAGGGTTTAGGGCAGTGCAGTGGTGTTCGGGCAGTGTAGGGGGTCGTGCTAGGGTATGTGTTTCAGGGTTTAGGGCAGTGCAGTGGTGTTCGGGCAGTGTAGGGGGTCGTGCTGGGGGTAGTGTTTTAGGGTTTAAGGTAGTGCAGTGGTGTTTGTGTAGTGTAGGGGTCGTGCTGGGGGCAGTGTTTTAGGGTTTAGGGTAGTGCAGTGGTGCTTGTGTAGTGTAGGGGGTCGTGCTGGGGGTAGTGTTTTAGGGTTTAGGGTAGTGCAGTGGTGTTTGTGTAGTGTAGGGGGTCATGTTTTAGGGTAGTGCAGTGGTGTTTGGGTGGTGTAGGGGGTCGTGCTGGGGGTAGTGTTTTAGGATTTAGGTTAGTGCAGTGGTGTTGTGGTAGTGTTTTAGGGTTTAGGGTAGTGCAGTGGTGTTTGTGTAGTGTAGGGGGTCATGCTGGGGGTAGTGTTTTAGGGTTTAGGATAGTGCAGTGGTGCTTGTGTAGTGTAGGGGGTCGTGCTGGGGTAGTGTTTTAGGGTTTAGGGTAGTGCAGTGGTGTTTTTGTAGTGTAGGGGGTCATGTTTTAAGATGCAACGCTCCAATACCTGACCAGTCTGCACTACATAAAACTGCAAAAAACTAAAAATAAAAAGTGTTTTGCACACTTTTGTCATTGGGCTATATGTGGGCTACATCTGGGTAATATTTGTGCTACATTTGGGCTCTTTTTTCACTGGTGGCCATCTTGGAAGACTTCTTTGTTATGAAGTTTCCTAATTTCCTCATTTACTGCAGTCTCCTCAGTAGGAAATGCTTTCAGTTTTTACTTTGATTCCATCAAGAAGGCATTCAGATGTGTCACACATTTGCCATAAATTCAGAATGTTATTACTCTAGTTGTTCATTAGATCACTGTAGTAAAGCTACTGCTCACCAAGGAGTTAACTGGAAGTGTACTACTGGTATTGAAAGTGATTGTTTCAGTCTGCATGTCAGAATTTTCTAATGAAATAGAAGAGGATTTGAGATCTCACTTAAAACATGCACTAAATTTTCTTTTGCAGCACTAACCATAATTTCTATGGCAAAATGAACCCCCTCATTTTGTTCCTTTTAAATTAAATGTTTTAAGTGTTACCAGTTTATTCCAATCAAGATGGCTTCAGGTGTGCCATACTTTTGTCATAAGTAAGGCTGTTAGCACTCTAGTTGTTCTTTAGAACACTCTGGCAAGCTGCAGTAGAACACAAAGGCATCAACTGACAGGCTGCTCCTGTTGAAATATAACAGGAAGATATTTGAGATCTCACTTAAAACATGTCCTAATTTTTTCTTTCTACAGCACTAACCATAATTTCTATGGCAAAATGAACCCCCTCATTTTGTTCCTTTTTAAATTAAATGTTTTAAGTGTTACCAGTTTATTCCAATCAAGATGGCTTCAGGTGTGCCATACTTTTGTCATAAGTAAGACTGTTAGCGCTCTAGTTGTTCTTTAGAACACTCTGGGAAGCTGCAGTAGAACACAAAGGCATCAACTGACAGGCTGCTCCTGTTGAAATATAACAGGAAGATATTTGAGATCACACTTGAAACATGTCCTAATTTTTCTTTCTACAGCACTAACCATAATTTCTATGACAAAATTAACCCCATCATTTTGTTCCTTTTTAAATTAAATGTTTTAAGTGTTACCAGTTTATTCCAATCAAGATGGCTTCAGGTGTGCCATACTTTTGTCATAAGTAAGACTGTTAGCGCTCTAGTTGTTCTTTAGAACACTCTGGGAAGCTGCAGTAGAACACAAAGGCATCAACTGACAGGCTGCTCCTGTTGAAATATAACAGGAAGATATTTGAGATCACACTTGAAACATGTCCTAATTTTTCTTTCCAGAGCACTAACCATAATTTCTATGACAAGATGAACCCCATCATTTTGTTCCTTTTTAAATTAAATGTTTTAAGTGTTACCAGTTTATTCCAATCAAGATGGCTTCAGGTGTGCCATACTTTTGTCATACGTAAGGCTGTTAGCACTCTAGTTGTTCTTTAGAACACTCTGGGAAGCTGCAGTAGAACACAAAGGAATCAACTGACAGTCTCTGCCCTTGTTGGATGTACATGTTTTACTGAGAATGTCAGACTTCATTCTCACATGACTGAGAAAGATAATGTGAATTTACAGAAAATATGCTCTCATTTTAGCTTCTGGGGCACCTTCCAAAACTGTATGGGACAAGCATGTGAAAATAGCTTTCTCTCAAACATGATTCATGATATCCCAGCAGAAGGTTTTTCACAGGGTAAAATCACCTTAGAACACACCACAATTCCTGAAATTAGTATGGTACCATCAACAAATGAATTCTAATGTAACTAAAGTCTGTTATCACCCTTTATAGTTCTCCTTTTGGTAACCCTCAAAATCTTCGATTCACTACAATGCATTTCAATGGGGTACTATCATTTATATTGGTCCCAAGATGGCTGCCAGCAATTCCAGGATGAAGTGCTGACAGCCAATCAGATCTCACGATGACATGTGTGGTTAGGCTCCGCCCAGATATATATGTGTTGTTACTTTTGATTTTCTCAGCAACTACTGAACGGATTTACACCATTTAACAAAAGGGTTCTTTTTGAACCAAGAACTACCTCTTTGCCAAATTTGGTGTAATTCCGTTCAGCAGTTCGGGCTGTAGCCTTGCATAAAATTTCCTATGGGAAATTGATTTTTTGACTCTTATTTTTTTAATTTCTCCGCAACTACTGAACGGATTTACACCATTTAACAAAAGGGTTCTTTCTGAACCAAGAACTACCTCTTTGCCAAATTTGGTGTAATTCCGTTCAGCAGTTCGGGCTGTAGCCGTGTCTAAAGTTTCCTATGGGAAAATGAATGGGGAAAACACGTTTTGGGACCCCCTTTTTCTCGGCCCCCGCTTGACGAATCACCCTGAGACTTTCAGGGTAGGAGCGGACCGGAGCGGGCCATAAAGTTTGAAAATTTCGCGAAGATTCGTCAACCGACGCAAGAGTTATTTCAAATAGAATGTCGCGGATTTCCTATGGAAAATAGGTCCTAACTATAACTATCTACTGGCGACCGCCAGTAGATAATATATATATATATATATATATATATATATATATATATATATATAGGGTTAAAATTTACAAAGCTTAAGGTTACACAGTGTATTTTATTTCATTAAGACCATAGTGGTCCGTAACAGTGCCCAACTTAAATGCTGGTCACAACCTGCCAAGTAAATTTAGTCCACTTAAATTAGTCCATACAAAATGTATTTAAAAACATTATTCACTGCAGCCATTGTCTAAGCCATGACATGTTAGAAAAATTGTTTACTTCATAACGTGTCTTTTACAATAACGGGTAACTGAACCCCTTCCAAAAGCTACAAAATGTCCGTATGCTCACCGGTGATTACTTGCTATGCAATATTTCTCTCAGCGCTCGCGCAAGTTACACAATCACCAAGAGCGTTGTTATAATCTTGCTGCAAAAATAAATGGCACTTAACAGTCTCGATTTCTCCTGCCAGACAAGTAATTGAAAGCTCATTTAAACCTATGGCATAAAATAATTTTTTTTAAACTCTTTTTATTAACTTTGCTCAAGAGACCATATATTTCAAAAATTGCATGTGCTTGTACATTATTATGATACATCATCACATAAATGTTGTTCGAGAGAGGTTTGAGATTGTTTGCCTCCAGTGGTTGAAGGGGCACCTTTTCAATATTTGACATATTTCCAAACAATGAGCGCAAACATGGTTCATCGGAGTCGCCCTCTACCCCGCCTGAGTATGACTGGTGCATGTCACCCATCCCCCACAATCTTTCTGTGCTTGCGCCATGGTGCCCATATTTTCTCCCACTTTTTAGCGCACCCCCTGCTTTTATACACTGTCTCTTAAGCTCCTTGGCACCAGTCTAGGTCTCTTTCCCACTCTCTCAGCGACGGTGGTAAGGTCGCCCCCACCTCCTTGCAGTGTTTCTTTTGGTGATCCCCACTGCGAGGGCCAGCCATAAGCCTGCGTGCCGGGGGCAGTCAATGTCCCCCCGGATCATCAAGAGAAGCCATTTTGCATCCATTGGCACTGACACCACGGACACCTTAGACATTGTTTCTGTGACTCTGCCAGAACAGGGCAACCTTCTGACACTCCCATAAGATGTGGAAGAAAGTCCCTTCCTGCTGGAATCCCCTTGCGCATTGTGTTGTTTGTGCCCTGCCCATTTATGTAGGAGTGTACGGCGATAGTAGGAACGATGGAGTGTCTTGAGTTGCACCATCCTAAATCTTGTTCGGATAGCAATTTCTCTTGGGCTCTGTATTGCCTCCAGCCACTCCTCTTCCTCTATGTTTCCAAGGTCATCTACCCATGCGGCTCGCAAGGTCGCTACGGGGTCTGGTATGTTATTTATTAGTTTACAGTATTTTGTGGAGGTCGCTTTCCCAGGGATGGGCTCTATTAACAGTCTATCCTCCAAAGGGGAGTGGCCAGGAACAGGAGTACCTCGCTGGATATGCCCCTGTAGGGCATGCATCAGCCTCAAGTAGTGGTATCTCTGCGTCTGGTTTAAATTATATTCTTGCTGTAGGTCTTCGAAAGAGAGGGGTGCCCCACCCCTCCACACGTCACCCAGGTGTTCAACACCTATCAATTGCCAACCTCTGAAGCCCGTTAATGAGGCTTCCTCTCGCAGGGGGTCCCCCACCCACAATGGAGTCCGACTGGTCAGCCTCCCTTGCCAACCCAGGAATCTATTTGCCTCTCGCGAGCATGCCACTACCACCCCCGTGTGTGCCGGCGATTCCGGGCGTGGTTTTCTGGAATACAGGAACGGCTGACAATCACCTCCTGGCATGACGGCTCTGTCCATTCTATAACTGGCTCGTTAGTGTCTGCATATACCCAATCGTTTATAACCAACAACTGCGAGTTGTACACTCCTTTTTGTAGTTTGTGGAGCACTATTCTGGGAGTGGCATAAAATAATTGATTCTATACAACACAAGTCACCTTGCAGTTTCCGATATATATATATATTCACTGAAAAAAACACAGGTTTCAGGGACGTTATATTTAGTAATTAGCATTTAAAAAACCTTAGAAATTCACTCAAAAAACCATAGGTTTCAGGGACGTTATAGTTAGTTGGATATTTCACTCATACCAAACCAGAGAAATTTGTCCGTTATAGTTAGTTGAGTTAAATATAACTTGCGACCCCGCAATGCACTGCTGATGATGTCACATATTACATCACTCATGACATGGTCAGTGACATCACTGATGACATCACTGATGGATGTGTGCGTGGGTGAATAACTGGGTGTATGGGCTCATGAGTGTATCGGCAAGGGGCTGTATGGATGAGTGAGTGTGCATATGGCTGTGTTGGTGAGTGAATGGATGTCTCAGTGGTATATGTGTGAGCAACTACATATGTGAAAGGCAGTATATGTGAGTGTTGGGGTATATAAGTGACTATATGTGAGTGAGTAATTGTGAGATTGGCTATATGGATGAGTGTGTGCTTGTGTCAGTGATTGTATAAGAGAGTAAGAATGTGTTAGTATCTGTATGAATAAATGAGGTGGTGTGTCTATAACTG
Source organism: Calotriton arnoldi (assembly GCA_963921515.1). Lineage (NCBI taxonomy): Eukaryota > Metazoa > Chordata > Amphibia > Caudata > Salamandridae > Calotriton > Calotriton arnoldi. The sequence continues at coordinate 465,581 of CAWUFW010012980.1, read as the reverse complement.
TATAGGTGAGTAAATGGCAGTGTGATTAAGTCTTTGGGTGACTGACTAGGTGTGTGAGAAATTCTATGGGTGAGTGGTGGTGTGTGAGTGTCTGTATGGGTGTATGAGTGCATACATCAGAGGCTGTGTTCATGAGTGACTGCGTGTATGAATGACTGTATGGGTGAATGAGTACATGTGTGTGTAGACCTATGAATCAGTGAGTGGGTATGTACTAACTGGTAATGGTGTGTCTATGGTTTTGAGAATGGTAGTCTGTATTTTAGAGTGGGTGTATGAAAGGTTATATTAGGGTGTGAGGAGGTGCATCAGTTATTAAGTGGATGATGTCATCAGTGATGTCATCAGTGATGTCATTTGAGATGTCATCAGTGATGTCATCAATGATGTCACTGACCATGTCATGAGTGATGTAATATGTGACGCCATCAGCAGTGCATTGAGGGGGCGCGAGTTATAGTTAGCTCAACTAACTATAACGGCCGAATTTCTCTGGTTTTGTACAAGTGAAATGTCCAACTAGCTATAACGTCCCTGAAACCTATGGTTTTTTCAATGAATTTCAAAAGTTTTTTAAATGCTAATTTCTAACTATAGCGTCCCTGAAACCTATGGTTTTTTCAATGAATTTCAAAAGTTTTTTAAATGCTAATTTCTAACTATAACGTCCCTGAAACCTATGGTTTTTTCAGTGAATTTCTAAGGTTTTTTAAATGGTAATTACTAACTATAATGTCCCTGAAACCTATGGTTTTTCAGTGAATTTCTAAGGTTTTTAAATGGTAATTACTAACTATAACGTCCCTGAAACCTATGGTTTTTTCAATGAATTTCTAAGGTTTTTAAATACTAATTACTAACTATAATGTAGTAGTAGCGTTTGCAGAGTGGTGCAGAAAGGGGGCTGGGCCTCCGACCAGAACTCAGAAATTCTGCTGTGTAGGACTTACAGGAGGAACTATGAGGGCTTCTTGGCGTACAAAGTCCCTCAGGAGTAAAGTGGACTTCATCCCCAACTCATAGTGTGCCAGGAGACGCATTTGCAGAGTGGTGGAAAAAGGGGGCATGGCCTCCAAAGACCTCTTAGCAATCCCACTGGACTTACTGGAGGTAGCAGGAGGAGTAGTTGGCTCCCAAGGACAACCTTGGGGGCCAACTACCCCTCCTATTACCTCCAGTAAGTCCCTCACAGCAGGATTGCTAAGTTCTCATAGCTGGCAATGCCCCCTTTGCCCACCACTCTGCAAACATACTCCCTGGCGCACTCTTGGATGGGGATTGAAGTCCCCTTCACTGCTGGGGATCCTTAGGGGCCAACTAGCCTACCTGACACCTCCAGTAAGACCCGGATAGTGGGATTGCTGAGAGGTGGACACAGGCCACGCCCAATTTCTGCACCACTCTGAAAACATGCAACCTGGCGCACTCTTGGTTGGGTGATGAAGTCCCCTTGCCTCCTGAGGGTCTCTGGGGGCCAACTAGCCCTCCTGTTATCTCTAGTAAGCCCCACAGAGCTGGATTGCTGAGAGTGGTCCAAGACCACGCCCCCTTTTTACACCACTCTGCAAACGCACCTCCTGGTGCACTGCTGCTCAGGGGATGCAGTCCACTTTAGTCCTGAGGTCCTCAGGACACAAGAGGACCTCATTGCCCCACCAGCAGTGTACCAAGAGGTGCATTTGCAGAGTGGTGTAAAAAGGGGCGTGGCCTCGGACCACCTCTCAGCAATCCCACTGTGTGAGGCTTACTGGAGGTACCTGGTGGGCTAGTTGGCCACTAGGACCCTTAGTATTCAAGGGGGCTTAATCCCCCAATCCAGAACACACCAGGAGGCATGTTTGCACAGTGGTGCAGAGAGGGGGCGGGGCCTCCGGCTAGATGCCAGCTTCTGTTTTTTTTAAATATTGTTAGAAAGGGGGCGGTGTGGCCCCCCTTCTCTTAATATGTTGTGGGCCCTGGGGACCCCTCCCCCAGGGCCTGACCCATTAAAAAAAAAAAACGGGAAGAGGGCCATGCGCCCCCCTCCCGAGGACAATTTCGGTCCCGGGGACCCCATCCCCCGGGGCATGGCCTAGTTTATATAATTTTTCAAAATTATTTATACAAGAGGGGGCTGTGTGGCCCCATTCCCTGGGTCTCTTTTGACCCCGGGGACCCCATCCCCCGGGCCTGGCCTCCTTTATTTAAAAACAAAAAAAAAATTTATACTGGAGGGGGGCCGTGTGGCCCCCATTCCCTGGGCCACTTCTGGTCCCCGGGACCCCATCCCCGGGGCCAGGCCAGCCTTTATTTTTAATTTTAGAGAGGAGCCGTGTGGCCCCCCTCCTGAGGCCAATTATGGCCCCGGGGCCAGCCTTCTGTTTTAAGAAAAGAAAAAAAAAATTAAAGGAGAGGGGGGCTGAGTGGCCCCCCTTCTGGGCCACTTCTGTCCCCGGGAACCCCATCCCCCAGGGCCAACCCTCATGTTGGGGACCGTGGGGGGAGCCCCAATGCCCCTGCGGTCCCTGAGGGAGCCGGCATTGCTTTTGGACAAGGGGAGCTGCTGACATGCAGCTCCCCCTGTCCAAAAGCAATTCTGCTTTGCTTCATGGAAGTGAGAGCAGGTTTCCTGCTCTAGCTTCCACTAAGCAAAGCAGAAGTTTGCAATGACAGGGCGGGAGCAGTGCTCCCGCCCTGTCATTGCAAACTGCAATATCCCGGGTGTGGGCACCCTGGGACATTGCTGGAGCCGGCCTTGGGGGGTGGCAGTCCCCAGGGCCAAGGAGGGCTCCAGGAGGGGGGACATGCGGCCCCCCTCCCTTCGTGTGAAAGCCCTGTGGAGGTGGTGGTCCCCAGGGGCTGGGGGCTGCAACGGACCCCCGACTTTAATGTATGCCTGCCCCAGGGAGGTGGTGGCCCCTGGAGCCATGTGGGGGGCTCGAGCCCCCCACACACTTTTTTAAAATCAGAGCCCCAGGAAGGTGGCGGTCCCCGGGGCTGCAGGGGGAGGCATGAGTCCCCCCACGCATTTTATTTAGGAAAAAAGCCCCGGGGAGGTGGCGGTCCCCGGGGCAGCGGGGGGGCTGAATGTCCCCCGCATGTAATCAGCATGGCCCCGAGGAGGTGGCGGTCAATGGGACTGCGGGGGCCCGAGCGGGCCACCGCACTATATTTTTGATTGCCCCCGGGACCTGGCCCACCCGGGGGATTTTTTTATTCCTGCCAATTGTTTTTTTTTTAATGCTTTTTGAGGCCCTGGGTGTGCCTGTGGGACCCCTGACCAGGCCTAGGGGGTCAGGGGGTTTATACCCTGCCCTCTTTTCTATGTTTTTAAATAATTTTGTTCCCTTTTTGCTTGTGACTCGGTACAAGATGGCTGCCGACACTTCTTGGTTTGAAGTGTTGGCAGCCAATCAGAATGAAGCTCGTGCTCGGGAGGGTTCGCGGATCCACCGCAGTCTCCAGCTATCTATATTTTTTATTTTTAAATTTCTCAGGAACTACTGAATGGATTTACACCACTTAAAGAAAAGAGTGCCCTCTGGACCAAGAGCTAATTCTCTGCCAAATTTGGTGTAATTCCGTTCAGCAGTTCGGGCTGTAGCCGCGACAAAAGTTCCTATGGAAATTAACATGGAGAAAACGCATTTTGGGATCCCCTTTTTTTCTCGGCCCCCCGCTTGACGAATCACCCCGAAACTTTCAAGACAGGAGCTGACCGGAACACCCCATTAGTTTTTAAAATTTCGTGAAGATTCGTCACACAGCGCCAAAGATATTGGTAAATCATAAAACGCTTTTCCTATGGAAACTAGGTCCTAACCATAGCTACCTACTGGCGACCGCCAGTAGGTAATATATATATATATATATATATATATATATTCACTGAAAAAACCATAGGTTTCAGGGACGTTATAGTTACAAATTAGCATTTAAAAACCTTTGAAATTCACTGAAAAAACCATAGGTTTTAGGGACAGTTATAGTTAGTTGGACATTGCACTCGTACAAAACCCGTGAAATTCCCCGTTATAGTTAGTCCAGCTAACTATAACTCGCGCCCCGCAATGCACTGCTGATGACGTCACATATTACATCACTCATGACATGGTCAGTGACATCACTGATGACATCACTGATGACATCTCAAATGACATCACTGATAACATCATCCAGTGACTGTGTGTTTCTGTAAAGTTTAAATATGTTTAATATATATAGGGAAAGGCGTATTGAAGAATGAGTGGGTGTATAAGTGTCTGAATGGATGATTTAGTACGTGAGTGACTGACTCTACAAGTGAGTGATTAAACGTATCTTACTGAATGCATGGGTTAGTGACTAAACTGTGCGAATGTCTGTATCCGTCTGTTTGTTGGTGTGTAAGTGGATGCATGGATTTGCGACTAGCTACATGAGTGTCTATATGGGTTATTGATTGGTTCTCTGAGTATCTGTATGGCTGCCTGAGTGTTTGTGTGGGTGGGGTGTGTGTGGGTGGGGTGTGTGTGGGTGGGGTGTGTGTGGGTGGGGTGTGATTCACTGGGTGCATGATTTCAAGAGTGCATCTGTGATGGACTGCTTGGGTGGGTGAGTGTGTGTATGGGTGTGTTAGTGAGTGAATGTATATCTCAGTGGTACATGTGCGAGTAACTACATATGTAAAAGGCAGTATATATGTGTGTTAGAGTATTTAAATGGCTATAAGTGAGAGTGTGTTTTTGTGAGAGTGGCTGTATGGATGCGTGTGTGATTGTATCAGATATTGTATCAGAGCGTAAGAATGTGCTAGTATTTGTATGAGTAAGTGAGCTGGTGTGTGTATAACTGTATAGGTGAGTAAATGGGTGTGTGATTAATTTTTTGCATGACTGACTAGGTGTGTGAGTACCTCTATGGATGAGTGGCGGTGTGTGAGTGTTTATATAGGTGTATGAGTGCATATGATAGTCCTGTACTGAGTGACTGTAAGTATGAGTGACTGTACAGGTGAGTGAGTGGATGTGTGTGTAGACCTAAGAATCAGTGAGTTGGTATGTAGTTTTTGGTGTTGGAGTGTCTATGGTTTTGCGAATGGCAGTCTGTAATTTAGAGTGGGTGTATCAAAAGTTATATTAGGGTGTGAGAAGATGCATGAAATTATCACATGGATGATGTCATCAGTGATGTCATTTGAGATGTCATCAGTGATGTCATCAGTGATGTCACTGACCATGTCATGAGTGATGTAATATGTGACGTCATCAGCAGTGCATTGCGGGGCGCGAGTTATAGTTAGCTGGACTAACTATAACGGGGAATTTCACGGGTTTTGTACGAGTGCAATGTCCAACTAACTATAACTGTCCCTAAAACCTATGGTTTTTTCAGTGAATTTCAAAGGTTTTTTAAATGCTAATTTGTAATTATAACGTCCCTGAAACCTATGGTTTTTTCAGTGAATTTCAAAGGTTTTTAAATGCTAATTTGTAACTATAACATGTCTGAAACCTACGGTTTTTCAGTGAATTTCAAAGGTTTTGTAAATGACAATTTTTAAATGTATTAATTGTTATATTAATTTTTTCATACTGATTTACTACATTTTTAGAAACAATTTTTTTTACATATTTTATTTTTTAAATTACATTGTAATTACATTATACATTACATTACAAAAATACTTTCTCAGAATGAATTACTTTAGTTTAAATACTTTGCACATAGGCAATAGACTTTTAAGTACAGTAGTTACAGTTGTTGCAATGGGCAACACATTTTCAAACACAATGCAACATTCAGCTCAATGTGAATTTCTAGTTAAATGCAATTAGTTACTTTATGGATTACTTTTCTAACCACAGGACTGGATCCTAGATTCACTCCTGGGACATCTCCTATAAACAGTTGAGTAAAAGCGTTTTGGTTACAGTCGTGATTTTTAAGGAATATTATTGTACTTTAAAAGTTGACACTTAGAAACTTTTCTCATAGAATCACCAATGTTATCCTATGGAAGGAAATTCACTTAGAAGGTAAAAACTGTTATCGTTACTTTTTCTTACTCAGTGTTGGATCCTGGATCCAGCACTGGTGCATCTCCTGTAAACAGTTGAAAGAATGCGTTTAAGTCATACAGGCGATTTTTAGGAATATTTGTAGTTTGTGAAAATCGACACTTTGAAACTTTTCTGCTGAAAACCAGACAAAGGATTCCTATGGAAGAAAATATAAGTTACTGGTAAGTACGGTTAAAATTACTTTTCAGGGTCAGTGCTGGGCTAAAAGATGCAGCACTGGGTTCTCTCCTGATAACAGGTGAGTAAATTGGAATTCGTACTTTGGTTGATTTTAGAGGAATATTATAAAGTTCAAAAACTACACACTTAGAAGAATTTTCAAGTGAAACCAGTCAATGTTAGCCTATGAAGGAAATTCAAGTTACCGGTAAGTACGGTTAAAATTACTTTTCAGGACCAGTACTGGGCTGAAAGATGCAGCACTGAGGTCTCTCCTGATAACAGGTGAGTAAATCAGAATTCGGATTTCGGCTGATTTTAGAGGAATATTTGTATGTTTCAAAAATCAACACTTAGAAACTTTTTCAGCAAAAAGCAGGCAATGATATCCTATGGAAGGAAATTCAAGTTACTGGTAAGTACGGTTAAAATTACTTTTGAGGATCAGTACTGGGCTGAAAGATGCAGCACTGAGGTCTCTCCTGATAACAGGTGAGTAAATCGGAATTCGTATTTCGGCTGATTTTAGAGGAATATTTTAAAGTTCCAAAACTCCACACACAGAAGAATTTCCAAGTGAAACCAGTCAATGTTAGCCTATGGAAGGAAATTCAAGTTACTGGTAAGTACGGTTAAAATTACTTTTCAGGACCAGTACTGTGCTGAAAGATACAGCACTGAGGTCTCTCCTTATAACAGGTGATTTAATCGGAATTCGTATTTCGGCTGATTTTAGAGGAATATTTGTATGTTTCAAAAATCAACACTTAGAAACTTTTTCAACAAAAAGCAGGCAATGATATCCTATGGAAGGAAATTCAAGTTACTGGTAAGTACGGTTAAAATTACTTTTCAGGATTAGTACTGGGCTGAAAGATGCAGCACTGAGGTCTCTCCTGATAACAGGTGAGTAAATCGGAATTCGTATTTCGGCTGATTTTAGAGGAATATTTTAAAGTTCCAAAACTCCACACTTAGAAGAATTTCCAAGTGAAACCAGTCAATGTTAGCCTATGGAAGGAAATTCAAGTTACTGGTAAGTACGGTTAAAATTACTTTTCAGGACCAGTACTGGGCTGAAAGATACAGCACTGAGGTCTCTCCTTATAACAGGTGAGTAAATCGGAATTCGTATTTCGGCTGATTTTAGAGGAATATTTGTATGTTTCAAAAATCAACACTTAGAAACTTGTTCAACAAAAAGCAGGCAATGATATCCTATGGAAGGAAATTCAAGTTACTGGTAAGTACGGTTAAAATTACTTTTCAGGATTAGTACTGGGCTGAAAGATGCAGCACTGAGGTCTCTCCTGATAACAGGTGAGTAAATCGGATTTCGTTGTTCGGCAGATTTTAGAGGAATATTTGCACAATGGTGAAGGGAGGGGGCGGGGCCTGAGGTGACATCTGTGCAAACGCGCCCCGTGGCGCGTTTTAAGTTGGGGGATTAAGTCCCCTTGAATCCTGAGGGTCCCTAGGGGCCAACTAGCCCACCAGGAACCTCCTATATGCGCCAGGGGCTGCGTTGCAGAGACGTGTAGAGAGGCCACACCCCTTTTACACCTCACTGCAACGCAGCTCTGTGGCGCTTTCTGGATGTACCTGTTGGGCTAGTTGGCCCCCAGGGACCCTCAGGATTGAAGGGATTTAATTCCCCATCTTAAAACGCGCCACGGGCCTGTTTGCACACATGTCACCTGAAGCCCCGCCCCTCCCTTCACCACTGTGCAAACGCGCCCCGTGGCGCATTTTAAGTTGGGGGATTAAGTCCCCTTGAATCCTGAGGGTCTCCGGAGTCCAACTAGCCCACCATATACCTCCAAAAAGCGCCACAGAGCTGCGTTGCAGAGAGGTGTAAAAGGGCGTGGCCTCTGTACACCTCTCTGCAAGGCAGCCCCCTAGCGCATACTGGAGGTTCCTGGTGGGCTAGTTGGCCCCAGGACCCCAGTATTCAAGGGGATCGTTCCCCTCTGCAAACGCGCCAGGGCGCATTTGCAGAGTGGTGAAGGAAGGGGCGGGGCCTGCGGGCCCGATCGTTTTAAAAAACAAAAAAAATTTTGTCCCCTGAAGGGGGCTGTGTGGCCCCCTTCCTTTTTCCTGTTTTTGGGCCCTGGGGACCCCATCCCCAGGGCCTTACCCCTTTTTAAAATTTTTAATTAAAAAAAAAAACGGGAAGGGGGCCGCGTGGCCCCCTTCCCTGGGCCTGTATTGGCCCCGGGGATATACCCTTTTTTTTTTTTTTAAACTTTGGGGAGGGGGCCGCGTGGCCCCCTCCCGAGCCACTACTTGCCCTGGGGACCCCATACCCCGGGGCTGGCCCTCTCGTTGGGGACTGTGGGGGTCCCCAATCCCCCACAGTCCCGCCGGCTCCCCGCGTCCCTTGGGAGCCGGCATTGCTTTCCACATGGGGAGCTGCTAAGATGCAGCTCCCCATGTGGAAAAGCAATGTGCTTTGGATATTGGAAGAGAGAGCAGGTTTCCCTGCTCTCTCTTCCAATATCCAAAGCAGTTTGCTATGACAGGACGGGAGCCGCGAGGCTCCGTCCTGCCATAGCAAACTACAGTGTCCCGGGGGTAGGCACCCCGGGACACTGCAGGAGCCGGCCCTGGGGGGTGGTGGTCCCCAGGGCCATCAAGGGCTCCAGGAGGGGGCCGCGCGGCCCCCTCCCATTCAGTTCAAAGCCCCGGGAGGTGGTGGTCCCCGGGGCACTGAGGGTCAGTAACGGACCCCCATATTTAAATGTTTAGTGCCCCGGGGAGGTGGCGGTCCCCGGGGCGTGTGGGGGGCTGGAGCCCCCACACAGGTTTTTAATTTATTAAAAAAAGCCCGGGGAGGTGGTGGTCCCCGGGGCTGCGGAGGGCTCAGAGCCCTCCCGCACCATTTTAAAAAAGCCCCGGGGGTGGCGGTCCCCGGGGCTTGGGGGCCCTTGAGGCCCCCACACATTAAATTATCCCCCTCACCATGCCCCCGGGACTTGGGCCACCCGGGGCAATTAACATCGAAGCGCGGGAGACCGCGCTTCGATTTTTTTTACGGCAGGATTCGCTCACCCTGAGCGCATCCTGCCGATTTTTAAAAAAAATATTTATTTATTTTTTGCCCAGGGGGTCCTTGTGGGACGCCCTGAGCAAACCTAGGGGGTCAGGGTGTTTCTACCCTGCCCCCTTTGTGCGCTTTGCACACTTGTTTCTGTCCCTCGGTTCTACCGAGGGATAAAATGGCTGCCAACATTTCCTGAATCGGAATGTTGACAGCCAGCTGACAACCAATTAACATGCAGCTCGTGATCGGGACGGTGCGCGCAGGGTGCGCTGAGGGTACGCGGACCCTACTCGGCCATAGATATCACTATCTTTTTACTTTTCATTTTCTCAGCAACTACTGAACGGATTTACACCATTTAACAAAAGGGTTCTTTCTGAACCAAGAACTACCTCTTTGCCAAATTTGGTGTAATTCCGTTCAGCAGTTCGGGCTGTAGCCGTGTCTAAAGTTTCCTATGGGAAAATGCATGGGGAAAACGCGTTTTGGGACCCCCTTTTTCTCGGCCCCCGCTTGACGAATCCCCCGAGACTTTCAGGGTAGGAGCGGACCGGAGCGGGCCACAAAGTTTGAAAATTTCGCGAAGATACGTCAACCGGCAAGAGAGTTATTTCAAATAGAATGTCGCGGATTTCCTATGGATAATAGGTTGTAACTATAACTATCTACTGGCGACCGCCAGTAGATAATGTATATATATATATATATATATATATATAACACAGAAAATGGCGACGGGCATTGTTGTGAAGAAGACGGTAGGCACGGTCAAAACACGTTACCTCGAGCCGCATTAAACCATTAACTAAGAACCCAAGCGCGTTTTGGGAATCTCTGGCCTACTCGTTAGGCTGCCTATGGGACTTCAAAATCAATACTCAAGGGGCTTCATCTGTGTTTTTTTGATGCTTTGATTTCTAGGAATTGGAGGGTGAGATCAGTTACTGCAGCTTTTCTTGAGATTAAAGATGATTACATCATGGAAGGTTACCTAGATGAGATCGAACCTCCTCTTGCCAAAGTATTGCACATGACATTCTAGTTTGAGACCTTGCCACTCTGTCCAGGTACGGCTAAGTGGCAGTGTACCATTTCAGAATCAGAAGTGTTTTGCCCCTCCTGTCCCCAGGAGACAGAATCTATCGAGAAAGTTGTAATTTTCTGACCGCTTTATCACAGGTACGGTAGGAAATAGATCTTGCAGCTTTGTCGCAATTTGGGGTTTAGGAATTACAGATCAGCGAGGATCCTGAGAAGCAACACCAGCCAACCTATTGCATTTGGTGTCTCCCGTTTCTTGCTGAACATGTTGAGGATCAGGAAAAAAAAAGCTAGTCCCTGGAACGATGCTCTCATAAGATAGCTTTAGTTTAAGAACTGGGAGTAAATATGTTGTGGCTGGCATAAATTGCAAGCGGGTCCCGCTGTTTTAGATATATTACTGAATCAGGTCTTTTGTGCTGTCATTTCAACTAATTGTATGTAAATTTTAATTATTCCACTTCTCTAGGTACATGAATGAACCATGCCCTTTGTGCTGCTATTGATTGAATTATATATATTTATCTCATTGTCTGTTTTGCTAGTTTTATTGTATTTATTCTGTTTTGATGTGCTTTTATAGCGGTTACACCGAATAAAGATTTATGTACATATATATATACGTCATGTGATCAAGGCCCTTGACGGGCTGAAACGCGTCATGGCTGTAGAGGTCGGAGAGCAACAATAAACTGTTTTGCACTATCTTGTGGTCTGTGCTCCGTTTGTGGTGAGGATTCCATGGTGATTGACGGAGTTGCTGTTGATATATATATATATATATATATATATATATATATATATATATATATATCCTACTGGCGGTCAACAGTAGGTAGTTATAGTTAGGACCTAGTTTAAATAGGAAAAGTATTTTTTTGGCTTGCCTATTTCTTTGGCGCTGGTCGACGAATCTTCACGAAATCTTCCACAAAAAGAGTCATAGTAAGTCTTATAGTGCAAGGCAAGTTTCGAGGTGATCTGTCAAGCGTGGGTCGAGAAAGAGGGGGCTAAATAAATGTGTTTTTTCCTTTGTTAATTCTGATAGGATGCGTAGTCAAACACACAGCCAAAACCGCTGGACTGAATTACACCAAATTTGGCAGAGAGGTAGATGTTACACAAATTGTGCTTTTTGTTATTGAGTGAAAATTGGTTCAGTAGTTTTCGAGAAATTTAAGAAGCAAAAGTTTGTGATAAATGATTGCGAAGCCTTCGCCAAATACCACAAGCTCGTGCAGGGAAATGCACAGCTCTGATTTGCTGCCAACACTCCAATCAGGCAGTTCAGGCAGCCATCTTGAGAATCGGCTTCGCCGAGTCCCAAAAAAAAGTGAAAATAAAGAAAAGGGTGCAGGGTCAGAATACCTTGACCCCCAAGTCATGGTCTTGGGGACCCTCTGGGACACCACCACGCAAAAAAAAGCATTTATTTTTATTTTTACCATGCGGCCCCCTGCAGCTCCAGGGACTGCCACTTCCCCAGGGCAGTGAATTATAGAAATGTGTGGAGGGCCGCGTGGCCCCTCCTGCAGCTCTGAGGACCACAACCTTCCTATGGCAATTAACTTATAGAAATTGGGGGGGTCTGCGTGGCCCCCTGCAGCCCCAGGGACCGCCACCACCCAGGGATCAAAACATTTAACTGAGGGGGTCCATTACCAACTCCCTGCCCTGGGATCACCAATTCCCCAGGGCTAAAGTAAAGATTGGAGAGGACTGCGCAGCCCCCGTCCTGTAGCCAATGAAGGCTCTGGGGACCACCACCCAGGTGCCCATGACCAGGACATAGCTGTTTGCTGTGGTTTGGCAAGAGCTTGATCTCTCCCACCAAGCCTTAGCAAGCTGTGCTCGGCTTGCTAGAAGCAGAGCACAATTGCTTTTACACAGTGGAGCTGCATGTTCAGCAGCTCCCTCTGTGTAAAAGCACTGCCGGCTCCTGCAGAAGGAGGGCAGCTGGCAGGGACTGCAGGAGCTTTCACTCTCCCTCCCGGTCCCCATCAGTGTCCAGTGGGTACCTTGGGTGGGGCCAGGGCACCCACATAGGAGGCCAAGCCCCTGTCCCTTTAATTTATTGGAAAAATAATAAAAAATAGGCCGGGCCCTGGGGAATGGGGTCACCGGGAACGAAATCGGCGTAAGCGGGCCCCCTCCCTTTCATTTATAAAAAAAAAATGTAAAAAGAAATCCGTGCCCCATGGGATGGAGTACCAGAGGCCAAAATTGGCCCTGGGAGGGGGCCCCCACAGCCCCACTCCCCTATCGAAAAAAAGGCCTGTGCACGGGGGATGGGGCCCCAAGCTGAAAATGGCCCAGGGAAGGGGGCATGCACCCTCCCTCCCCTAGTAAATTAGGAACAAAAGCGATCGGCAAGTCGCTGAGGCCCTCTCTCCTATCACCACCACTCTGCAAATGCACCTCTTATTGCATTGCTGGTTGGGGGATGAAGTCCCCTTGGCTGCAGAGGGTCCCTGGGGGCTCACAAGCCCTCCTGTTACCTCCCATAAATCCTAAACAGTGGGATTGCTGAGAGGACTTCGGAGGCCATGCCTCCTTTCTCCACCAATCTGCTAAACGAGACTCCTGGCGCACTGCTGGTTGGCAGATAAAGTCTCCTTGGCTGCAGAGGGTCCTTGGGGTCTAACAAGCCCTCCTGTTATCTCCAGTAAGTAGCAGGATTGCTGAGGGGTCTTCAGAGGCCTCGCCCCCTTTCTCCACCACTCTGCAAACGCACCTCTTGGCACACTACTTGTTGGAGGATGAAGTACTCTTCGATGCTGAGGCTCCTTGGGGCCAATAAACCCCCCTGGTACCTCCAGTAAGTCCTACACAGCAGAATTCCTGAGAGCTGATCAGAGGCCCCACCCCCCTTTCTCCGCCACTCTGCAAATGCAACTACTACTTAAAATAAAATTATAGTTAGGTATTAGCATTTAAAAACTTTCGAAATTCATGAAAAAGCAAAGGTTACAGGGACGTTATAGTTAGGGAATGACATAAAAAAACAGAAATTAACTGAAAAAATTAAGGCTATGCGGACGTTATAGTTAGACTCAGGTTTCACTTGTACAAAACCAGTGAAATGTAGCATTTATAGTTAGCTGAGCTAACTATAACTTGTGCCTCTGCTTATGACCGCACATATTATATCACTCATGACATGCTCATTGACATCACTGATGACCAAGACCCCATGTGAGGTTGACACGCATATTTTTTCTGCTGAAAAAACACCTTGTTTACACGTCCCAACCTGGAGTGGCTCGTTATTCTTGCCAGAACCAGTGAGTCACAAGAAAACAGAAAAAAGAAGATGAAAAACAACAAAAGGGGGCAGGTTAGAAACACCCTGACCCCCTAGGCCTGCTCAGGGGGTCCCACATGGACCACCAGGCCAAAAAAAAGCATTTTCGTTTTTATAATTTCGACCGAATTCGCGCTGGGTGCGCAAATCCGGCCGAAATTATTTTAAAAACGAAGCGCTTCGTTTGTTAAAAGCCCCGGGTGGGCCAGGTCCCGGGGCAATACTAAATTATGGTGTGGGGGCCTGTGGGGGCCCCAACAGCCCCTGGGACCATCACCTCCCCGGGGCATAATTAAAATAGGGTTGGGGGGCCTCGCGGGCCCCCCCAATCCCTGGGGACCGCCATCTCCCTGGGCAATTCTTGAAATTAGGATGGGGCCTCGTGGGCCCCCAAAGCCCTGGGAACCGCCACCTTAGTGTGGGGGGCTCGAGCTCTCCCACATTACCCCGGGGACCACCACCTCCCCGGGGCACTAAATATTCAAATGTGGGGGTCCGTAACGGACCCCCGGCCCCGGGGACCACCACCTCCCCGGGGCTTTACAAATGATGGGAGGGGGCCGCGCGGCCCCCTCCAGGAGCCCTTGATGGCCCTGGGTACCAACACCCCCCAGGGCCGGCTCCTGCAATGTCCCGGGGTGCCCACCCCCGGGACATTGCTGTTTGCTATGACAGGGCGGGAGGACGGCTCCCTCCCATCATAGCAAACTCTGCTTTGGTTTTTGGATTCAAGAGCAGGAAACCTGCTCTCGCTTCCAAAAACCAAAGCAGATTGCTTTTGCACAAGGGGAGCTGCATGTCAGCAGCTCCCCTTGGGCAAAAGCAATGCCGGCTCCCGCAGGAGGCGGGGAGCCAGCTGGGACCGTGGGGGATTGGGGCTCCCCCCACAGTCCCCAACGGTGAGGCCAGGTACCGGGGGATGGGGTCCCCGGGGCTACTATTGGCTTGAGGAGGGGGGCCACAGGGTCCCCCTTCTTTTTAATTTATTAAAAAAAAATCGTGGCAGGCCCCGGGGATGGGGTCCCCGGGGCAAATACGAAATAATGGAAGTGAATCGTTTTTTTTTTCCTTTCGAGTTTGGGGTCACGACCCCAACGCGGCTCTCAATGCGGCCCCCCCGTGTAACGTTGCGTTGGAGTCACGAATTCACCTTAAATAAATAATTAAGTAGTATATAATTTAGAAGGTAGTGTTGTATTTGTGAATTTGTTTTAAAGAGGTACTGTGATTGAAGTTAATGACAAGATTACAATTGATATATTTGTTAGAAATATATAAAATTAAAAATGAATAGTTAAATTTGAAAAGTGTGTTGTGTTGTAGTACATTTAATTTATGCTTTTGAATTAAAATTGAAAAAAATATGTATGTGTAAAAAAAATACAATTAGTATTATGTTTTAGGTTGGCTCTAAAAAGAGCCCTTGTTTTCATCGTGAGTTTGTTGTAGCTACATGTAAGTGCGGATGCAGATCTTTAGGTTGTTGAGAAAGACTCTGTTTCCTTGATCTGTGAAGTGTACTCCATCACTTCTGTAGAAGTCATCCATATCAAAATGAAGATTGTTGTTATATAAGGAGCCCATCCTATGGTCTCTGAGGTAAGCAGAAACAGCTTTATTGACATTCTTTCTAGCTTTCTCAATCTGTGGACAGAATTGATTTGACCACTTCCATTTCTGTCTTTGGCATATGTTAGAGTATACAAAGACAGTTTGAGGCAAAAGCAACATCAATTGTGCAAAGGTGTCCTTCATTAGCATTTCCAGACCTACCCCAGTCAATGTGCCTAGGTCATTGCCACCAAAGTGCACAATCATGAGGTGAAGGGGTTGGAGATGCAAACATTTTTTAACCAAAGGCATCAATTGGTGCCATTTTAATCCTCTCTGTGCAATCCATTTAATATCCACATTTTGCAAAGCTAGGTCTTTGTCAATACCTCTGCGTTCAGCATACCTTTTGCACCAGAAAACATAGCTGTGACCAACAATCCACACTGTCAGCATCTTGAAGGGATGTCTGGAAGTAATGAAAAGATGTCTGTAGCTGAGGTAGTCAGTTGGTAGAATGAGAGGTATGTAAAATGGTGGACAAGTTGCTGTTTTTTATAAAGGAGATAATTGATTGGCTGTTTATGAACACTGTACACTCAAAAATAGGGTGCATGTTACGTTCTTTAAAAAGCATGTTTTTTATTTGTTAGTAAAAAATGTTTAAATGGTACAGTTGATAGGATAAGCTCATATTTTTGAAATGTCAACCACACCTGCTGTTTGCATTTGTAACATTGTGTGGTGAACTTGAAAATATGGTGAACTTGTGACCTGTGAGTTCAGTTGAATGTTCCATGAACTGTTACTATGGAAACTGGCATTAAGCAGAATGGGGGAAGGGTTGAAACTTAACTGTGTTGCGGGGATTCTGCACATATACAGAACTATGCACAGGAAAACAGGACATCGGTGTATAGTGGTGTACCAACCATCCACCTTAGTGCCCAAAATCCCAATCCGACTAGCTATACTGTCTCATTCGTTCTCCGTACTACAGCGAAGCTACCAATGATCAGACATCCCAGAACACGGACTCTTTCAGGAATCACGGGAGCAAGAACACTCTTTCATTACCCACTCATACTTGTCCACAACGTGCGTATTAAGAGACACAGTATAGTTTAAAATGTTTATTTCAACTAACGTGCTCTAAGACACAGTACACGTGCCAGTACTAGCAGCATAATGCATAAGGACAAAACAGTAAGCATTGTTACAATTCCATAGAATACAAACGGGGACAGCATTGTATAAAGACAGTGGATAAAGGACTATACGGCCTTGCCACCCTCCCCATGCTAGTAACTAGTTTATTATAAAAATAGAAGACCCCTGGGCTTTGTCAGGGGGACCCCCATACCTCAAGAACTAGATGCAAGTTTTACATCATCGGACAAGCACAGCTCTTCTCTCTGGAAAGGTTTTTCTCCAAGTGCCTCCAACAGGGAGATCACAATGTTAAAAGCACCCGAATTTCTCCAGTGCAGCTGTGTTTCATGTTATGTCTAAGTGCGAGGGGCTGACCAGAACAGCAACAACAAGGGACGTTGTTTTTCGACCTTGTACATTGTGTGCAGACGAAAACCACAGAGAACATCAGAAAAGGTGAAAGGCAAAAATGCAGACAGTTCTAATGTGAACAGTCACAAGCAGAGTCTGAGAAAACAAAGTCACGGAGTAACGTGTGCAAAGGAGGCATCATGGCAGCTAGGCCTAAGCTAACTTAGCAATGTCAACAATGAGGCCACAATCCACACTACACCCTCCCCTGGTCAGTCCATAGGACAAGACATAGGATGAAAACAGAGTTCAAATAGATGGAGCAGAATGCAAACGTCTATTGGTGGGAAATGTTATGGGAAGAAAAAAATCGAAATAGGCCAAAAAATATAGTCACTCAAAAGAGTCGTAAAAAAAATTTCCGATATGCAAGTTAAGAATTGTCAAAATCACTAATCCATTAGAGTGTATGCGCAGAAGACAGCAACACCTTCCAAAAAGACATCATTGTCATCGTTTGAAAAAAGAGATGCCATCCAGTTCAACAAATCAAAACTGCATTCATGTTCCTCACAATAGGGAGCAGTGATCAGCATTGCGGGGCAACTTGCGTGATATTCAATATAACTTTGTTGTAGGAGATTCTGAGCAGCCACCCAGATATCCCATTGTGCCAAGACTCCAAGTGCAGCCGTACGCGTCATTAATCCGTCACCGGAACATTCCCGTTCATGGGCCATTAAGGGGCCCATCAACTGGTCGAAATCCGGGTCAGAACAGGACGTATTGGAGAGACAAACATCCAAGGACCAAGAGAACGGACATCTTAAGCATGACATCACAGGTTGCACGCTAGTGAAATACGCAAAGTGAAAAGATAGGCAATAAGACACGCTGAGTGTTGCCAGTGGCAGGACGCCGAAGCTGTCAATCATGCGGTCACGGAGCATCTGCAGTCGCCCTGGGTTGTGAATGCCCACAAGAGGTGCAGCCATTGCGCCACAGGCAAAGTAAAAGCAATATTCCAGCAGCTAAGACTAGGATCAATGGGAAGCCACCAAAGACGTTGGAAAAAATAGAATGAATAAAAGTCGGTATTACACCAAATATAGTCTGAAAGGAAGTCAAAAGGCCAGATCCCACAACTTTAAAAAAAGTGTACAAGGCCGGCGGTATTAGATGCATTAAATATACGGTGAATCAGTTCACCGAAATGTTGGGGGAGGTTAGTGTTTAAAAGGGCCTGTATTTCACTGTGGGTGCTGGCCACCTGGAGGACGAAGGTCTCCCGTGCGGAAGTCAGCATAACCTCCTGGTTCAATAATAGCGCCTTTATTCTGCTCAATTTATTGAAATCTGCCTTCAAAATTGGTATGTAAGGCCAAATGGAACTATCTAACTTCCCACGCGGGGGTGGAAAAAGTACATTTTTGCAGCACACTATGCGTTGCGAAACTGTTACAATGTAGGGTATGCCAGCCTGCAACCCACAGCAATCCTGGAGATTTAAAAGCAGATAGCTACCATTAGCAAGCATAGTGAAAGTAGGTGATATAACCGGAACAGGAATGCCCTTTAAAACACATGCAAGATTCGGGGCAGAAACATTACAAGTCCATTGCAATTTAATGTTTTTACAAACAAGGGAATGACCCACTGTAGAATCGCAAGACTCCCCTGTGAGAAATACCTCCTTGTCGTCCCTAAGGCATCTGTATGTGAAAGGTAGGGACCAAAGTTCATGCAAAAAGGCACTGCCTAAAGGCTCAAAACGGCCAACAGGATAATGTTTCATGCATGAACGGAACTCAAATAAAGAAAAAGGCAAAGTGATAACCCCGTGTACTAACCACACTGCAGAGTCTGTCACCGCCACAGAGAATGGCAAAGGATCTATTTTTTCGATATGTAGAAGAGTGTATGTCGCATCCTTCATGGACATGAACTGCTGCTTTTCGGTTAAGTTAAATGGCAAAAACAAAGCAGACGTGTTTAAAAAATGCCATGGAACCTTCCCCAGGTTTCTTGTCTTTACTAGACTGAGATTGTGGTTGAGGTTGAGTTTGCGTCTTAGCAAAAGGTTTAACCCCCAAACTATTGCGGCCAATGGTTTTATAAGCCTGTGCAATAATTTTCGGTAATTCGCGAGGCTTGTCCAGTTCTGGGACTAAAGCCAAAGCATTAGCGACTTGAAAGTTAACTGCATCACCCTTGACATTCGCAAGGAGTAGATCAGCCACTACATTGAACACTCCCACTAGTCTCATCCCCAATTCTACAGCCGCTTCAGGGCCATGTTCGTCTTGAACACGCTTAATCATGGTGGGGAGGACCGTCATGGATGGAGTGCCGAAACACTTCGCATACACTGCCGCAAATACCTTACCCCAGTTGTTGCATTCTGTCAACTCGGGAATTAAGTCTTTTGGCAAACTGATAGTCAAAATCCTGTGTTTTTCCACAGGAGAGGTATTCGGAAACACCGCCTCCAGCTGGTCAAATTTTTCAGCAAGCCAATAAGGCAAATCATCCTTATTCTGTGGGCGCTTGCCCATCACCGAATTAACCATGACGGGGCTAATAGTCACACCGCCAAGTCCAGCTGGATGCACGGCAACTCCAGGTGGGGCCATTTGGATGTTGCCTGTAACATACTGTACTAAGGCTCTGTGCACACGTACCAGAGACACGTGCAGCACGCGCAGTTCATCTACTGGAGCTGCCAAATAACGTAGATGCGGTGTATACCTGGCCAAAACAGGCCAAGCGGCCCCATCTATCTATAACGGGCCTAAACTAATCGGGGTGACCGGGTGTGGGAGGGTGCCATTAAACCAAACACAGTGTTGCCATGCCGTGAGCGGAACTTCAAGGGCCTGATAATGCCGATAAACATTAGGAAGGGCGGTGGGGGCATAAACATGGAATAAATTGTCAGCTCCTTCCACCGCCTGAAAAGTGACCCATGAGTAAAATACCTCAAAGTGGTAAGCCGGATCAGCTTGTACCACAAAGATGAGGGCGACACCCACGTCCGGTACTCCATAGGCTGCTAAATGAGCACGGAGCGCGGCGCGGCTATGTGCCTGTATATTTACATTCACAGCCATCAAGACTAAGAATGAAGAACAACCTAGTACGTGGCAGCGCAATATAGGGTTAACATTAATGAAAATACCTTTTAATTACTTCAAGCTTGAAAGAACCTATGAAAACATCAATATAGGAGGTTTCACCCTCACAACTGTTTCCGGAAACAGAGGTGAAGGGAATTGTGGACAAGTACAAGCACTACTCAAGCATCTCGCAGATAAGAAGCCCCAAGTTGGGCGCCATGTTGCTGGGATTCTGCACATATACAGAACTATGCGCAGGAAAACAGGACCTCGGTGTATAGTGGTGTACCAACCATCCACCTTAGTGCCCAAAATCCCAATCCGACTAGCTATAGTGTCTCATTCGTTCTCCGTACTACTGCGAAGCTACCAATGATTAGACATCCCAGAACACAGACTCTTTCAGGAATCGCGGGAGCAAGAACACTCTTTCATTACCCACTCATACTTGTCCACAACGTGCGTATTAAGAGACACAGTATAGTTTAAAATGTTTATTTCAACTAACGTGCTCTAAGACACAGTACACGTGCCAGTACTAGCAGCATAATGCATAAGGACAAAACAGTAAGCATTGTTACAATTCCATAGAATACAAACGGGGACAGCATTGTATAAAGACAGTGGATAAAGGACTATACGGCCTTGCCACCCTCCCCGTGCTAGTAACTAGTTTATTATAAAAATAGAAGACCTCTGGGCTTTGTCAGGGGGACCCCCATACCTCAAGAACTAGATGCAAGTTTTACATCATCGGACAAGCACAGCTCTTCTCTCTGGAAAGGTTTTTCTCCAAGTGCCTCCAACAGGGAGATCACAATGTTAAAAGCACCCAAAATTCTCCAGTGCAGCTGTGTTTCATGTTATGTCTAAGTGCAAGGGGCTGACCAGATCAGCAACAACAAGGGACGTTGTTTTTCGACCTTGTACATTGTGTGCAGACGAAAACCACAGAGAACATCAGAAAAGGTGAAAGGCAAAAATGCAGACAGTTCTAATGTAAACGGTCACAAGCAGAGTCTGAGAAAACAAAGTCACGGAGTAACGTGTGCAAAGGAGGCATCATGGCAGCTAGGCCTAAGCTAACTTAGCAATGTCGACAATGAGGCCACAATCCACACTACAACTGTTGTCTTAAAATGTGAAATTGTAATTTATATATACGTGAAATCTTATTAAAGTAAGATTTCCCAAGTCAGTAGTATCTTCAGAAGTGGTGTGCTCTTAAAAAATAGTGGTATTTTTATTTGTAATATATTTTTGAACTCCTGTATGGATTCGCTGCTCCATAGCTTTGGTGCACGGTGGAGTTGCGACTCCAAAAAATTCCAGAAGCAGTTTGGGCATTTTTAAAAGTCAGTTGGTAAGGGTTAATATGTGTAACCAATAGAAATGTGTTTTACAATTTGAAATAATGTAGGAAGCAATGTAATTTGTTACTTACATTTATTTGTGTGGAGAAAGAGAGGGAAGCTTTGCCATTACTGGTTTTGCCTTGCTGAGAGCAGTGCATTACATTTATTGTGTGCATAAGAAAATATTTTCAGAGATTCTGATATTTCATATTCTACAAATCAATTTGGTAGGTGAGTTATAAATTTGTGAGGTGTATTATGTGTTAGGTTTATTATTCAAATTAAATAATTAATCAAGAACTTTGATATTTGATATATATAAATTAAACCTCTTTACTTGACTAGAGTTTTGGAGGTTGGATACCTGACTAAGGATCCTTACTGATTAATGGTCTCCAGACTTTTTCGCCGAAAGGTTCGCAGTCCGCTCACCGTGGACGGTTCTCCTAAACTTGGAGTATTCTCTCTTAGCTGAAGCCTTGAGAAAGTTACAGAAAGTAACGAAACACGTGTCGGCTGCCATCATCTGCCACCAACTAGGAGGCTTTAAGAACAGGACCTCCAAACATCAACCATCTCTTTGTTTTGTAACAATAATCAACAGGACTGTATTAACCATATTTATATTACTGTTTAGACATTGGTGTCCTAGATATGACTGTAGAATTCTAGTGGAACACAGCTTTTCTAAGGTGATTTTATATTAAACCTGATCTTTTTGGAATTCATGCTTCCTGACTAGTGTTTCCTGGGAGTTATCACATTTAGTTCTCTATGTATCTTTTAGGCTTACAGCCATATAATAAATGTTAATTTGAATATGGAGAGTGCCGAGGTACAATCTTTTGTAATAATCATTCTAATATGGGAGCTCGGCAGAACTTCCTTTAGGTGACATCCTGGGTAGTGGGGTGTTGTATTTGTCACCTTGAGGGGCACCTTGACTGTGGATCTAATATTGTCAAAAATTTTTCACTAAACAAAATTGCTATAGGACTGATGTGCTACTGTTTTGACCACCACTACCTCGTATATTTATTGCATAATTTTAGTTGTTGCTTTAATTTTGGAGGTGGAGTCTGTGAAGTTTTATGGTGTGCATGGACTTCTGTCTCAAATATGTTTCTACTTGTATATGTATTTTCATAATTGTTATACATTTGAAGGTGCATGATGTATAGCGAAGAGGCGTTGTTGCTTTTTATGTGATAGGCTGAAGACTGTGAGTACTAGTAGAATGGTGAAGATGAAATTTCTAGAGAGGTACAGTTGAAGTATGCCGTATAATTTTTGATGTTTGCTTGAAATTGGAAGTTTGTTCTGTGAATTTTTAAGGTTTGGATAGTGTTATGGTACAGACATATTCATGTATTTGTTTTAGTAATATGGTGAGAGTTTTACTAAAGATTTGTGAAGGGTTCCTACTTTGCATTTGGGTAGGTGTGATACTATAAGTAGTTGTAGAATGGTTAAGCAGTAGCCTGAAAGTGACGTTTGAGGTGTTTGCAGAGATGTTATTTATTAGAGTAATTTGTATGATGTGAAGAAAGTTATATTTCATATATACCGCAACATTTTCAGTATCTGTTTGAATATTGAAGTGTACTCTGTGAAGTTTTGAGCTGTGCATGGTGTTGTGACTGAGATATGTGTCTACTTCCTCATACACTTATAAACATTACCCCTGTACTCATGCAGTCACCAATGCATTAGCTATACAGTGCTTCAATCACCCAGACACTATCCTTGCACTCTTTCAATCACGCACGCATTTTTCTGGTACTTATGTAATCACTCAGCCAGCACTCATGTACTTTTAAAATCACCCAGTCACTATCTTTGCACTCCTGTAATCACTCAGCCAGTATCTTAGTAGTTCAGTAATCACTCAAAAAAGCCTTGGTATCTGGCTGGACCAAGACCTGTCTTTCAAAATCCAAGCTAGGAAGACGGTCGCCTCCTGTTATGGTCAGCTAAAAATGATTCGTAAAATTTTGTCTGTGTTGCCTCACTCAGCAAAAAAACTAGTGATTCAAGCCCTGATCCTTTCTAGGATTGATTTTGGCAATGCTCTCTATCTGAGGGCCCCCAAGGCAGTGATTGGGCGACTTCAGATTGTCCAGAATTTTGCAGCAAGACTGCTTACCGGCACTAGCCAGCGATGCTCGGTGCAACCTGCATTGCGCTCTTTGCATTGGCTTCCTGTCCAGGAGAGGATACACTTTAAGGCTCTTTGTGTGGCCCACAAATCTTTGAGAGGGGAAGGACCTCCCATTATCAGGGATCTCATCTATCCGTATAAAGCTCCTAGACACCTTCGCTCTAACTCTCTTCACTTGGCGAAAATTCCGAGAATCCAGAAAGCGAGAAAGGGAGGTAGGCTTTTTTCATACAATGCCTCTAGGTTGTGGAATACCCTCCCACTTCATCTTCGAAGCGAAGTGAACTACCTTAGCTTCCGTAAACAGTTGAAAACTTGGCTATTTCCATAACCCCTTCTGTGTCTTTCCTTTTTAACGCCCGCTAGCGCTGGGATGCTCCCGGGTAACCATGCGCTCTATAAATCCTCATTCATTCATTCATTCATTCATTCAGGCGGTAGTCATGAACTTATAAAATCACCCAGTCACTTGCTATGTATTCCAGTAATCCCCCAGATATTACCCCTGCAGTCATGCAATCACCCAGGCACTAGTTATGTACTAACTCTGCAGTCATGTAATCATGCAGGTTGTATCTATGCACTCATGTAATAACCCACACACTACTCTTGCAGTCATAGAATCACGCAGGCCCTACTGTTGCACTCATCTATTCACCTAGGCACTACTTAATGACTCATCTATGCCTTCAGGTGCTATTTACACACTTATCCGTGCACTCAACATCTATGTCTGCACTTATGCAATTAGCCAGTCACTTTTCATCTTCTACTGCAATTACCCAGCGACTACCTTTGCACTCATACAATCACCCAAGCAATCCCATGGAGTTATGCAATCACTCAAAAAACATCTATTATATGTCTCAGTTTCTAGGTTTCACTATATTCCAGAAATATTGTATACATATTTCTTTTAGATATCATGATGATTTGAAAAGGTAGAGACATATGTATGTGTGCTTGTAACAATATGGAGAGACTTATAGTTGAGTCATGTAATAGTCTGCTGCTTTATATTTGGCTAGGCTGAACTCTCATGCAGTATTAAAAACACCCAAGTACTCGCCATGCAGTGTTCCAATGATGCAGGCAGTACATATGCAGTGTTGTAATCACTCAGGCATTACTGCTGCACTGATGCAATCATGTAGGCACTATCTATGCACTCTTGCAATCACCAAGGTATTACCCATGCACTATTTCGATTATGTCGGCACTACTCATGCACTTATATAAACACCCAGGGTCTACCGTTACAGTCCTTCAATCCCAGACGCACTACCAGTATACTCATACAACCTCCCACACATTACTTCTGCAGTCATGCAATCACACACACTGTACTCATACACTCCGCCAATATCCCAGACATTACCCCTGTAGTTATGCAATCACCCAGGCATTACCAATGCACTCTTTCAATTACTTAGGTAGTACGCATGGACTCTGCACCTCTGTTCCTTCTTTTAGTATTTTCTTTGTGT
The DNA here is from genome assembly GCA_963921515.1 of Calotriton arnoldi. NCBI lineage: Eukaryota > Metazoa > Chordata > Amphibia > Caudata > Salamandridae > Calotriton > Calotriton arnoldi. The sequence continues at coordinate 440,820 of CAWUFW010012980.1, read as the reverse complement.
CTTTCTGCATCTGTTGCTTCTTTCTGCACTCATTTTATGTCTTCCTGTACTTCTCTTCCCTTTTTCTGTATCCCTGTTGCCTCTTCCTGGACCTCTGTTCCTTGTTTCTGCAGTTGTTTTGTTTCTTTCTGCACCTCTTTCGGTTCATTCTATATTTCACTTGCCTCTTTTTGTACCCCTCTTGACTCTTTGTACACCTCTTTTGGTTCTTTTTGCACTGCTCTGGCTTCTTCCTCCTCTTCTGTTCCAAATTTCTGCATCCCTCTTGCCTTTTTCTGCAGCCCTGTTCCCTCTTTCTGCACCTCTGTTGCCTTAGTCTGCCCACCTGTTCCCTCTTTGTGCACCTCTGTTGGTTCTTTCTCCACTGCTCTGGCTTCTTCCTGCTCCTCTTTTCCAAATTTCTGTATCTCTTTTGCCTCTTTTTGCACCCCTATTGTCTCTTTCTGTACCTCTGTTCCTTTTTTATGTACTTCTTTTTTTATTTGTGTGCATCTTTTGCTTCTTTATGAACTCCTCTTCTCAGTTTCTGCACCCCACTTCCCTTATTTTCCTGCTGTGTTCCTTCTTTTTGCACTTCTTTTGTTTCTTTCTGCACTCTTCTTTCCTTTTTTGCATCCCTCTTACCTCTTTCTGCAGTTCTCTTGTCACTTTTTGCACCTCTCTTGCTTCTTTCTGCACCTCACTTACCTTTTTAAGAACTTGTTTTGATTCTTTCTATAGTTCTGTTGCTTTTTTCAGCAACTCTGTTGCCTCTTTGTGCACCTGTTTTGCATCTTTCTTCACCTCTGTTGTTTCTTTGTGCACCACAGTTGCTTCTTTCTGTACCTCTCTTGCCTCTTTCTGCAATCCTCTTTCGTCTTTCAGCACTTCACTTGCCTCTTTGTGTACTTTTTTTCCCTTTTTGTGCACATTTCATGCCTCTTTCAGCACATTTGTTGCTTCATTCTGCAGAACTCTTAGTTCTTTCTGCAGTTGTCTTCCCTTTTTCTGCACCCCTTTTGCCTCTTTTGCACCTCTTTTGCTTCTTTGTGCACTTATTTTTCTTCGTACTGTACCCCTCGTGCCTCTTTCTCTATCCTTCTTCCGTTTTCCTGCACGTGTATTGGTTCTTTCTGTAGTTCTCTTACCTCTTTCTACACATCTCTTCCCTTCCTCTGTACCTCTGTTGTTTCTTACTGCAGTGTTCTTGCTTCTTTCTGAACCTCGGTTGCAGTCCATTTTCTAACATGAGTTAAACGTCACTTTTGTCCTTCTGCTTTACTATTCTAGTAATGCTCAAAGAGTTGGGCCTAGGCAAATATATAAAAAGCCTATAACATGTCTCAGGTGTAAGTCTCACCATATTGCGAAAACCATATATGTATTTGATTGTAGCTTTTAAATAGAAGGTGTTTTAATTAGTAATAGATAAGAATATTTGTATATAATTATTTTAATAATATTAAATTATTATTATTATTTTTTTTTTTAGATATTCTCCATTATTATTACGAAAAATTCAGTATGACAAGAAAAGCGCAAAAGAGAAGAGAATAAAAAAAACAGTACTATTTAAAGAAGAGAGAAAAGCAGAAATTAGATGAAGTACAACATGTGACATTGAAGAAAAAGTCTTCTGGTAAGAGAACTAAAGAATTTGTTAAAAGACTTTTAAGGACTGGAATGAATTTTGAAAATGTGGAAAATAGAAAGAAAAGTTGTAGAACCAAGAAGAATGAAATGAAAAAGGACAAATTAATGGAAAATCAGGTTATGAGAAAACAATCAATGTTGAAAGAAGGATGAAACAATATAAAGACATTAGGAAACAAATGTATAAAAGTAGAGTACTACAAAATGTATTGAAAGATTGCAAGAAATATAAAAAAAGATCTGTATTTTACAAGAAGAAACAACAGTTTGAAAGTATAGTCGAAAAGGCTTTTGAATTGAAAAGAAGATTGTTTATATTAGTATTAAAAAGAATGAAGACGTTGAATAAAACAATGCAGTTTATGAAGGAGAAAAGTAAAAGAAAAAGACTGGTTAATAGAACGAACTTTTGCAAAATGTTTTCGGGTGAATGGAAGCACACTTCTAGTTCAGAATCTTTTTTTAATGAAGAAAGCTATTTTCAACAAAATACATTAGTTCACGCAGTTGATACCAGTGGTCGTTCTTTTGAGGTAAAAAAATGGTTGTCCAATTGAAGAAGAAAAGATGGTTGCTAGAAATGTGGAAGAAGTAATAGCAGAAGAAATTCAAGGGAGACGTTCTCAAGCTCCAGTGTATACGTGGGATTGTAGTAGTATTTGTAGTATACGACAGGAATCTATTGATATTTTACGAAACTTTTTACGAGAGTATAATAAAAAAGTGTTAAACAGAAGATTAAGATGCTGCAAGGACTAGATCTTTGTAAAGTGAGAAAAAATACTGGGTTGCAGGGTCATTCTCTGGCTTGTCTTTCTAGAAAGTGTGTTGAAGTACTTTTCATCATTTGAGAATGTTAGCAGTACATCACTCTGCAATGCGGAAGTTAGTAAAAAGATTGTACTATGTAAGAAGTCCTGCATTATTTTTAAGTGAAATAAACACTGCACTTTTGCATGGTTCACTATCGGATGTAAAAAAAGTTTGTGATGACATACAGTTTTGTTTCGTTGGTCCTGAAGAGGAGTGTAGAGAAAGTGAAAGTTTGATAAGTGTAGGTGATGAAGAAGAGGTGAAAGACAGAACTACTGAGAAGTTTGTAGAAGAAATTACAAAGTTTAAAGTAATTTGTTGTGAAAAACCAAACTATGTTTGTATTTGTTGTCGACGTACTCACTATAGAACTCAAACTAGGAATGTTGATGTGTATTTAAAAAGTGAAAAGGAAAACAATGATAAGTGGGAGCAATGTTGTGCTTATTTGTTGGTGGATGGTCGTTTTGAGTTGGGTAGTGATCAACGTATTTGTAAATATTGTTACAGCAAACTAGAATGAGAACAAAATACCAGCTAGAGCTGTACATAATAACCTAGAGTTGGTAGTCATTCCTCCAGAACTGGTAGATTTAAATACGTATGAGTCTATTCTTATTCAATCTGTGCACCCGTTTCAGGCTAAAGGTGGTATGGAGCCTAAGACAGGTAAGCTGCCTCCAACAGATTTACAAAGAGGTTTAAAAGGAAGAGTTGTGTATTTACCTTTAGATTTTAAGAAAAATGTTGAAACTGTTGGTATAGAGAGAGAGGAAAGTGAACCTGTAGTTAATCAAGTTAATGGTGTACCTACAAAGAGTCGGGAAATATGGAGTTAGTAGATGTCATCAAAGTTAAAAAGGTTACGTTATATCTCATAGAAAACAATATTTGTTATAAAAATGTATATCTTGAAGAACCAGAAATATCTTTAGAAGATGATAGAGAAATTTCAACTGGCCAAATCAAAAAAGTGGACAACTCCAGGAGTGAAGAAATTTATGAACATTATAGTATTCATCCTTTACATTCAAAAGAAGTGATTGGAAATACTATTGAATTATTCCAAATGAAGAAAGTGACGGGAACTCCTATGAGTGTTTGGGAAAGAAGTTTAGAAGCCTGTTGTTTTCCACAGCTCTTCTCCACTGGAAAAGGTGGACGATATTATGAACGACCAGTACATATTCCAGCTTCAGAATATCATTCACCAAGATTGTATTCAGAAGATCCAAGATTTCGACAGTGTGTTCCATATTTATTTCATCTACTGTTTGAAAGTGACTTGTCTGGACTTTCATATGCAGTGAACCACATATTAAAAACAGGAGTTCATCTTAGACATCTTTCTGCAAAGGAATTTTAGGACAAAGTTCAAGAAAGAGCCGATCATTTAGAATCTCAGTTAATTAATTTGATGGCGTGTCAACGTGGTACTAATGAGTATTGGTATCATCGTCATGGAGAATTAAAATGTATGTTAAGGATCTTAGGAACCCCTACATGGTTTGTTACGCTTAGCTGTGCTGAGTACGTATGGGACGATTTACTTAAATTTCTACCAGAAGCAAATTCAAATGTAAAAAACATTGAATTGAAAAGAGCTGGAGAACTATGTTCCTTGGATCCTTTAAATGTGTACAGTTTATTTTAATCATAGGTTTCAAGCTATGATGTCTTTCATCTGCAATAAAAATAATCCACCTCTTGGAGAAGTTATTAATTTCTTTTGGAGAAAGGAGTACCAAGCCAGAGGTGCACCTCATATTCACATGCTGTTATGGATCAAGAATGCACCAAAGTTTGGAACTGATACTGATGAAAGTGTTTTGTCTTTTATTGAAGAATATGTTACCTGTGCCATACCAAAAGAAAGAGGAGAAAACAGCTTGAGACAATAAGTTTTACGGTTTCAAAGTCATCAATGTGGTAAATATTGTCAACGAAAGTACAAGTCCATGGGAATATTTTATACAAAATGTCGTTTTGGATTTCCACGTCCAGTAATTTCAAAAGGAAGAGTGAACAGTTTTATGTCGTCAGTAACTATAACTCAGAAATCTCCAAAGAATAATTACAACATAAAAAGAACTGAAGATTCAAAATATATTAATGACTACAATCCAGTGATTTTGATGATGTGGAATGCAAATATGGATATCCATTATGTTGCAGATAATTCAATTGCTGTTGCTCGCTATGTTACGTCATATATAACCAAATCTGAGAAGACGGAGTTGAAAGAAATGTGGCAAGAAATTTCACAAGAGAAGACTCTTAGTAACAAATTGTACAGCTTTAGTTTGAAGATGCCTTCCCATCGAGAGATTGGATCCTACGAATGTTCGGATCGGTTGACCTCTGCAAGTTTATATTCAAAGTCAAGAGGAATCATTTTGGTAAGTCTAGGTCTTGCTGCAACACAAAATCGAGTATTAAAATCTGTACAAGAAATTGAATACTTAACAGTGAATGAACCAGAAAGTACAGATATTGTTAAAACAAATATGTTGGATACGTATTATCCCAAAAGGAGTCCACATCTGGAAAACATATGACATATGTCTCTATGAAGTACTGCAACATTACAGCTTTAAGAGAAATGTTATAGAAAATGTAAATGAAGAAAAATATGCAGTAATTGGATATGATGGATGTTTGGTAAAACATGCCAAAGGAAATCTTATTAATCACAGGAAACTCAGTTGTGATACTCCAGATGAAAGGGAATTTTTCTATTTAGCACTTCTGCAACTCTTCAAGCCTTTGCGTACTGAAATGGAATTACTTGGAGATTTTGACTGCTATGAAGATTCTTTTAATGCATGTAAAGATAGCATTGAATGTACAATTTATCCAAATTATCTGTAAATGTTGAATGAAGAGATTGAACAAGAAACTACTATTGCAGGTGAAATAGCTAGAGATAGTTCTCAAGATAGTCAAAGTTCTGCTGCACTAAGTCAAGATCCACTAGGACAATCAATTCTTGAAAATGAAGCAGCAATAGCCATGAGTGAAGTAGAAACAGCAATGCAACAAGCACAACAGGATATTATTGAGTTGGAAAAGTTAGAAGAACAACTAAATATTGAACAGAAAGAAATATATCAGCAAGTGACAAAACAGATACAGCATGGTTTACTTAATGAAAAAAAAGATTGCCAATGCACATCATTTAAACCTATTCGAATGTATATCAGTGGGCAAGCTGGAACAGGAAACAGTTTCTTGATTAAAGTTTTGACCAGTTATCTACATAGAACCACTGAATCACATTTATCTTGTGTTGTAACTGCTCCAAGTCGGTTAGCAGCACATAACATTAAAGGGATTACATTACATCGATTACTCATGCTACCAGTTGAACATGAAAATAAATTGGAATATCACAAGCTATCTGGAGAAGCTTGTTATGAAGTTTCAAGAGTACTCAAGAAAATGAAACTTCTGATCATTGATGAGGTGAGCATGGTCTCAAACTTAATGCTTGCTTTTGTACATTTAAGAATGCAACAGATTTTAAAAACAGATTATGATGTTTTATTTGGAGGAAAACATGTAATTGTATTCGGCGATCTACGACAACTTACTCCTGTGAAAGGACAACCAGTTTTTAAAACACTTGTCCATAAAGACACTAAAAAATCTTTGGGAAGTCTTGGAAATGTGAACATTTGGTCTCTTTTTGATTATAAAGAACTTATTAAGAATATGCGACAAGCAAGTGAGGAACATTATGGAAACATTCTTCAAGATATTAGAATTGGTGTTTTGACAAAACATGGTAAAGAAGCTTTACAAAGTCGGCTACTAACAAACTTGTTTCCAAATGAAAATATTGCATCTGAAATAATGTACAAAAAAATTGGAGAAAAGAACTCTATAGTTTGCCTAATACCAACACTGCAAGAGTGTTCTACATTCAATCAAGAACTTTTGAAACTGGAGAAACAACCAATAGTGAAAATAGAAGCCATTGATAAAATGGAACACGAAGGAGTTACTATTCTTCTCTCAGAGAAATTACAGTCAAAATTAGATTCTTTGGAAAAGTCTGTATCTAAGACTGCTGGTTTAGAAAAGACTTTATATGTATGTGTAAACTGCAGAGTAATATTATTAACCCTGGGTGGTGAACTACGCTACGCTCGCGGAGTTTGCGTAGTTTCGGTAACTTCGCGATTCGCGTAGAACGTGAAGTTACCGAGTACTACGCAATTTGCAACATAGCGTAGCTGTTTTTCTTCTTCGCGCGCTCAATATGCGTTCTCGCGCACGCGGTAACAACTTTCCGCGATTCTGCGTTCGCCGACGCAATTTCCTATCCGTTCGCGAGCGCCACGAGATTTGGAATCCGCCCGCACAATCCCACGAGAGTGTGCGAACGCGAACACGTCATTCGGACGCGCGATCTGACTTCCGGCGGCAGTGTTGGTAGGATCGCGATCCCGAACACGCAGAAACTACAATCTGGCAAAGAATATCTCTCGAGCATCATAAAACCTTCTCGAAAATGATTATTTTGCTCAAAAAAACTCCTCAGATTGTGATTTGGCTGTAGTTTTTTGTGCAAGGAGTCCTTTTTCTTTTTTTACTTTTTTTTTCCAAGAGGAAGGAAGTGCCCCTGAGTCTCCAACTTCCTGTTCCTGTCCAGCAAGCTCCTCCCAGTGCTTTGTCCATGTGCTGTTCACTTTCATTTGGTTTTGGAGCTGGAAGGATCATTTTTTGTGTCTGTTTGCTGCATCATATCATTGGATTGGATTTGAGGGCTTTTGGATTTGAGATTTTACAAGTAAGTTGGAGAATTGGTGTACTTGTTTGTTTGATTGGGGCTTCTTTGTACCTACATTTTTTTGGGATTTTCATCGTTTTTAAAATTTATTGTTGTGGCCTGGGTGGCCTGTAGTTTCAGTAGGGGCCTAGTTGTTTTTCTTTGATTGAAATTTCAGCCAGTAGGCCCTGAGGTACCCATGGGTGCATGTTTCTGTGGTGTCTGTTGAATTTAAACATCATGTAGGGCATGGATGGCATTGGATTGAATTGCTAAATGTGGTTTTTGGGGTGTATTTTACTTTTTGGGTGTGTGTTAATAAATAAATACATTTGTTGGATGTGTGTGTGTGCTTGTTGTGTAACTTTCCAACCTTTCGTAGCCCTGTGGATTTTTGTTTTTGCATTTTTGTATTAAAGCTGTGTTGTTTAGGAGGCCTCCTTTGTCTGGTCATTATAGGCCTGCTTGATTTCATTGTTTTCCATGGCCTGTTGTGACTGTGAGTGACCGTGTGGCTTGGGGCCATTTTGTGGTGGTAGTTTAGTAGTGTGCTGCTTTTTTCCATATAGGCCTGCATGTCTTTTCTTTGGTCCCCTTGGCTTATGCTTGTTGGTGTTGTGGCCTGGCCATGTGGGTGGTGGCCATTTTGTGAAGGCAGGCAGTGTGCTTTTGCCATAGGCGTGCATTGTCTGTCTTCCATTTCTTTTTGTTGTGGGTGGCTAGCGGCCATTTTGTGGAGCCATCCAGGCAGTGTGCTTTTGCCATAGGCCTTCATTCATTGTCTGTCTTCACTTTCTTGTTATTGTGGGTGGCCTGGCATGTGGGTGGCAGCCATTTTGTGGAGCAAGGCAGTGTGCTTGCTTTTGCCATAGGCTTAAGCTTGTGGCCTAGTCTGCCAGTAGGCCCAGAGGTAGTCATCATGGGTGCATAAAAACTGTTTCTGTGTTGTCTGTTGAATTTTAACATCATTTATGGCATGGATGGCATTGGATTGAATTGCAAAATGTGGTTTTTGGGGTGGTATTTCAGTTTTTGGTGTGTGTTAAATAAATAGGCCTTTTCAGCCAGTAGGTAACCCTGGGCGTTCAGCTCGCGGACTTTTGGCAACTCCGCACTGCGCGACAACGCGGACTTACACTTTTTCTTCTTCGCGCGCTCAATATGCGTTTTCGCGCGCGCAATAACGACTTTTTGTGAAGATCGCGATGCCGAACATGCAGAATTTACAATCTGGCGAAGAATATCTCTCGAGCAGCATAAAACCTTCTCGAAAATGATGATTTTGTTAATTTTGCTAAAAAAACTCAGGTTGTCATTTAGATGTAGTTTTGTGAGCAAGGAGTCATTTTTCATTTTTTTACAATTTTTTTAAAGAGGAAGGAAGTTCCCCAGAGTCTCCAACTTCCTGGTCCTGTCCTTTGTCTTCACTTTCTTGTTATTGTGGGTGGCCTGGCAATGTGGGTGGCGGCCATTTTGTGAAGGCAGGCAGTGTGCTTTTGCCATAGGCTTGCATTGTCTGTCTTCCATTTCTTTTTGTTGTGGGTGGCTAGCGGCCATTTTGTGGAGCCATCCAGGCAGTGTGCTTTTGCCATAGGCCTGCATTCATTGTCTGCCTTCACTTTCTTGTTATTGTGGGTGGCCTGGCCATGTGGGTGGCGGCCATTTTGTGGAGCAAGGCAGTGTGCTTGCTTTTGCCATAGGCTTAAGCTTGTGGCCTAGTCTGCCAGTAGGCCCAGAGGTAGTCATCATGGGTGCATAAAAACTGTTTCTGTGTTGTCTGTTGAATTTTAACATCATTTATGGCATGGATGGCATTGGATTGAATTGCAAAATGTGGTTTTTGGAGTGGTATTTCAGTTTTTTGGTGTGTGTTAAATAAATAGGCCTTTTCAGCCAGTAGGTAACCCTGAGCGTTCAGCTCGCGGACTTTTGGCAACTCCGCACTGCGTGACAACGCGTACTTACACTTTTTTTCTTCTTCGCGCGCTCAATATGCGTTTTTGCGCGCGCGATAACGACTTTTTGTGAAGATCGCGATGCCGAACACGCAGAATTTACAATCTGGCGAAGAATATCTCTCGAGCAGCATAAAACCTTCTCAAAAATGATGATTTTGTTCATTTTGCTAAAAAAAACTCCTCAGGTTGTCATTTGGATGTAGTTTTGTGAGCAAGGAGTCATTTTCCATTTTTTTACAATTTTTTTATAGAGGAAGGAAGTTCCCCAGAGTCTCCAACTTCCTGTTCCTGTCCTTTGTCTTCACTTTCTTGTTATTGTGGGTGGCCTGGCCATGTGGGTGGGGCCATTTTGTGAAGCCAGGCTTTGTGCTTTTGCCATAGGCCTGCATTGTCTGTCTTGTCTTCCTTTTCTTGTTGTGGGTGGCCTGGCCATGTGGAGGCGGCCATTTTGTGGGACCAGCCACTGTACTTTTGCCATAGGCCTCCAAGCTTGCGGCCTAGTCTGCCAGTAGGCCCAGAGGTAGTCATCATGGGTGCATAAAAACTGTTTGTGTTGTCTGTTGAATTTAAACATCATTTAGGGCATGGATGGCATTGGATTGAATTGCAAAATGTGGATTTTTTTGGGGGGTCTATTTCACTTTTTGGGTGTGTTAAATAAATGCCTTTTTTGCATGTGTATGTGTTGTTGTTGTGGTTGTTGTGTAACTTTCCAACCTGTTTTTAGCCATGTGGATTTTAGTTTTTGCATTAAAGCTGTGTGTGTTGTTTATCAGGCATCCTTTGTCTGTCCATATAGGCCTGCTTGAGTTCATTGTTTGCCGTGCCTTGTGCCTGTGAGTGACCATGTGGCTCGGGGCCATTTTGTGGTGGTAGTTAGTAGTGTGCTGTTTTTGCCAAATAGGCCTGCGTGTCTTTCCATTGTTCCTCTTGTCTTACTGCTTCCAAATCCATCCCCATTGCCAGTGCAGCTCCCTGATGCTGCATCCATCCCACGTGATGCACAAATTTAGGCCAAAAAGGCTCCACTACATTTTTGTTTTTGTTCTTTGCTATTCTTATTCTTCCTGAGTGTACACAGTACACCAAGAAAGCCCTGGCCTTGTTGTCAAAGTCTCATAAATGGCTACACTGTTGTTGTTCACTGAGTTTCTAAAATTTTATAATTGAGACAACCACACACTAAGTTATATATTATATTAGTTTGATTTGTGCTATCGTTTGACTGATGTTCTTCTGGCTTTTTTGCTTTTAGGTGCACAAAAGACTGAGGAGGAGGTGTGTCATCATTGCCCGTTGTACTGCCAGACAGGCGTCCTGCTGCTGTACACGACGTGACGTGTGACCTGACCAGACATCTCTGCAACTTGTGCAACTGAGTGCTGCTGACATCTGAAGAAGATGGGCCCAAAGAAAGCAGGTACCAGGTCCTCCAGTACCAAGAAAGTTACTATTGAGAAGAAGGAACAGAAGAAGGAAGTGACACTTAAGTCTGGTGTGCTGCCCAATACCTTTTTTGGGAAACAAAAAATTACGCCTGCAGCAGTCGTGTCCGGGGGGCAAGCTGGGGGCAGCACCTCCACATCAGTGGGCCCAACCCACCAACCCAGGCCCAAGCACATGAGTGTGGAAGAGGTAGCCAGCCTAATGTTGGAAAGCAGTGATGCTGAGCCTGAGATAAACTTATCGCTATCTCAAAGTAGTACCCAATCAACGCAGGAGGAAACACAGCAGATAAGTGGTCAACAACAGCCGCAACCACCGCCCGCAATAGTAGTTGTTGTTCCTCCCGAAGTAGGGGCAGTTCAGGAAATTGAGCCTCATGCAGAGGTAGAAGAAGAGGAAGCCACTCATTCAGAAGATCCATTGTCTTCCAAATCCCCAGCAAGGAAAAGGAGGGTTAGTCCATCAAGTTCTTTGCCAAGCCCCCCTTCTGATGATCTAGATGCCACTTGGAAGCCACAAACTGAGTCTGAGAGGGAGACACGTCCCAAGACCAGGCTAGGGAAAAGGAAGGTTCCAGAAAGCCTTACACTTATGGAGGTCGATGTAGAACAGCAGGATGATGATGATGAGCAAGTCATCACGAACATCACTCCCGGCCCCGAGGAGATGGAGACCAACATTATTACCCTATTCAAAATCGCTGCGAGGGATGTAGCACGCATACCTCCAACACAGGTAACACCAACACGACCTACAGCTTCCATATTTGCATTAGCAAAGGCCCGGCAGCGACCTACATCCAGCACAACCACCACCTCAGTAGAAGTAGGTAGTGGTACAGCACAGAGTCAAATTCAACCCACACCCTCCAGTTCATCCAGCATTGGAAGTGGCACCTCCAGCAGGAGGCAAAAGTTAAGCTCCCCAGTTTGGGACTTCTTTACGGTTAGCGAAAAGGAGGAGAACATTGCTATATGCTCCATTTGTAATACCTCTGTTAGTCGGGGTAAGCTTGGTACAAACTATGGTACCGGAGGCCAAATAACCCATCTGAAAAACCACCACTTGATCAGCTGGGAGGACCACCTTCGCGGCATAAAAACTGCAACCATTGGTGTTGGTGGGGATAAACGAGTAGAAGATCCGATCACGGTGGAAGAAGAAGGACAGGGAGACATTCTCTCTGGTAGTGTTACACAAAGTAGCCCTGTCCCCAGCAGTGCAGTGTCATCGTCGCCCACATCTTCAGCAACATCTCAGTGGCACAAGAGTAAGAGTCAGCCTGAGACAGCAAGGAGTACCGCAATGAAAAAAAGTGCATTGTTGAGCCTAAGAGAAAGGAAAACCATGCAGCCTACCATTATCAGCATGTTTGGGGGGGAGGGGCAGTACGAATGCAACCACCCAAGAGCACGTTTGTACAATGCGAAGCTGGCTAAAATGTTAGCACTGGACCTTCTCTGTTTTCTTTTGTTGAAGGGGTGGGTTTTCTGGAATTTGTGACAGCCAACTGCCCAAAATGGCAGGTTCCCAGCCGCTACTATTTTGCCAGAGTTGCTGTTCCAGCACTACATCACGACGTGCTGGAATTGCTTGGAAAAGCCTTGAAGCAAAGTGCTGTTCACAGTATCCACCTGACAACAGACATGTGGACCAGTTGCCAAGCCACTGATTACATGTGCATCACAGCACATTGGATCTCTTTTGTGGGGGATAGAGAACAGATATCTGCTGGTGTTGGCGCTGCTGAGATTTTTCATGCCACTCACAAACATGCAACTGTAGCCATGTTTGCCATGGAGAAATCTCATACTGCTGCAAACATTTTGGATGAGTTTAACAGCAAGGTCTTTGAGTGGCTGCGCCCAAGAGGGCTTAACATTGGTTTTGTTGCCACGGACAATGGCAGTAATGTAGTTAGGGCCATGAAAGATGGTCGCTATTTCAGGATCCCGTGTTTGGCACACTGCATTAACACTGTTGTTCAAGACTTTCTGAAAAATGAATACAAAGTCAGCAACTTACTGGCCACCTGCAGAAGAATATGCACACATTTCAGCCATTCTTTTAAAGCCCTGAAGCAGCTGAGGGTCATTCAACGTGAGCATAAAATGCCAGTCAAAGCACTCATCCAGGAGGTGCCAACATGTTGGAACTCAACTTATTACATGCTTGATCGTCTGTTTGAGCAGTACATACCACTCAATGCTTATGTCATGCAAAGATTAGGGGATCCTACTGTGAGAGGCATGACCTTTGAGATGGGTCAATGGGACCTCGTTAAATGCCTGACAGAGATGCTACTTCCTTTTGAGATCTTCACACGTGAAGTCAGCAGGGAGGACTGTACTATGGGCCAAGCTATCCCATTGTTGCACATTGTAGAGCAACAGCTGAAGGAGTTGTCTGAAACATACGCAGGTGTGGATGACAAACAAGACGCATATCATTTGGCGGACTCCTTAGCCGTTCGCTTATCTGAAAATACAAGGATTCAAAAGAAAATTGTGTCAGATCCACATTACATTACTGCCACAATTTTGGATCCACGGTACAAAGTATTTCTGAACAGTAAGGCAGTAATTCCTTTTTCAGAAGTGGATGTTGCCAAGTACAAAACTTTGATAGCTCAGCTAGCCATTGACTTTGAAAACGAACGTCTGGTAATTACAGGTCCCCCGCCCCAGGCCATAACAAGTACTACAGGGCATCCAGACTCAAGTTCTACTTCGGAGCCTGAGGGCAGTGCATTTGCCTCCCAGCAGTCACCGACACCAACACTACCAATAACATCAACAATAGCAAGAACAGGATCATCCACAGTACAATCGGCAACTGATTGGTTTCTACGGCACGGGTATGGTAAGTCCAGTGCTGATGCAAAGGCAAAACAGGCCAAGCACATTCGAGCATCCCTGAGCATTGAGCGGACGGTCCAGGCCTATCTGGATGACCCAACAGAGGTCTTCATGGATCGAAACCCATTGGTGTATTGGTATGGGAAAAGAAGCCAATGGACAGTGCTCAGCAGGCTGGCGATAAAGTATCTGGCTTCCCCTGTCGCAAGTGTCTCTTCTGAGCGTGTTTTCAGTGCTGCTGGTGCCATTGTAACTTTGAAAAGGACCAGTCTCTCGCCCAAAAGCGTGGAGAGGTTAACCATGATCAAAATGAATCAGCACTTTATACCACCGGATTACAAAATACGTGAATCACAGCAGGAAGAGGAGAGCGACTTCGATGACGTAAGTAGTGGGTTACAGGACCTACTTCTGTCCGAACCACCAGAGTTTGAGGACGAGCTCCTCTTCCCTGACAACTAGTCTTTCAAATTGTTACTTTCTTCCTTCCTTCCTTTATTTGTCTGTGCATCTGTCTTTCTGGTTCAAATCAAATCACAACAAATCCATCACCACCGTCTTCTCTTTTTATTTCCCTATTGGAGTTGCACGTCTCTGCATTTAACTGTCCACTCCTCAGAGTCCTGCTCCATCTTCCTGACTCGCCCTAATTACATTTCCATCAAGCCAGACATTGGAGTACAAGAAATTTTGCCTCTAACAGTCCCTCCATAAGAAGTGAAACGTGACTATAGCTATCCTCCGTTTTGTTTCCGAGCCGAAACTCATCACTGTCCGAAGGCTACCGCCTCTGCAGGCATCCACAACTCTTCACTGTCAGAACTTGGGCAGGCATCCAAAAGTAAATTCATCACTGTCAGAAGGCTACAGCCTCGTCAGGCATCCAAAGCTCATCACTGTCAGGACAGAAGGTACTTTGCAGAGAAAGACAAGACTCTTTGAAGAAACTTGCTGACATTTCTGCAAACTCATTTGACCAGCAATGACTGCTACCCAGGCCGCGGCCCATCACAGCGCTGACCATGTGAACCAACTTAAACTGCGACAAAGTGCCACAGATGAATAAGACGAAAACCGAAACAGCAACTAACAACACTCAAAATGAATGTGGAGTCATAATGAGGCCACTGCCTCGTTAAAAAAAACACACACCTGTCAGAAATAGGCATCTGATGATCTGACAGCTAAAGAGAAGAGCAAGACAGGTAATGATGGCATGCATTGGATGCTTGCTGACTCTGAGCGATTGCTGTTGTTTGTTGTGTTGATGTTGTGCATGAAGTCGAACTCTACTAGTTAATCTACAAAGTGAAAGTGACTCAAGTGACAGTCAATGTTTCCCTTCTTGTTGTTTAATAAAAAATTGTACTCCTACTACTGCAGGTGCAGGCCAATATCTATAAACTAGTTGAATGAGAGGCAATATATGTACACACACAGTTCGTACAATAAAAAGCACATCAATAAAAGATTATCAACAGAAAGTCGTTTCTGGTCTTTTATTTTCCAGATACTTGATATGCAATTGATGAAACCAGCCAACGCGTTTCGCCCAAACATGGGCTTCTTCAGGGCTGTAACGGCATACAATAAGGGTATAATTTAGAATATTGGTAAAAGACCACGCGAAACACATTAATGTGTGAAAAATAGCAAAAGTTAAAGAAAAAAGAAAAGAAAACGAGAGGAAAGAACGCAACCAATGAGTGACGAATTTATAGAAGAATGGTGAAACCGTGAAGGGGATAGACTAGCGTGCCATCAGAAAGAAAGAGTGAAAACACCCGTGGCATCAAAAAGGTGTATTTGGATATAAGCGGGTGGTGAAAACCCAACAGAGTCCTAAGAGATGGTAAACGTAGTGATTCACAATTGGAGCTAAAAGAGAAACGAGTACCCGTGCTCAGAGAGAGACTATTGCAATACAAGGGTAGCTGGCTTACCATTAAGGTAGAAATATAAGTCAATCCTCAGTAACTGGATCAAGAACGAAAAATAAATCCGTTCTGAAAAAACAAATTAAAAAATAAAGAAAAAGTCCTGTTGCGCATGGAAACATTTTTAACGATGTAACGGAAGCACAATTAAAGCAGGAGTGTGCATGCGACATACCTACGTTGTAATGAAGAATTCTCGTGGTAGAGAACAGTTCTGTATTTAAACAAGGTACCTACGGACAAAGAAGTAGGGCAATGAGCGCAAGGACGATTATCAACGCTAGTAGTTTAACACACCGCAAAGTAAAACCAATATATAGGTGTTGTTAACAAAAGTTCAAGTACGGGAGAACATTTAAGGATCCACTTATGGAATACTTAAAATAAAGTGATGTCACACTTAAGCAATATCTGTTGCAATTTTTTAATATGGAATATGGACTTAATCGGAGTCACTACAGACTGAGTTGGACTTGGACAACACGTACCACACCATGATGATGACCATACTATCTTTGCACGCAGTCAGTCAGTTGGATCGGAGATGATTGATGGAATAACTGCGTTTCATGAAGTGGCATAAAAGGTAAACACAACAATTCAACAAGAAACACAGCAGACCTACATGTCCATGTAGTGGTGGAGTCGAGTGTAGTGGTATGACTGACAGCGGCGCATTGATTTAGTCACTTAATTTTGAAAATGCTAGGTTGCTGTATATCCCTTTTGTCTGGCTCTGTCAACATTTAAGGTTGGGTCACGGCCTGGTGCCGTGGGCCTGTTCTATCCTGTTGTTGTTGTAGCTTAATGCTGTAAACAGAATAGACACGATGTATCCAAGCCGCCTCAGTCTGAAAGTGTTCTCTCTTCTCTTCTTGGACTCCACCGTAATTGATGCTTTTTTTTTTATTCATTGATTTTTCAATACCCCTTTTGTTTTTCCATCTACACTTACAGGCCGGCCTTTACCCTGTGCTATACTGGGAGAAACAACTCACACTTACCTTACCAATCCTCATCAGGCAGGCAGTGGCACCCAAGATTGATGTGCGGATCGTCCATGGAAGAAAGGACCAAGAGGAATGACGAGATTCAACTCCACAATTTGACCAGGATAATACAGTAACTTTAGTATTATTCATCATTCATCTTTTAATTAATTTGATTCCTTTTTTCTCTTCAATCATTATGACTGTGTGTTGTGTTGTTGTTTGTTTGCTAATTGATCCCTACAACTATTTTTTAATTTTCTTTGCTATCTTTAAAAGTAAGCCCGGTACAACATGTAATTTGGGTCTCTCTGAGGGCATACAGGCAAGGCAAATTGCATAGAATATACTGCTGCCCTGTACTGTCTAATTGTCTAGTAGTAGTTAGTAAGTACTACTCATTAACCATCAAGTTATCTTCATCATCATGCATGCATTTCCTTTTTCTCCCTTTATAGATTTATTGGATAAGATCATGGTCGTCTGCCAAGATTGTGCTTTGCTTTTGTCCATGCGTACTGTTTTTCTTTGTCAAACCTTTCCCCAAACCCCCCTTCCCATCCATTCATCAAACCCTAACCCTCTTCCCCCGGGCTGTGTGATTTATATTGAGGTGTGATGTGACTACATTAAATGTACACCAATTGATCACACGCTTGCTGGGGCACATGTGGTGAAAGCAACACTAATTCAATTTCAAGGCAGGGTGAGGATCTTCTTCTGCTTGCCCACCCATGCTCAGTCTATGTGCAAGCCAATTTTTTTTCCAAAGGGACCTAATACATCATAATTAATTGCCGGCATTGATTGGATTCATCATCAACATCCTACCACACAGCAGTAAAGGTTACGAATTACGATTGTGTTAAGTGACTCACTCGACGCAACTACAGTTTGTAACTTCTTGTACTACTAGGTTGTCCCCGCCACCATTATGTTTTATTTTACTTTAGCAGTTGCAATATTGTTTGTTTGGCAGTCTTCTTCTGTACTGTACTTTACTTCGTTCTACTACTCCTCCCACAGTCTCTCTCAGGCAAGTGACTGTCTCTTTTTTATTTTTTTTGCAAATGCTACTGCCAGTGTCTACTACTACCACCACAACCATGGCATCTTCTCCATTCTCTTGGGAAACCATGCAGCCATCGCTGTGCCGAACTTAATCATCATCAATCACAGGTAAGATAAGTTTGGTGGGAGGTATAATGGACTAGGAGGAGAGACTGACAGTACTAGTAGGACAAATAACTCAGTGAGGGGTACCGCATCTATCTGTTTGTGTGTTACATAATCGGCATATTATTTAAATCAAACACTGGCTGCGGCCCTGCAGCAGCAAGGAAACCATGTGACGTAAATTCGTAAAACAGTAACCCCCACAAAACATTAACATCGTATGTTTAAGTATAAATATAATTTATTACCCTAACAAAAATAAACTATCCCACACCTGACCCACCCCTCTCCATAACCCCAACCAATGTCCAAAACGAAAAAGTCCAAACAATGTCCATAAACCCCAACGCCCAATTCCCACCCACCAACAAAATGAATAAGAAAGGGGCAATCCAACGGGGTCCTAGATAGTTCTTATATTCGGCGGGCTTTCAGGTGTATATCCACGAGGATCTTGACCTGCTCCTCTAGTTGCTCCTCTAGGCGTGCCATCCGGAGGAGCATCTGGCGGCGAAATGCCCTGCAGTGCCATCCAGGGTGGGGGGCAGCAGTGCTGGATGTTAAGGAATTGCGGCGGCGGGCGGCTGCCTGACCGCGGCACCGTACCACTGGAGGCGGGGCCTGGCTGGGGCCCGGGGCACTGGAGGAGGCTGCAGCTGCTGCCGCCTCCTCCTCCTCCTCCGCCTGAGCCACCAGCCGCCGGTACTCTTGGCAGATGGCCTCCAGTTTCCGGTGCCGGGCCCTGGCTGCCAACTCCTTCCGTGTTGGTTTTTCTTGGGAAGGAGGATCTATATATCAAGAAAGAAAAAGAATATTGTTGTAACCAATACTCTTAGCAAAACAGTAACACAAAATTAATTCAACACATAGTGGCACAGTAGCACTAGCAAGCACAGTACATAACATTTGTGGTAAATAATCTATCCTCCCACTTCCTCGGCCTCTAACATTTGTGGGAGTTTCAGGCATTATACTAGCACTATGGACTCCAGTACACAGTACACCAGTCTTCTTCTTATCTCTAGTTTAGCGGAATTACATAACCTTGTTGTAGCCGGCATGCCAGCTCAGTCAGCTAAGCTTGCACCCAAGACAAACATACAAGTCATGATGCAGACTCACGTTAGTTTTATTTACTACTGTCTGCAGGTGGGGAAGCTCGTATTTTTCTATTACGGGTGGCACTGGCCATAATCTCTCTGTTACATGTTATTGCTCAATTTCACTTTCACCCTGCCCTGGCTACTACAAAAAGGCAGATTATATGTCTGATCCAATGATCATTGCTTATATATGGGACGACGACATAAGGTCAGTAGCGGTCGGTGGTGGGACTGCTGCCGGGCGGTGACGTGGGGAGGGGGAGGGGCAGGGTGGGGGTAGTAAACTATGGATTACGGCCAATTACAGGTAAGTAAACATATAAATAAATAAAACTAATTTCGTTGCACGCACTGCATCGCATTTGGCTGGCACTGGTGGTCGGTAGTACGCCTAGAAAAAACATTACACATTTTTAGATGCCTGTACACCTCCCCCTATTTATTCATTTTCACTAGCAAGATTGAAAAAAAAGTTAATACATACATATACAACATACATCACTAGTCCAAATCGGGTACTAGAGTAGAGTCAGTAAACACTAGTAGTGTTATGATATCTAGGGTCATTATTATAGGCTACTCTACTCTTTTCAAAGTTAACCTGAGCCATGCAAGCATTTTAGCTTCATGTCTTTTGCGCATGTTACCTCGCAGCTTGTTGTGCAGTAAGACGCCTTTGAGCCCACATGAGCTCATACAGCTACTGTCTGAGC
Organism: Calotriton arnoldi; assembly: GCA_963921515.1. NCBI lineage: Eukaryota > Metazoa > Chordata > Amphibia > Caudata > Salamandridae > Calotriton > Calotriton arnoldi. The sequence goes on along the minus strand of CAWUFW010012980.1, from coordinate 421,421 downwards.
GTTGCGTACAAGAGGTCGAAAAACAAGCCACTTTGTTATGGAGTTTGGTTAGTCCGTATTGCTTAGCCATAAGTAACATGTTACACTTTTTGCCATGACTGAGAAATGCATGCATTATACTATCTAACGCGCACCATTTTTCTCATAACAGGCAGAACATTCCCTTCTACGAATTTGCAGAGCTTATAATGCATGTAACCAGTACTTCTACGTTCTACGGTGAGGGGTCTCCCAGAATTCACACAGATCTTTTGTCTTCTATCATGCACTTGTAACAATGTTTATTGTTTTAATCTTATGCATTTTGCTGTTGGAGCTTGCTGTAGTACACTGAATTTTATAGAACAACGTACAGAGCTTGTTAGTTGAAAATAAACCTTTTGAACTTACACATAGACTCTGTGGTATTTGATGTGGTGGTGGACTTACACAAGTGAGTGAGCGAAAGGGTGTTATGTTCTGGGTTGTGTAATCATTGGGTATCTTCGGGTGGGGGTTCGGGGACCTAATGAGACACTATAGCTAGTCGGTCAGGGGATTGTGGGTTCACTTCTGACTGAGGTGTGAGGAAGGTCCAACCTCCTATCACCAACATCCTATTTTCTTGTGCATAGTTCAGTATGTGGCTGTGCAGAATCCCCACAACAGTAGTAGTATGTACTATATCCTATCAAAAATAGTCAAATATCTGGTTGGGCATTTTGTTGGTGGTAATTGTCAAAGCCTCAAGATTAAGAAGACTAGAAGAGGACAACCCAAAGGACTGGACTCAGTGGCTAGAGCTATTGGTCAATCTGAGTTTTATGCAAAACCGTAAAATAAAGGGTGGCAAACTGGGCAAGCTTAGCTACAGACAGACTAATAGTAGTAGTACAGAGAGTCATAGCAGAGGCAGTTAGAACTTAGAGGCAGGGATAACCAGAATTTAGAAACAGATAGTCAAGATCAAAGAAGCTTTTGTAAAAAATAGAATTAGGAAGTGGAACCAGAATTAATAGTTCGGAAAAAATAAGGTGCAGTAAAAGTTAGGGAAATATAATTGTTAATATTAACCACTGGAGGACTTACTGGGGCCAGCAGCAGGGCCCTCGGTAGAGGAGCGGTCCTCTGGTTGTCCCGCCGACTCGGACCCCGTCTTCTTGCCCCTGGGTGCTGCTGATCAGTGATCATGTAAGATATAATAAAGAAAGAGACAAACATTAATGATTGCTGTGAAACAAATAAATTATTTTAAAAACGCTCAAAAAACATTTTAGGAAACAATAATTGCAATAAAATTGACCTATCTAATCAGATCGACTACTGGCTTGCGGGATTCACGGACCGTCTACTTATTTATGAACACTAATCTAGTGTTCCATTCTGATTGATTCGAATCCAGAATACTAACTAAGCCTAAGTACCACCTGACCTAGCCCACCTATTCCAGACGGGCCAATTGTTCACTAAGTCTGCATTTCCATTTTTGTTTAGCCCTCAAAAATGCATAGATGAGATGGAGGACACATGCATAAATTTGTGCATACACCAAATTGTTGGTTGGTTGCGTCTGATGTTCTGCTACTGACTGACACTGCTAAGCCTACCACTCACTAAACAAACTACAAAAGATTCTACTAAGGACTGGGGTAAGCAGCACTCAGTGACAGAGGATGCGTCCACGCAGACCGCTAAAAATTATCAACTAATACTAACTAAACCTAGTATCAATCCATCCACCACTATTTGACAGGAGGACAAAGGAAGGACTAGAGTCTCTCTAGCAATAGCATTACCTAACTTAAGTTCTCTAAAGTAAACTCTTACATAATAATCAGCCCAAGCGAGCGCAAAGTTGCAAACAAGTAAGAGTAGCGCTGAGCACCTGTGTCCTACAATCACAGACGATTTTGAAAGGTAATTTACATGCAATGTAAGCAGCAGTATTCTTGTTATTCGTAAAAAAATTATACACAATACTTATACTACTATATATTATCTACTCACCAAGCCCCACGACCTCGACACCAGCAGGTCCAACAGGTCCTGCTCCCGGTCAAGGATGTCTGACCACCGGTGGGCCAGCTGGTTATGGGTGCGCCGGACCCCTGAGCAGCAAAACACTGCCCGGCGCACCTTTGCCCACAGGCGGTGACGCTCCTGGGTAGGGTACCCAGAGCCTGGCCTGCCGCCTGCTGCCAAGGTCAAGACGAGGTGGCGCTGCACAAAAAAAACAAGGACGGCCACATCCGCCTCGCAAAAAAGCTGCCGGGCTTGCACCCCTGCAGGGCGCAGTCTGCCGCAAGGCAGGCGGCTCTTGGGCGCACGCGCCTTGCCCTTGGAGCCGGTAGTGCTACCCTTCGCCATGGTTCTGGGGTGTGTGGGAGGCGGAAAAGAAAAGTTAGAAGGAAAAAATAAATTTAGTGGAAGAAGTAGGAGCTTAAAGAAGGAAGTAATATAAAACAGTAGAAAAGTAAAAAAACACAGTAAAAGTAGAAATAAATGCAAAATATAGACTTAGGGACAGAGAGAGATAGATAATAAATAAAAAAATTGAAAAACAGTGTAAAAACTAAGGATTGCAAAGATTGAGAGAGGATAGAAAAGCAGGCCCAGAACCATAGCATAGAGTGAAAACAAGATGGTCGCACCCATCGCGACCGCGTGGCAAGTTCGTGCGATATTTCCCCCGAGCACGCAAAAAGCACCGCGAACACGTACGACGCGTTCCCGAACATGAAATGCGCATCGCGATCACGCTATACGCGACCCGGAACAGGAAATAAGGCATCGCGAACGGGCGGGACAAGTGAAAAACAAGATGGCCGCGCCATAGGCGACTCGCATGGGCAAGTTCGCGAGATACTATCCCCGAGCACGCAAACAGCGTCCCGAACTCGCACAACGCGTTCCCGAAGAAGAAAAATGCATCGCGAACGGGCGCGACAAGCAACTACGCACGCTCGCATAGCTACACGTAGCTAGCGTAGCGCTTTAACATCTTCGCGTAGCTTCGCGTAGCGCGACTACGCGAACTACGCCCAGGGTTAAATATTATGGCATAATTTGGATGTAGAAAAAGGTTTAGTAAATGGAGCAATGGGAAAAGTTGTTGATTTTGTTAATTATGAGAAGAGAGATGGAATTGAATTTTTGAAGATTAAATTTAATCAGATTGAAGAGGTGAAACAGATTGGACGTTGTGCTGTTCGTTTTTTGCTTGTAAAAGACTTGTACGTTCGTAGAAAACAGTTTCCTCTTTCTTTAGCATATGCTGTAACCATTCATAAATCTCAAGGTTTAAGTGTAGATAATGCTTTGGTAAATATTGGAAGTACAGTGTTTAAAGAGGGCTTGGCATACGTTGCATTTTCTCGAGTAAGAACATTATCTGGTTTGTACTTGATTGATTTTGATCAGAAAAAGGTTAGTGCTGATGCAAACTGTGAAAGAGAGTATAATCGGTTGAGAAGACTATATGCTCGTAGCTTAGGTGAATATCCTGTATATGAAAAACATGTAGTCTGCCCAAAACGAAAATATGACAAACATTCTAGTGAGGTTGCACAAAAGAAAACAATTCAAGAGAATGATGAGGCTCCAAAGAAAAGAAAAATGGACAGTGTTGATGATATTGTAGGATACCAGTTAGATAATAGTTCGGGTATCAACTGCTATGCTAATGTAATTGTGAATGTTGTGTTTTATCTGGAAGATCTTCATTTTCAAATTATGGAAAATAGAGAGAAAAGATGTTGTTCTTTACTGCATTATATTTTTCAACAGTTGGTAACTGATATAACTAAAATCCATACTACGTCTGGCATTCGGCATCTTTTGGATATATGTACTGGTTCTTTGCAATTTACACTTTATGTACAACAAGATGCACAAGAATTTCTTATGTTTATGCTTGCAGTATTGGAAGATGAAGGAATAGAAATTGAAAATTTGTTTCGACTAAGTTACAGATGGGATTATAAATGTGAAGAGTGTTCATTTTCTTCTACCACCGAAATAGACACTAAACGATTTATATATTTAACGATACCAGATTGCAAATAAGTGTCTTTTAACAAATTAGTAAAAACAGCTAATCAAAATATGACATGCTCTCATTGTAAATCAGAAATGTTGTCAACATTAAATATAGAAAGATTTGGAAAATATGTCATTTTAATTCTACAACGTTGTAGAGCAGATGGAAGAAAATTGGAAACCAAAATTAAACATTTTGTGGCAAGTCAACTATCACTTTCAGGAAGAACTTTTAAAGCTGTGGCTATTATTTTTCATGATGGACCTACTACAACATCTGGACACTATACTGTGTACTTAAAGTGTAATAAAGGATGGACAAAAATAAAGCTACAAAATATGTGCAATGATGCACATTTGGAATTTAAATGTAGGTTGCCTTTCGAATTACGAGATTGTTATCTGATATTTTTGAAGCCAAAGTTTTGAAAACATCATTCGGCCTATTGGGAAGATGTGAACACAAAAACACGAGTTTATTTTGGATATTTCCAATACAAATGGTTATGGAAACATCATTCGGCCTATTGGGAAGATGTGAACAATTAGTATTTGGATTTTTGTTTCTACTATTTATTATTCCATTTGCAAAATTGTGTTTGAAGGAACTAGTTGATATATTTGATCTTTATATTATACACAATGTATATGCGAGTATATATTGAATTTGTTGTAAATATTTTCAACGCAGATTTTTCTTTTTTACAATCTTATTGATTGTATTTTTTTCCCCGCTGTTATATGATGATCAACATTGAAATCACTGTGTATGGTGAAATTCAATAGAATCTGAAAACAGCAAAAAAAGAAGCTGAATATGTTATGTAATTCTAAAATTATGTTGTGTTCTTAAAACTATAATATTATTTGCAATAACAGTATTTTTCTTCTCTTTTACAGAAAGTAATACTAAAGTTTGAAAATATTATAAATTTAGTTCATAATGAAACAACTGTAAAATAGTTTCAAAGAGTTTGATATCTACTTCAATAAAAAAGGTAAGATGAAATAATGTAATAAGCATAATAATATGAAGTAATTTTTACAGTCACTTAAATTGCATTCATTCATTTTTTCAAACACAATCATCTCACTCCTCAAATCACCCAGGCAGTGCTCATCCGCTCATGCAATAACCCAGGCACTACCCATGCACTGCTCCAATCACCCATGTACTACCCATGCACTCCTCTAATCAACCAGACACTACTCATTCACTCCTTCGATTACCCAGCCAGTAGCCATGCACTCCTCTAATCACCCAGTCACTACCCATACACTCATGCAATCATCCAGGCACTACCCATGCACTCATGCAATCACCCAGGCATTACCCATGCACTTACAAAATCACCCAAGCAATACCCATGCACTTACAAAATCACCCTGGCACTACTCATGCCCTCCTCCAATAACCCAGGCACTACTCATCCACTCATGCAATAACCCAGGCACTACCCATGCACTGCTCCAATCACCCATGCACTACCCATGCACTCCTCTAATCACCCAGACACTACTCATTCACTCCTTCGATTACCCAGCCGGTAGCCATGCACTCCTCCAATCACCCAGTTACTACCTATGCACTTATAAAATAACCATGCACTATCCTTGCCCTCCTCCAATCATCCAGGCATTACCCATACACTCATGCAATCATCCAGGCACTACCCATACACTCATGCAATCACCCAGGCACTACCCATGCACTCATGCAATAATCCAGGCACTACACGTACACTCATGAAATCAACCAGGTACTTTTTATGCAGTCATCCAATCACACAAAAAGTACCCATGCAGTCCTCCATGTACCAAGGCACTACCCATGCACTCTTCCATGCACCCAAGCATTACCCATGCACTCCTTCAATCACCCAGACATTATCCCTGCATTGATGCAATCACACAGACACTATCTATGCACTCCTGCAATCACCCAGATACTACCCATGTACTCTTCCATGCACCCTGGCATTATTCATGCCCTCCTTCAATCACTCAGACACTACCGCTGCAGTCATGCAATCAATTATGCACCCACTACCCATGCACTCTATCCCAATATTAGCCACATAATCATGGAATCACTCAGGTAGTACACTTGCACATCTCCAATCACCGAGGCACTATACATGCATTAATGCAATCACACATGCAGTACCCATTCACTTCTCATTATATTACACTTACCACAATTCATACAATAATTAAAAATGTGTCTATTTTTAAACCAAATAGGCGGTTGTGAAAAGAACCATTATCTTCTTCTTTTTTTCTTTTATATCTTTTTTGTGTTTTTTCAACACTTTTTTGTATTTTTTTGGTGTTTTTTTAAAAGAATGAAAAATAACAGAACCAACGGTGAAAGGTTAAAAACAATATGCAATTTGAAAGTCATTGCAAAAAAAAAAAAAAAAATTAACAATGGTGGTTATTAATTGCAACCACTAAGGCATCCAATGATTGCTCGCCATGGCACAAGATTGCTTTGCATTTTATGCAAGTCTGCTGCACTCTGGCAAATTGAGGTACAATCTGCGGTGTTGATGTTGCAGACGAACCAGATGAAGTGCCTGTTTGTCCACTGTTGTCCTGTCTTGCTTGCTTTCAAAGGTCACGTCTGTGCTGTTCTCTTGCAAGATGACGTGGATAAATAGTCTGCAAATGCATAAGCATTGAGGAGGTGCCACAGGAGTACTTCTTGTCAGATCCTCGTGACAAGACATTGTTACATAAGGTGCATGTAACCTTACGGGCATTAACTTTCTTCTCGCCAGCTGGAAAGGTGAAGAAAGCCCACACGATACTTTCATATCTCACCTTCACTGGTTCTTCCAACTCATCTTCATCCTCAGGTGGAAGCTGCCCTGCTGGATTTAAAGAAGCCATTTTTGGATGAAGAAAAAAAAAACACCAAAAAACCCAAAGAAGAAGAGCAAAACAGAAGACCTGTCACTCCTGAGATGCAGTTGAAAGAATAAAAAAATAGGGTGGGGTCCTTCAAGTTCTAGAATCAAGAGCTTCTTAACCAATCAAATACTTTCTTTTGAAGTCACATGGGATTCGCACACCAGGCGTGCAACGGGCGCGCACCCGGCGCGAATTCCGAAAAATATATTTAACAATAAGATATCTTTTTTACAACTACAAATAAATGATATTTACAGTTATATTAAGTAATGACTTGGTATAACATGTATAATAAAGTTATATATGTATATACTTTTAAAACTTTAAGATTTGCGATGAATTCGCGCACTCGGCGCGACCCCTCCCCGGAACTACGTACGTGACATTACGCGAGGTCAAGATTCGCACAGCCAGCGCGCAACCGGCGCGCACCCAACGCGATTTCTGAAAAATATATTTAACAATAATAAATCTTTTTACAATTACAAATTAATTATATTTACAGTTATATTAAGTAATCTCTTGGTATAATATATATAATAAAGTTATATACATATACTTTTAAAACTTAAAGATTTGCAATGGATTCGCGCACCCGGCGCGACCTTCGGAACTACGTACGTGACGTTACACGGGGCGGACATTCGCGCACCGGTCGCTTACGAAGCGCGCAGCCTACACGACTTAACCAATATGGCAGCTTGGTTTCGCGCACCCACCGAGACAGGTACACGATTGGTACGCGAATCCACTTTTTTATATATAAATTTTTTTATATTTATATTTCAGAAAAAGGGACGTTATAGTTAGTTGGACATTTCACTCGTACAAAACCAGAGAAATTTGGCTGTTATAGTTAGTTGAGCTAACTATAACTCGCGCCCGCAATGCACTGCTGATGACGTCACATATTACATCACTCATGACAGGGTCAGTGACATCACTGATGACATCACTGATGACATCTCAAATGACACACTGATGACATCACTGATGACATCATCCACGTGATAATCTGATGCACCTCCTCACACCCTAATATAACCTTTGATACACCCACTCTAAAATACAGACTACCATTTACGAAACCATCGACACACCAATACTAGTTACTACATACCCACTCACTGATTCCTAGGTCTACACACATATCCACTCATTCACCCATACAGTCACTCATACATGCAGTCACTTATCAACACAGCACTATCATTTGCACTCATACATCTATACAGACACTCACACATCACCACTCATCCATAGACTTACTCACACACCTAGTCAATCATGCAAACATTCATTCACACTCCCATTTACTCACGTATACAGTTATACACACACCACCTCACTTATTGATACAAATACTAACACATACTTACTCTCTTATACAATCACTGATACAAGCACACACTCATCCATACAGCCACTCTCACAATCACTCACTCTCACATATAGTGATTTATATACTCCAACACTCACATATACTGCCTTTCACATATGTAGTTACTCACACATGTACCACTGAGACATCCATTCACTCACCAACACACCCATACACACACTCACCCACCCATACAGCCCTTCACAGATGCACTCTTGAACCCATACACCCAGTGAATTACCCACTCACACATCTATGCACAGAGTCACACACCCAGACACTCAGGCACAAATACAGATACTCAAACAACCAATCAATAACCCATATACACACTCATGTAGCTACTCACCAACCCATGCAGCCGCTAACACACCAACTGACAGACTGATACAGACATTTACACAGTTTACTGACTAACCCATGCATTCAGTAAGACACGTTTAATCACTCACTTATACAGTCAGTCACACACCTACTAAATCATCTATTCAGACACTCATACACCCACTCATACTTCAATACACCTTGGCATATATATATATAAAACATATTTAAACTTTACCTAAACACACAGTCACTGGATGATGTCCCAAAACGTGTTTTCCCCATGCAATTTTCCATAGGAACCTTTCATCGCAGCTACAGCCCGAACTGCTGAACGGAATTACACCAAATTTGCCAAAAAGGTAGCCCTTGGTTCAGAGTCGTGCCTTTTGCTTAAATGGTGTAAATCCGTTCAGTAGTTCCTGAGAAAATCAAAAGTAAAATCACATATATATCTATGGCCGCGTAGGGTCCGCGTACCCTCCCGATCACGAGCTGCATGCTAATTGGCTGTCAAGAGGCTGTCAACACTCCAAATCAGGAAGTGTTGGCAGCCATTTTGTGCCTCAGTAGAACCGAGGCACAGAAACAAGTCGCAAAACGCAAAAAGGGGGCAGGGTAGAAACACCCTGACCCCCCAGGTCTGCTCAAGGGGTCCCACAAGGACCCCCTGGGCAGAAAAAAGCATTTTTTTTTTTAATCGGCGGGATGCGCTTAGGGTGCGCGGATCCCGCCGTGATAAAAAAAAACGAAGCGCGCTTCGATGGTATTTCGCCCCCGGGTGGGCCAAGTCCCGGGGGCATGCGGGGGTTTATTTATAATATGTGGGGGGCCTCTAAGGCCCCCCCAAGCCCCGGGGACCGCCACCTCCCGGGGCTTTAAAAAAAAAATGGTGCGGGGGGGCTCTCGGCCCTCCCGCAGCCCCGGGGACCGCCACCTCCCCGGGGCACTAACAAAATAAATGTGGGGGTCCGTTTCGGACCCCCGAAGCCCCGGGGACCACCACCTCCCCGGGGCTATGTAGATGTTGGGAGGGGGACCGCACGGCCCCCCTCCTGGAGCCTGTGGTGGCCCTGGGGACCGCCACCCCCAGGGCTGGCTCCTGCGGTGTCCCGGGGTGCCTACCCCGGGACACTGCTGTTTGCAATGGCAGGACGGGAGCCGCGCGGCTCCGTCCTGTCATTACAAACTTGCTTTGCTTCATTGATGCGAGAGCAGGAAACCTGCTCTCGCTTCAATGAAGCAAAGCAGATAGCTTTCCATAAGGGGAGCTGCATGTCAGAGCTCCCCTATGGAAAGCAATGCCGGCTCCCGCAGGACGCGGGGAGCCGGGCGGGACCGTGCGGGATTGGGGACCCCCACGGTCCCCAATGAGTGGCCAGGCCCTGGGGGATGGGGTCCCCGGGGCCATTAGTGGCCCAGGAGGGGGGCCACGCAGCCCCACTCCCCAAAAATAAATTTTTTTAAAAAACGTAAAGGCCGGCCCCGGGGGATGGGGTCCCCGGGGCCTTAAATGGCCTGAGGAGGGGGGCCACGCAGCCCCCTCCAAATATATATATTTTTTTTAAAAGAGGGCATGCCCCGGGGGATGGGGTCCCCAGTGCCAATAGAGGCCCAGGGAAGGGGGGCCACGCGGCCTCCTTCCTGTTTTTTGTTTTAAAAAAAGAAAATCATCAGGCCCCGGGGGATGGGGTCCCCAGGGCCAAAAGTGGCCGAGGGAAGGGGGGCCACGCAGCCCCCCTCCCATACAAAAATAAAGAAAAAAAAATAAAGACCGGCATTGTGCCGGAGGCCCCGCCCCCTCTCTGCAGCAGTCTGCAAACGCGCCCCTGGCGCGTTGTAAGAAGGGGAGTGATTCCCCTTGAATACTGGGGGTCCCTGGAGGCCAACTAGCCCACCAGGAACCTCCAGTATGCGCCAGGGGCTGCGTTGGAGAGAGGTGTACAGAGGCCACGCCCCTTTTACACCTCTCTGCAACGCAGCTCTGTGGCGCTTTTGGAGGTACATGGTGGGCTAGTTGGACTCCAGGGACCCTCAGGATTCAAGGGGACTTAATCCCCCAACTTAAAACGCGCCACGGGGCGTGTTTGCACAGTGGTGAAGGGAGGGGCGGGGCTTCAGGTGACATGTGTGCAAACAGGCCCCGTGGCGCGTTTTTAAGATGGGGAATTAAATCTCCTTCAATCCTGAGGGTCCCTGGGGGACAACTAGTCCACCAGGTACGTCCAGAAAGCGCCACAGAGCTGCATTGCAGAGAGGTGTAAAAAGGGGCGTGGCCTCTGAACACCTCTCTGCAACGCAGCTCCCTGGCGCATATTGGAGGTACAGGGTGGGCTAGTTGGACCCCAGGGACCCTCATGATTCAAGGGGACTTAATCCCTCAACTTAAAACACGCCACGGGGCGCCTTTGCACAGTGGTGAAGGGAGGGGGCGGGGCTTGAGGTGACATGTGTGTAAACAGGCCCCGTGGCGTGTTTTAAGTTGGGGGGATTAAGTCCCCTTCAATCCTGAGGGTCCCTGGAGTCCAACTAGCCCACCAGGTACCTTCAGTAAGCACAACAGAGTTGCGTTGCAGAGAGGTGAAAAAAGGTGCGTGGCCTCGGAATGCCTCTCTGCAACTCAGCTCTGTGGTCCTAACTGTAGGTACCTGGGGTGCTAGTTGGGCCCCAGGGACACTCAGGATTCAAGGGGACTTAATCCTGCAACTTAAAACGTGCCACGGGGCGCGTTTGCACACATGTCACCTCAGGCCCCCCTCCCTTCACCACTGTGCAAACGCGCCCTGTAGCGCGTTTTAAGAGGTAGTTTTAATCCCCCTGCCCTATTATGTACTAGGGACTTACAGAGGAGGTCATGCTAATCACAGGGGTACCCCAACGCTTAGTGTTCCCTAGTGTATGTAGGTGTTTTCACTGTATTCTAAGTGTGTTTTAGCATAGCACTGGCTCTGGTTAGTCAGAGTCAGTTACCACCAGTACACGTCGGAAAAAGTTGTGGGCACAGGATGATTTTGGAACAAGGCCTCTTTCTGCTCCTCTGTTGCTTCTTTCTGCATTTCTTTTGCTTCTTTCTGTGCGTTTTTTCTTCTTTCTTCACATGTCCTACCTCTGTAGGCATAGTTAGAAACTAGCATTTAAAAACCTTTGAAATTCACTTAAAAACCATAGGTTTCAGGCACGTTATAGTTAGAAATTAGCATTTAAAAAACCTTTGAAATTCACTGAAAAAACCATAGGTTTCAGACACATTATAGTTAGAAATTAGCATTTAAAAAACCTTAGAAATTCACTGAAAAACCATAGGTTTTAGGGACAGTTATAGTTAGTTGGACATTTCACTCGTACAAAACCCGTGAAATTCCCCCGTTATAGTCAGTTCAGCTAACTATAACTCGCGCCCCCGCAATGCACTGCTGATGACGTCACATATTACATCACTCATGACATGGTCAGTGACATCACTGATGACATCACTGATGACATCTCATGGGGAACTCCAAGTACCAGCATGCTGTGCGTGCATACGCCCACTGAGGCGGGGCTTGGTGTAGTTATCAGGTGTTCCCTATCGAAGGACTGCTACTACTCTTCTTTATTTTGCCCGTGAACAAGAGCACTGGAGTGCTTGAAACGCGTTGGGCTGGTGATGAAATCGGCGTGAGACTGTGACCCTGTTAGCTGAAGTCTACAATTAAAGGTGTTATAACTCCCTGGTTTGTGGCGTCTTCCTATGGGCAACCTTTGTGTGGTGGATTTGTAGCGGCCGGCCCGGTCGCGAAGACGCCCTGCTGCAAGGAGCAGATCCTGTGTTTGCAAACTCAAACACGTTGGAACCAGTGATAGCCGTGTTGTTGGACTGTTACGATTCAGCGTGGTGGTGGTTTTCAAGCTCCCTCCGAACCCACTGAGGTTTTTATGTGGATGACTGGGAGAGACGTGGCGGCACCCACGGGGGTTAAACTCATGGGGAACTCCAAGTACCAGCATGCTGTGCGTGCATACGCCCACTGAGGCGGGGCTTGGTGTAGTTATCAGGTGTTCCCTATCGAAGGACTGCTACTACTCTTCTTTATTTTGCCCGTGAACAAGAGCACTGGAGTGCTTGAAACGCGTTGGGCTGGTGATGAAATTGGCATGAGACTGTGACCCTGTTAGCTGAAGTCTACAATTAAAGGTGTTATAACTCCCTGGTTTGTGGCGTCTTCATATGGGCAACCTTTGTGTGGTGGATTTGTAGCGGCCGGCCCGGTCGCGAAGACGCCCTGCTGCAAGGAGCAGATCCTGTGTTTGCAAACTCAAACACGTTGGAACCAGTGATAGCCGTGTTGTTGGACTGTTACGATTCAGCGTGGTGGTGGTTTTCAAGCTCCCTCCGAACCCGCTGAGGTTTTTATGTGGATGACTGGGAGAGACGTGGTGGCACCCACGGGGGTTAAACTCATGGGGAACTCCAAGTACCAGCATGCTGTGCGTGCATACGCCCACTGAGGCGGGGCTTGGTGTAGTTATCAGGTGCGTCTTATTCTGAGTGCTTATTATTATTATTCATCATCTACAGCCAAGCACTCAGAATAAGACGCATCTGCAGCAATGAGGAAACCTGTAAAGACCATCTACAGGAGCTTGCTACATTATTTAAAAGGCGAGGCTATCCTCTGCATATCATACAGCAACAAATTGACAAGTCTTTGCAGTTACCCAGAGAAGCACTTATTTGGAATACCAACGGCAGAAACAAAAGTGACAGAACTCCATTTGTGGTTGACTATCATCCATCAGCTCCCAACTACAGAAATATAATGCAAAAAACATTTCCCTTACTGTCTACTTGTGAAAAATTGCAAAGGTTTTTCCAAAACCGCCAGTCATTGCTTACCGCAGAGCTCCAAATTTACGATCTCTTATTGTGAGAGCTGAACTCAAGCAAGTTGTAACAAATGCAGGGGTTCATTGCTGTGACTCTAAAAGGTGCATCACGTGTGAATACCTTTTACAAACATCATCAGTAACTAGTTCTGTTACGAGAAGGACCTATGGAATAAGACAGCATCTTACATGTCGCTCAACATGCATTATTTATGTGATTCAGTGCCAACGGCAAAGCTGTAAAAAACAATATGTAGGCCAAACAGTGAATGACCTCCGTACACGATTCAGGAACCACAAATCGGCAATAATTAATAAGAAAATTGACCAGCCTGTAGCCAATCATTTTAACCTTGTGGATCATTTACTATCAGATTTGAAGATTTTCCCCGTGGAACATGTCTCAAAGGAAGAACTACTGGACTCCAGAGAAAACTTCTAGATGTACCGTTTAAAATCACTGCATCCAGATGGACTGAACATTACTGATAATACAACCTGATTACTGCATATCTCAAGAGCTCTCAGGACTGCATTGATTCCACATTCCAAATGGAATCTTCACTCATGATGCTTTTTGAAAATTCAGCTGTGTCATCTGTGCAGCCACTGAGCAAACCATCTTGTACTACCTGAGGAAGGCGGAAGTTGAAACGTTGTAGTGGAAATATATTTTTGTTCTTTGGTGAATCTATCTGTTTGAGTCACTTCTTTCTTGGATATATATATGTGTATATATATACACACACATATATTACAGATACTTATTATTTTTTGCAAAATATATATTATTTTGTGTATTTATGTGTTTTACTTCATAATTATAATGAGAATATAGTAGTCAATATGTATGGTTTCATAGTTTGCTGTTTTACATTTGTTTTAGTATTTTACTGATGTTTTCAAAGTCAATATTTTTGTTTTGTTGTCAAAATTTGTGACTTTTCTATGGTGGGATATTCCTTAAGTTTAGTGCATTGCAGATTCAAAATTAGCAAAGGCAGAGTTATTAAGGAGATCCTTTTGGCTGCATTAATATTAGCAGTGATGACTTAGTCGGAGCCCTTCAGCCCCCATCATAATCGGCTGGTTGGATTCCTTTCAGACCGACCCATTTTGATGGGTTCGGTCGGAAGGGAATCTGAATCGGATTTCCTTATGGCCTCCGACGGGCTCGTAGAGCCCGTCCGCCATTCAGAAAGCCTTCAGTAATCCCTCTGCCGGCTCTTTCCACAGATTGGCAGATTTCCAAAGCCTTTCTGTGCAGACCTTTCCGACACAGAAAGGCTTTGGGAATCTGTCTTTGGGGGCCCCCATTAGGGCCCCCATGGGTGCAAGGCCTCCGAATGGTGGCCTAGGTGCCCCCCTGTTGATCCCTGCACCCAGTGGCAGGCATCTTGAGGTGCCTGCCACGGGGTGCAGGGATGAACTGCACCCCTGCTCTTTACAATGAGAGCATGCATTCGGTTCGGAATGCATGCTCCTATTGTAAAGTATAGGATTGCCACTGAATAGGGTTCGGTCGCATCCTACTTGCTGTGCTGGAACCGACGACAGGAAGTCGTTTGGTTCCAATTCCCAACCGATGTCGGACGGACTCCGGTCCGTCCGACATCGGAATCTGCCCCTAAATATTATTCTCCTGAATCAAATACACTAGGATAGCAATTATGTTTTAACTGCTGCAGTTTTTATTTTTGTGGGTTTAGTGCAATGATTTCAAATCCAGGACAAGCACTGAGCACTTTTCCTTGTGTATTTTGCACTAACATAGTTATTTGATTGTAAGACTGCCATTTTCAGCATGACCAGAGTGATGATTTTTTAAATTAGGCCAAGCATATGGTCTTGTCTCCTTGAGGATTTGAATCAGTGATCCAATGATGAATTAATTATATTGTTCACTCCTTTCAATCTTAAATGCACAAAGAACCCTATCCAGAATATTCATACATGTCAAGCTAATATGTTTTATATTTTGTCGTTTGGTAGTTTTAATACCTGGAAAACGAGCTAAGTACCAAGCACTTTATCAAGAGTGCCTTTTGCACTATCAAAGCTATTATGTTGTAAGTCTGCTGACTCTTCTTTATGGTCGGGTTTTCTTGAGTGTTGAATTTTGAAACTAAGCCACTACGCCATCAGGCCATTTTAGTGTATTCGTATTAGCAATGCTACCATGCAAGACTTAAATCGTATATTCCTTTTAAATTCCATTTATCTGATTTTGATTTTGGTTTGACTGAGTACTGGAATTAGAAATATTAGCATGTATGATTCATGCCGAAAATATCTTTTTCTTTTAAATGGGTCCTGGTTGGGGTGCCCAGGTGCATCAAATATGTTTTATAAACAAAGGAAGGATGACAGTACAGATATATATAGCTGATGGATTTCATTGGATGATGTTTTAAATTTGTGATTTTCTTGATAAATTGTAAGTTTTAATTAACTGAAAAATAAAGATTCTTCTTTTATGTTGTGAATGACAGTATTTTAGTGATCAATATTTTTGTTATTTACATAGGGGTTTAAGAAGATCGATACTAGGTCTATAGTCCAGGGATACTCAAAGTACGGCCTGGGGCCGCATGCTGCCCTCCTGACCTTTATTTGTGGCCCCCTGGTGAACAGCAAAACTTGCCTGCTCTTCACTTAACAGAGCAGGAACATTCAGAAAGCTGTAAAACAAGCATAAATTATTTACATGTAAAGTAACAGTAAAGAAGCAACAAAGGTGTCCTAGACAACTTATCTTTAGGAACACCTTTAGTTTTAATGATATCTTGCATTAAACATGTAAAACATGATAAACTCTCCCCAAACTTTCAAAAAAGTGTATTTTATTAACACACTTGAGCGTTTTACATTAGTAGATCAGATTATATCACTGCATTGAGAGGCCTTTATTAGCAGTGATAGTTTTCAAACATGATCTTGGAAACATTCAGGCTGCCTTCATTCTGAAAACAATGCCATTAGTGAACCAAGAGGCAAGTCATTTGTCAGGTGCACCATGTGTGTATGCTTGGTTCTTATATAGTTAGAACTTTATAGTTTATTACATAAAGCACAAGAGAAGGTTTTGTACAGCACACCTCCTGAACTCCTGTATTTCAAGGGGCTGTCGTATATGGTAATTAAGAAAAAGGAGGCAAACCGAAATTAACCAGTTGCCTAGGATCACACAATTTGGTCAAGTGGGGAAGCCAGGACTGATACCAGGTTTTCTAGTTTCACATTTTGCAATTCAGCCACCAGATGAATATCTTTTTCCCTCTCATATTTTACATTAGATGTTAATGCTTCGACTTTAATTTTTGGTGCATGAAAATAGAGCGTTGGTGGCAGACAGAAGTCACGTGAAGGCTCGATTTGTTGTCCACACCATGCATCTGCCTGCGTCCCCCTACACCCACCTTTCATCACCATGACTTTCTCATTGCTGGCATCGGTGCGGCCATCGGGCATGCCACAGAGAGTACTTTGCGGCCCCCCGGGGACATGTTTGCGAGTACCCATGGTCTATTCTGTGGTTATCAGTGATTTGTCATGCAATAGAATGTGGTTTTCAGGGATTAAACTACTTTCATTTGATGAAACAGAGTTTGATCTGCACCATCAGTAACCTATGTAATGGTCACCAAATGACCAAGGTGAAGTTGCCTTTTGTTAGAAATGGGATTCCTTGTTGGTTGAGGTATGCACCCTGGACAGACAGGAACCACCACTCTTGTCAGGGTAAGCTAGATACACAGTAAAAGATAACCTGTGCTCACCCTCTGATAGCCTGGCAAAGTGCAGTCAAGCTTATCTAATAAGGCAATGTATAAAGTGCAACATGCACATTGTAATGCAATGAATACACCTCAAAAAGACTCCACAGAGGTTTAGAAAAATAGAGAATATTTATCTGAGCCAAATAGGTCCAAAACAACAAAAATCCAATTAGTAGAAGTCCATATATGATTTTTTAAAGATTAAATGCAAAAACAGTGCTTAGAAGTCACTGGCAGTCAAAAGGTTACTTGAGGTCACGAGGTACCGGTGCAGATCCAAAGTTCAGGCCAATCACAATGGAGGACAGGCCAGATACAGGACCCAACCAGGGCCTGCTGAGAAAGTACCATGGATGGAGCAAAGTGCCAACGCTGAGGGCACGATGCATCGATCTTTTCCATGCAGTTGGGTTGCTGCGTGTCATCAATCTTCGCTGAGGCGAAGGCAATGTGTCATTGTCAAGTCGTGCAGAGCATTGTTGTCAGGCCGCAGAGGCTGTAGAGCCGCTGTCGTCGAACAGCCTCTTTGTCTGTGTCAAATGGTGATGCGTCTGTTCCCATTGGTGCAAAGGTGACAATCTATTGGTTTTGTAGCAAAACAGCTGCAGAACCCACTTTGGAGGCCCAGAATTTGGAGATGGCACCAAAGGCAAGGGTAGGACTCACGGAAGAAGAGTCCAGCAGCACCAGTAGAATGGCAGGAAGTCTTTTGTGTCCCTGAAACTTCAGAAAACAGGAGACAAACCAGCAGGCCCTTGGAGAGTGTAGCTCTTCTTCAGCAGAGTCAGGGAGCAGCTTGATGCAGGGCAACAAGCAGTAAAGGAGTCCTTCCAGAAAAGCAGTCCAGTTGAGTCCTTTAATCAGCACTGCAGTCCTTCTGACAGAAGTTTAGTTCAAGATCCAAAATTGTCTGATTTTAGGGGGCCAGAGACCCAGTACTTATACCCAAAAGTGCGTTTTATGTAGGGGGTCACTTCAAAACAGCTCTCTGACGAGCACAAGGATCCCGTTCAACACAGTCCTGTCTGCCCGGCTATCTTTGGGGGGTTATCAGTCCTTTGTGTGACAGGACACTACCTATTGAAGTGTAAGTGTTCTCCCTGCACAGGAAGACCCTTCAGAATGCAGATGAATGCAGATGAGTGCTCAGAATTCATTTGAGCCTCACCTTCCTGTGTTTGTGACTGTCTAGAGGGAATGCACAACGTGTAGCTGTCTCCCACCACAGACGTGTATTTTAGACAAGCAGTACGGCGCATAGAGCAGTAAGTGCAGAGAAAGTGGCATTTCTAAAACAGTAACATTAAATCCAACTTCACCGGTAAGGAGGATTTATCATTACCATTCCAAAGATATTTAATATGAAAAAGCTACCCCTGTCTGATCAGAAATTACAGCTTAAACGTGTTTTAAGGAATTCCTAATGCTTGCCTATGAGAGGGGTAGGCCTCATAGTAGTGAAAAATTAAACAGGCTGTTTGTCACTACCAGGATATGCTAAACATACAGGTATATGTCCTACCTTTTACTAACGTAGCACCCTGCCCTTAGGGTTACTTAGGGCCTACGTTAGGGTTGACTCATATGTAATAAAAGGGGAATTAAGGCCTGGCAAGTAGTTTTAACAGCCTAGTAGCAGTGGCAGTAAACTGCACACACAGTCACTGCAGGCCAAATACAGGTTTGAAAGGCTACTTCTGTGGTAGGCATAATTAGTGCTGCCGCTCACTAGTAGCATGTGATGTACAGGCCCTGGTATAGGGTATGTCACTTTACAAGGGACTTACCAGAACAGCAAATATGGGATTCAGGTATACACCAGTGTCATCATGTTTAGGGGAGAAGCAGATATACTTCAGCACTGGTTAGCAGTGGTAAAGTGCTCAGAGTCCTAATGCCAACAAAGAGAATCAGCAAAACATGCAGGCAAAAGGCAAAATGTCTGGTGAAAGACCACCCTAAGGATACCAGGCCTAACACCTTCCATTAAGAAACTGTGAGGGTAGGTAGGTCAGCACATCATGTAGCCCACTGGTTTAGTTGTTGCCACTGCTCCTCTGATTGTTTCTACTGACTCAATTTTAGTAACATCATTGGTATGTTCTTTCAATGTACTGCTGTTTGTGATCTACTGGACTATTTTAGTTGCTCTCTCCTGGTAGTTCATTTTCTGATAACTTACATTAAGTTTAGTAGGATGATTACACTGAATTTCTTTAATCTGAGTCCTACTTCATCTACTTTTTAAAATGGAACTTGGGCTTGGAAAAAGGCATGCCAATTCATTCAATACAAGGGTAAACATGGAATATTTCCTCACCTGAAAACAGTCGTCCATCAATACCACCACTGGGGGTGCTTTAGCTCTGCTCTGTACTACTAGTACTAGCTCAACTCGTACTGGGTTTCACAGTTTCCCATCCCGTAATACTGCTGTGTTACATAATGAAACTACTATACCTAGTTTCAATATTGTTAGTACTAATACTAGAACTACTAGTTCTATTAATATCAGTACACCACACACTACTCTATATATTTAGGGAAAGGCTACAACACATGAAACTTCATGACTCTTTTCCCAAGTTATAACAACATCTGTGAACATTGCAAGCTGTGAAAAATAATATGAATCTCTTTGAAGTTTATAAGTACAGGGACTGTGCAACTATGCCTGGACTCTCTGTCTTTAGAAAGAAAACTAAAGCATAAAACAGACCCTCTTCATGTTTTACGCGCAGCAAAAAGAACTTGAAAGCTGCATTCCAGCCAAATGTTATTAAGCTATATAGCTCTTCATTACTGCTTGGAATGCAGAGGTTTATCATCCTATTTTTAACTGACCTTGCTTGATAAGGCTCTACAAAATACACCCAGTATAAATAATAATGAATTTATCTTGGGAACCAGTGATAAGGGTTGACAGTCTGGCACAAACTCATTTCTAATCTCTAGTTCATGTCAGCCTATTCCAGCAACTCCTCTCTTTGGAAGGAAATTGTAAAATGTTCTAAATTTAAAAATGTTTGTTCTGTGATTATAGGTTTTTTCCACAATCCCTGTATAAATGTATGAGCAAATCAAAAGAACAAATAATACCTTGTTCATTATAAAACTAGACCTGAGAATTTCTTCTTGACACTTGTTGCACAATATTCCACAAACTATGCCATTATCAGTGGTGTAACGTAACTTGAGGGGGCTCTCCTGCAAGGTATATGAAGGGCCCCCTCCAATCTTAATCAGGAGCTCTTAGGTCAGGGTACTGTGCTGAGGAGGCACCAGGAGCTTGCCCCCCTCGCACCACAGGGGCTGCGGGCCTATGTTACGTGACTGGCCATTATGCCTACATGAACTGTAACAAAAGCAATCCAGGACCGGTGTGAGAGGCTGGCTCAGTATATGATGTACACTTATGTAAGTGGACACCTTGCACTGATCCAGACAACCATTATGGTGATTTTAGTGGTCTTAGACAACCTTAGAAAGCTCTCTAAGTGGTAGCTGTGGAGAGCAGCCTTCAGGCTTAGTCCAGAAGGAGTGTAAAGCAACTTGTTTTACCAGAACATAATCTTATTGGTATAGATTATTAGAAAAAGAACCACATAGTGTATTCATAGTAACATGTTTTTATTATAAGACACCCACTAACACATACATATATATCCTAGCCGGAGATATACACAATGCACAGAATACTTTTCAATAGAAACAGGTAAGTAGCACAGAATACACAGTGGTCCCCAGGGGAAGACCAAACCATATACTAAAATAGTGGTATGCGAACCACGACTCGAGTCAAGACTATACCCAGAGGACATAGAAGTGTCGGGGACCCAAGGTGAGTATCTAGGAGCCCCACAGAGGTTGTGTGCAGTGTGGGAACACAACCATGTTCTCCGTAAAAATCAACGTGTAAGTCGTGGTTGCAATTTTAGAGAAAGAGGACCCTTCCCAGTGGATCCTGAAGAAACCCAGTGGAAGACAAGAGGTTGGAGAGCCACCCCACCTGTGGATACCCTTGTAACCAGGTTACCTGCACCAGGGAAGCTGAGTGCATTGGTGTGAAGTGGTGTCAGAAACCGTCATCGAACTCTATGGGAGACTTCAGGAAGATGCCGCTGCTGGGGAAGGTGAAAGTGCCCGTTGGAACCCAAAGGTGTATTCGAGGTGAAGAGTACCTGAAAGCAGAGGGGACAAAGTCTATATCACTTGGGAGTGACCAGGGGCACAGAAGACGAGTGCCAACCGATGTCGGGTGTTGCAGGAAAGATGACGGTGACCTTGAAGCTGCAGCTGTGAGGACCAGGCAACTCTGTGGAAGACCAGGAGCCGTTCATGAGCTGTCTCACGTCGGATGTCGAGAGTTGAGGGGTCAGTGTCCGTCGGGAGCACCAACAAGCCTTGGCAACTGTAAACAACATTGAAAGCGAAGAAGGTGCAGTGTCGGGACCAGCAAGGTCCAGGGGACTCACCACAAGTAGGGGAGTCAGGGCAGGCCCCAAGCAATCAGGGAAGCCCAAAGAATTCAAAGGTGACCCTCAACAGGGCCCACAAGCTGGAGGCACTGGAGTTGCAAGAGGACCTCGAGCAGCTCACCAAAGAAGCAGGCCCACGGTGCAAGTGATGCAGTAGGGACAAAGATCTTGGTCAATGGATATGCTTGAGGTTGGGGCTACTTGAAGCCCGAAGATCTTGATGGAAGGAAGCTGAAAAGCCTTTGCAACAGCAAGTCGACACGGTGCACAGGGGTTCGGTTCCTGCCGCTCTGACGAGGGATACTGGCCTCAAACTTGGTGAGAGGGCAGGGCAGGCCTCGAGGGATGGGAAGAACCACCACCTGTGTTGCTGAGCCTTTCAGAGTCTGTGGGAGCCCTGGAGCAGCAGACCAGTCAGCTTAGTTGCGGTGCCTGCAGATGCAGGAAAGTGACTCCTTCACTTCGAGAGAGATACCTTCAGGTGTCTTGGATGCCCACAGGACTTGGAAGGTTTCCTGTATGGAGCACAGGCATGGATGTTGCAGCAGACGAGCAGGGCAAAGAGATCAGGAGCAGCAGGATTCATCCCGGTTGAAGCCTTGATGCCCAGAGCAAAGTCCAGCAAAGTCTACAGTGCCCAGACAGTCGAAGTTGAAGTGGTGTCTGAATTGAATCGTGTCCCACGACAAATCTAGGGACCCACCCTCAGGTAAGCCCTTAAATACCCTAAGGAAAGGGTTGTGACGATTCAGGGTTCCCTCCCAGGGAAGGGGTTGGACAATGGGGAGGATGCTCCCATGTCCTTTGTCCAGTTTTGCGCCAAAGCGGGAGCCAATGGCTCCCTGAGCTGGTTTGAACTGGACTATGCAAGGAGGGCACCAAATGTGCACTTCAAGAAGACTGAGTGGCGCTGGCAAGCGCTCCCACCCGGCCCCAATACACTAAACCCTGTCTGGGAGGTGGTCACACCTCCCTGTGACAGGATACCTATTGTTCTGCCTTCCCCTGCTCGAGCGTGGCTCAGCAGCAGGAGGGCTGAATCGTGTCTCTGGTCGGCAGCAGCCATGTTGTGCTGTCCGGATCTAGAAGACTGGTACCGGGAGCACTGAGGGCCTAACGGAGGGCCTTTACAGTGCATGGAATCATACCTCCCACACCATTTATGGTGTGGGGGTATGATTCCAACATGTTTGATACCAAACATGAGAGGGTTCATTACAGCCAGTTTCGAGATGGTCATCGCGTAATGACGCGGTACCCCTCAATAAGTTATGTGGCTGTTTCACATACAACCCGGGAGAATGGACTCCGAAGGCTATAGGGGTGTCCTGCTCATGCAGGGGCACCCTCACACTTAGAACCGAGCACCCTGCCTTCAGGATTGAATAGGCCTGCTGGAGGGGTGACTTATAGATTTTAAGTGCAGTGACCCTAGATATATGGAACCTATATCTGTTGTGAGTGGTGTTAGCACCAGTTTACTCAGGCTGCAATGGCAGGCCTGTAGTGACAGTTTGAATGGTCTCCCATGGGTGGCTTAATACATGCTTTAGCCTATAGGGGACCCCTGGGGTACCTATGTCCTGGGTACCTTAGTACCATATACTAGGGACTTATAAGGGTACCCCAGTATCCAATCTGGGATGTACCTAAGTACTTACCATAACAATTTAGTGGAGAAAGCAGAGAGACCGGGGTCCTGATTAGCAGGATCCCAGTCAGACTAGCCAGAAACAGCATAGCACCAGGCAAAAAGTGGGGGTAACCATGAAAGCAGATCCTACTTTCCTACAACCGGTTTCGCCCTAGTTATGGGCTCATCAGCCGGGTACAGCTGCAGCTTGAGCTATGGTTTGTGAAGGGTGGCCTGCGTTGTCATCGTATTAGGGATACAGGTGCTTTTCCATTGCTCAAAAAGGTTGAGAAGAATTCTCAGCAGGAGTCTTCTGCAGGAGCAACACTTACGCTAAACGGTGGGTGAGGGGGCTGTATAGGAAGCTGGGGTTGGGTGAAAAGCGCCTAATTAGATGCATAAATCCATGATTGGGTTCAAAGAGAATGTGGTTTGAGGCTTGCCAAATGTCAGAATTTACAAGATTGGGCAGCTTCAAAGTTGAATGCCTAAATGTGAAAAGCGTAAACACGCACAGGCTTCTGCATTTCCATAACGAGTTTGCTTAAAAGAAACATCCATGCTCTTGAGTCAGGAAACTTTTTGGGCAGAAGGGCAATGGGTCAAAATATAGCTGTTAAGCGCTGGAGACATTTTATTGCTCATGTTTATCGGCTGCTCCTAAAAGTTTAACAGAAGGTGGATTGTTGTCATTTTTACAATTGATTACTAATACTAACCATTTATAGTAGGGAGTAGTTACAGCCCTGAAGGAGATTATCCTTACCTGTAATATATGACCTGCAAAATACACTGTGCTGGCAGCTTCCTTTACCATGAGGTCATATCATAGTGAGGGGGTGACTTTAACTCCCAGCCATCAATATGTTTAGATGCCTCTGATCCTAAGCAGACCCACAGCTAACTTTGCACCTTCTGTGATTTCACCAATATTTGTTCAAAATTAGGAGTGACTGATATATTACACTGTGATAAGTTTAGAGTCAGGAGTAATATCTATTTTCAGAGGGGTAGGCATCAGCTTTAAATATAGACTATTTCCTAGTGTCATTCAGATTACAGGAGGCCAGTGTAGTGATGGCTTTCCAGCTTATTCACTGCTGTCATCATTTGGAATGTGATTCTAGTGAACTAGTGACCATTCCACTTCTGGTCGTCCTCTTCTTGACCTGCCAGTCCATGCTATACTTTCTGCTATTTAAGTACTATTCTTCAATCAACAGCAGCAATTGATTTCCATGCCTGCAGTGACTTGCCTCTTACATTCTGCTGCCTGTTTACTCTAATTGGCTCCACATGATCAAATTGACTTTTCTTTCTTCACTTCGCGTATCCGCATGTTGTAAGGTGCTTTATCAGATCCTTTGATAACATTGACGGCAGTAACGTGAAAAAAAAGAAAAGAACCTACTTCCACCTTATGCAGGTCTGACTCTTTTAATTATCCCTACTCCTGTTCTTCAATTTAATTACAAATTAACAAATAAGGTCCTTTACCATTATCATGGCAGTTATTGTTATTGTCGTTAGGAAGGCGACATTTGAATGTGTCACGAGCCTCCACCTCGCGCTTACACATAATGCGCGCAGCTTTTCCTGCTTCATCTGTGACGTGTACCTGTTTGCCTTCTTCCATGTTTTAGTGCACGGTGACGCCGGGAGCCACCCGGTGCGGCGTCACCAGTGTGTGCCACCATTTTGGAGCCACGTTTTCTCTGGACGTTCACCATTCAGCCCTGCTTTTGCCAACCACGTTTGCTTTCGCCAACCACGTTTGTTTGCTATGCGGGACAATAAAGTTTTTCAACATCGTTTTCATGCTGCCTCAAGACGTTTCTAGTACCCATTTATTTCAAGGTCTTCGGAATACCAGATTTCTATGCCTCTTCATCAATTTCCATGTTTTCTTCTACTACATGGTTTACTAGAAGGTCTTCGACATTCCTGATTTTCCTATTCTTCACAGGTACTGTTTTATTTCTCTTCAAGTTTCATTATAACGAAAACTACAATGCCACGCATGTCATCTTGCATTCGGTGACATGCACACCATTTATTTATTTATATTACGGCAAGTTCAGTATGTTATTAAGTAACATCGATATGTCCCTACTGCAAGTACATTGATAAATGGTATTCTGCTGTGTTGTTGACTGCGAATCCTCTGCGCTGATTCGCACAGCCTTTTACATCCTTTAATTCTTATCAAAGCACATTGACAACGGTGACAACTTTATTTATTTTATTTTATTGTTTTCCTTCTAACAATTGACAACGGTGACCACTTTACTTATTTTAGTTTATTGTTTTCTACTATCAATTATCACATCTTAGGTGAGAATTCTCTCACCAGTTTCTGTTTCAAGTCTATTAGATGTATGGTACGCTGTTATTGGAACTAATGTTTATGGTGTGCACTATATGTTATGCCTTTTAGAATTTTATATGCAATTTGATTTTAGGTTGCAGCAGGTATAATTACCAGTTCTTTAATTACGTTAATTTTTTATGGTTTAAAGGTTGATTATAATTTCCTTTATGATTCAATGCTCATTATATTTCCTTTTATGATTCAATACCATTTATATGATTGCTATATGCACTAGGTATAAATATGTACCAGTTCCTTAGTTACGCTTAACTTTAATGATAAATTCTTCATTTTAATTTCATTTTTATGATGCATCACGCAGTTCTGTTATTGAACTTACTTAATGAATTAATTCATATTTCTGTATTCTATATGAGTGGACGCTCTTTGTCTACATTTACCGGTTTCAAATGTTAAATGCTGACTTCAACCTTTAAGGTTCAGTACTGCTTACTTATTTTTCATGAGCTCTATGATTATTATTGTTTTTTCCTTTTGCGCAAAAGTTTTATTCTTCTAAACATTTTCTTATGCGTAGACGTACGCTACATGAAATTTAGTTATTATCATATTTATTAATCATGAGTTTTAAATGTTCTGTGCACTTAACGCTTTTATGTGATTATTATGCCAGATTCTCACGGCCTTTTTAAAGGTTTCATTCAGAATTAATTATTCTTACTGGCAACTGAGGTTTTCCTCTGTTCGTGCTCCTGTTAGGTGTTAATTTTCACCTTTCTGCTTAATATTACTGGAGTTTCTAATTGTTTTCTCATGTGGAGCACTTCCTTTGTTCTTATATATTCTTTATGTGGTTCTACCTGTCACTTCTTCGTTTGTTGGTTCACAATTTCTCCAGTCTGGCCAATTGGTGTATTTTGCGATACTTTCAACGTTTGTGTTCGGTGTCCACCTTCGTATTATCTCTTTCTCTTTGTCCTTTAAAGAGAGGATGTGTTCTCTTTTCTTATTTTCCTTCTTCTTATCTCTACTCCTTGCTTTGCTTCCTTTTGTCTTTTGACTTATTCCTTCCTTTTATTCACCTTCCTTTATTACTTCTCTTGACTCTTCTCAGTTTAAATCTTTCTTTATTTATCACCTCTTGTGTTCAACTGTTCTTATATTTATGTTCTCCCTTCTTCATATTCTTACTTACCCCGTTTCTACTTTTCTTTCATATGTTCATTGTTATTATTTGTAATTGCTTTGTTCACATCTAAGTTTTGGTTGCAATTGCAAAATGTATAAAAGGGGAAGATGTGTAGTGATGGCTTTCCAGCTTATTCACTGCTGTCATCATTTGGAATGTGATTATTCATGATGACATATTAGAATGTTGGGTTCTTAGCTCTAGTCAGTTAGAAGCTTGGGACTGAGCTGAAAGGTGACAGCTCCTGGTGGGGTTTTATCTTATCCTTATTATCCTAATATTTATGAATTACCACCTTGTACCATCTTACTCAATAAATACCTATTCTTACAAGAACCTACGTGGACTTGATCTTCATTTACATCACTACATCCAGCTACCTTTGAGCTAGCATCTTTGGACAAGTTGCAGTAATCCTAGAGATTCAACTGCCATGTCTTCTACCACAAATGTGTACTATATGGTGGTTGGATAGGTCGATTGCTGCACATGAGGACTCAGTTGATAGCATTCATGCTTGTGTACTGGATTTTTTTGAGTCCATAAAAGCAAGGTAGACCCTGATGTGCCCTAGGAAGCCAGCTGATTACATTTAGCTCATATAGATTCGTGACAGGGTGTAAGAATATTAGGCAATGTCAGGTGGTGCTAAAAGACTCTAAACATAAATATTTGATTTCAGGCAGCAGTGAATATAACCAAGTAGACACTGAATGATTTCCATTTTTGATGCAAAGTAGGTAATGAATGTGCCTTGCTTTGACCAGAAAGTATAAGAGGAGGGCAAACCCATTGGCACGTTTTTAGCCTGACATGATCAAGAAATAGTTAAATAGCTAACGTGAATTTAATAGTTTTAATGAAAGATCCTGCGACCATTTTTATAATCAATTAACTAGTATATATCTCATAGGGATTTTGTGATCATTACTGCAGAGTATGACAAGCAATTTCGACTCCTCCTGGGCAAAGTGCACATTTTTTAGAGTCTGTAGCTATGCCAAGGCTAGACCTGAGGCTTCGTCTCTTCCTTCCGACTGAGGATGCAGCGGTCATATATCAGCTTACAAATTGCAGGGTCTCCCTGTTAGACTTGGCATCCTTGGCGTGGTTTCCCCTGACTTTTTGCCTCTACCTCCTGCTTTTTTGACTATGTACTGGATTTTGTTTTGGCTGCCTTAGATGATTTGGGCACTTTGCAGCCTAACAGGTGCTCATGTAAAGGGGTTTGATACCTTTGGGTCGAGTTTGCGCTATATAAAACATATTTTTAAATATGGGACCACGGCTGAAGAAACCTGCGCAGTGCCTGTTTGCCACTGCCGCATTGACCTCCAGCGCGTCCCAGATTTCCATGCATCACAAGTGTGCAGCAAGTGTTCCGACGCATCACCCGCAGACCATAACCGTCTTGGAATTAACACATCACCTCCCTCTACAGTCTGGATTCGACGCATCACTTCTCCTGCGTGCAGCAGAACTGTTGCATCGCCTCCCCAAGGACTCAGAAACCAGCTCATCGCTGTGTTTTTCAACGCTTCCCTTCTCTGTGGCTGTTTTGCCTTGTGGGTTTTGACGCATTTGAGTTACTTTGCGTAAAATTCATGTATCCATAGTCTCCAATTGACAGAATTGCTTGAAACCTTTTAAAAGTCGTATTTAGAATTGCGTATGTTGGAGTTTTTTCGTTTTGGTCTTGTTTGGTTTAGATAAAGATACTTTATTTTTCTAAACATGTGTGGTGTCCATTTGTAGTATTTTCACTGTGCTACTGTGTGTCGTCTGGGTGCAAATACTTTACACATTGCCTTTGGGACAGCCTGTCTGCTCGTGCCAAGCTACCAACGGGGTGAGCATGGGTTATCTACAGTGCTTAACTCTCTTATCCTGACTAGAAGCAAGGGTCTCTACTTGGACAAGGTGCAAACCTCTGTCAACTAGAGACCCCCATTTCTAACACTCCCTCAATTTTATAAGCTTCTTTTATGACCAGGTATACCCAAAATCAACATCAATGTAAGGTAATAATTTGCAGGATTGCAGGGTGGCTGCCACGGTTTTGGGATGGGGTTGATGGTCAGCTTCCTAAAACAAGGGAAATCCTTGTGTGAGCTAGGGTCCTACAGACCTAGTATATTTTAAAATATGCATAACAAGAGCTTGGCCATGATGCTCACAAACGGTATAAATTAACGGCAGTGGACAGATTAATCCAGAGAAATCAAAATGGCATTGATATTTGCTATGGATACCTATTTTCTGGTGGGGGGCAATAAATATAACTCTTATTCCAACACTCCACCAGGCATTCTTCTTTTGGGTGTTGTAACCATTCAACCAGAGAGCTGGGCATTTCCTTTTTTACAAACATTTTTCGCTATAAGGTTCCACCCCAGGTATTGCAATTTATTTTCTTTATTACCAGTCAAAGTCGTTTTTAATCAGTAATCCGGATGCGAGGTCAGTTTCAGTCACCTGGGAGACTCCTCAGAGTGGCCTGATGTGCAAAAGTTTAGTTGCTCTCTTCATCCAACCCTAGCGGCCTATATTTGGGACTCTTGTTGTATTGCGACACAGGTTGAAGGAGCTTCTGTCATGACGTTGTATGCAGACGAAGCAGAAGTACTTCTCTCACCTCACATCGGCCATCAACTTCAGGACTCTTTTTTAAGGAAAAGCTTCACAGAGCTGGGGATTAGAAAGTAAGTCAGCAAAACAGGTTTGCTATTTAACGTATCCTCAGCCGTCCTTCCTTTAACACTCCAGGTGCAATATGATTAAACTCTGAAGCACTATTTAGTGTAAAGGTTTTTTTTTAAACCTCCCTGCAATATATAACCTTAATTACCTGCTGCTTCTTTAAAAAATGAAGCACGGGTTTCAAAATAGCAATAACTACCTGTATCGATGATCAGGAGAAATCACTGATTAAAATGTCAGTGTTGTCCCCTTTTCTTTTCTCTTTTTTAATGCAGAACCATATTGTTTGGTGTTGGGACAAAAGCACAGGAAAGGAAATTATCCTTTTCTAAAAAGACCCCTCACTCACCAACCTAGTTGGTGACATGCTTCATCATTGGGGTCCCACCCGAATAGCCGAATGCTATCCGGGTGTGCTGCGACACCGGATTACAGTGGAGCTGGTTGTTTTGTGAAGTGAAAAGTGAGTGACTTAATAGTGTTGATTTAAAAATTGGCCAGATATGACCCTTTGAAAAACTTTATTCTGGGGTAACTGGACAATGTTAAAAATTGTTAGGATGCCAAGAAGGTTAAATTGACCATCAGGTATCTCTTACTAAAAAATAGTGCAGTGAAAAGTGCAATAAAAGGTCAACATGTTTCAACCTATGAATGGTAGTACTAGGTTTTCTTCAGGACCAGTGAATGTGACCCGGGAGGTATACACTCGCTAAGGTGTACCCTGCCCTTGGTCACTATAACCTAACCATGTACTCACGGTCAGGTGTCCTTCTCATCATTTCGAAAAAGGAAAATAATCTAAAAAGACAAACACATAATAACAAACAAACAAATAAAGGTTATGCAAGTAGCAATACTGTGCTTGTTCAGGAAATGAGTGCTCTTGTGTTTCCCAACATTCGTTGAACGTAGCATAGAACATGCCTCCAAATGTGCCTCATTGCTGAGGAGGCAGTGAACTATAGTGAGCATTCAATCAATTCCGTGACTCAGATGGTCATCAAAAGTTCTGGTCTTACCCACACTTTGTGATAATACAGGTGGGTGATTTTTGTGCACTCCTTGTGACTTTAAAGTGCAAATGCATCGATGCAAACAATTGCCATGCAAATAACAATGAAATACATGGATATTGTATTTAAAACCACATACAGTATACAATCGTAGTGGCTAATGACGCTCTCAAATAAATAAGTGAGGGCGCAGCAAATTAACAGTTATGCATGATGTGCAAGCGTGTTTATGGACAGGAAAAAAACTGGGTACGAGGGAAAAAGAAGAGAGAGAGGGAAATGAATGTACGGGCTTACTAAAAGCGCGATGTTCTCGTGCTTCATGGGAGTCAGGGTCGTGGTAAAAGCTCCCAATGCGATCTGGACAAAACCGATAGATTAGTAAGGTTCCCCAGGTCATAGGGAGAAACGTCGGTTCCCACATCCGAATCATTTACTTACTTGGTGGAGCTATTCACCGACTGTTGCGCCTACCCACAAGGACCCGTTGCCACTCCCCGCAGGATCTCCACATCGGGTCTGCCTTGCCGGTTAAATGCAGGCATTTCCGGGTTGCGCGAGCAGGGGGCGTGGCTTAGTGGTCACGTGGCTGGCATCAGCACGTCGGTGGGAGTATCCCTAGGCATTGTCGATCTAGTTTGATTGGTAAAACGATAAAGTTATGGGCCACAATATCAATAATAAATGATATGCGAATAACTCACAGAGAATAGAAAAATGAGCGCGTTATACAGTTGGGATAATCAGACAATCATTGTAACGCGGCATATTCAGAGATACTACAATTCAGTGAACCATATAATCATGGTGACAGATGTTCTCGGGTGAGATTGATCCAATACTCACTGCATATATGTATATTTAATAAGTAATGGGATCGTTCAATCTATTATTTTATGATGTCGTTTGCTCTTGGTTTCATATTGAATGGGTCATTCAACAATGATAGTAGGACAAACAAAACAGAGAGAAAACAAAGAAAAATAGTCAGATCAAAGAGGGTAACAATTCAGGCACATATTAAATCATTTAGGGAGTACTGAGTTCCATGGGATATTTTCATTTAATCCCTCCTTATGGGTGGAAAGCCTATAAATCCACCGTTGTTCTTTCTCAAATAGTCTTTGTTGTACATTTGGACCCATGTTGATTTGTTCGATTATGGTCCATTTCATGTCATTTGGTGTATGATTTTTGATGAGAAAGTGTTCAGTAAGTTTAGTGGTGGGTCTTTTGCATCTAATAGTACTACGATGCTCGCACATTCTCTGTTTAATTTTTCTACATGTCATGCCCACATATTGTAGATTACAAGAGCATTTTATTAGGTAAACCACATTGGTGCTGTTACAGTTAGTGTGGGCTCGTTGAGTCCATATTTTGCCTGGTTCCAGTGATAGTGTTTTAGTGTTGGTTGTCAAATGGCAAACACTACAGTTGCCGCACTGATAGTGTCCTACAATCTTCGGTAGACCCCATGCATTCAGTACAGTGGGAGTAGTTTCTGGTCTAGATTCCTTAGGGCGTGTTTGTACCAGAGAGTCCTTAAGGCTCCTAGCTTTTTGAAGGAAAACACCGGTTTTTCCCAATGGAGATTTCCTGAGTTGATGATGGACCAATGTTTGTTGATTGATCTAGTCATGTGATTGGAAGCTGTACTGTATGTAGTAACACACGTGAGAGGGATTGCTTCATCCAACCTTGTTTTGTCTTCCAGGAGAGCTTCCCTAGGTTGGTTGCGTGCTCTCTTTTGACACTTTTTGAGGATATTCTCTGGGTAACCTCTATCCGATAGTTTTCCAGTCAGTTCCTTTGCCTGGATACAGTAGACAGCAGTTTTACTACAATTCCGACGTAGTCTTAGATATTGCCCATAGGGTAGATTCTCCCTGAGTGGTCTGGGGTAAAAACTATCAAATCTGAGTAGGTTGTTCTTAGCACTGGGTTTGTGGTGGGTTCTAGTTTCCAAATGACCATTCTCTTTAGTAATAACTACATCCAGAAATATCATAGTTGTGGGGTCCAAGGTGTGAGTAAACCTAAGATTCTGGTCACACGTGTTGATCCAAAGAACAAAATCCCTTAGAGTCTCGACTGGTCCTTGCCAAATGGCAAGGACGTCGTCGATATATCTTTTCCAAAAAACAATGTTGGTGTAAAAGGGATTCTGATTATTGAGTATGAATTTCTTCTCAAAGTTGAACACATAGAGTCCCGCTACACTTGGAGCGAATGTGCTCCCCATAGAAGTCCCCCCCGTTTGTAGGTAGAGGGCCCCTTCGAACTTAAAGTAATTCCTTTTTAAGGCCAATTTGGCACATTCCAGGATAAAGGTTTTAGGTGTCCTGTATGCCCATGCCATTTTGTTCAAGGCTATTTGTAATACTTCCAAGGTGTCATCCTGTGGGATACTAGTATATAGGCTTTCAATGTCAAAGCTTATCAAGATAGTATTTTCATCCACTACAAGGTCTTGGAGTAATTTCAGGAGACATTTAGTATCCTGTAGATAAGTAGAGGTGTTTTGTACTAGTCGTTTGAAAAAGAAATCACAGAATCGTGACAGAGGTTCGAGCAAAGACCCAATTCCAGACACAATGGGTCTGCCTGGTGGGGGAATCTTATTCTTGTGCCTTTTAGGTAGTGTATAGAAGTATAGAATTTTGCCCTCACTGTTGCACAAAAAATTGGCTTCTTGTTTTGAGATATGTCCCATTGTCGCAGCATGTTCAACAAGGGATCTAATCTCATTTTTAAGGTATTCAGTTGGGTCATGTGCTAATGGTTGGTAATTCCTGCTGTCAGATAAGAGTCTCAGACACTCAGCCTGATACGCCTCTTTGTCTTGGACCACCACTCCACCCCCTTTATCCGCTGGTTTTATGATAATGGAGTCACATGATTTTAGGGTATTCAAGGCACAGTTCTCCTCTCTGCTCATATTGACGAACGGTTGTTGGATCTCTAATTGTTCTATGTCTCTAAAGACAGCTTGTTCGAAAGTAGCTATCTCCACCGGGGTGGTGTGTGGTGGTGGGATAAAAGTGGACTTGGTACGTAGTCCAGTTTCATTTGGGTCAGTTGTTAACGCCGTCTCATTCTGTTTCTCAAAAAAAGACTTGAGTCTGAGTTTTCTGAAAAAACTTGCCAGCTCGCAGTGAAGATGGAATTTGTCAAAATGTGTCGTTGGGACAAACCCAAGTCCCTTGTTTAGGACCCTTTCTTCTACTGCTGACAGTGGTCTTGTCGCAAGGTTAGTGACTAGGACCGAATGTTGCTTGGTCCCGCTTGAGGTGTCTGTGTTTTGCTCCTTGTATGGCTCCCTACCGGATCTTCCTCTTCCCAGTGTACCTGACTCGTACCTTTCCTTCTGCCTCTTCCCCTTCTGCCCCTGCCTAAAAAAGGCGGCCTGAAGGTATTCGGTGGAAATAATGGTTGTGGGAACGGTGGTTGCCATCCATACATAGGGTATGGTTGGTGTGGGTTATACGATCCTTGGAAGCTTGGTGGTACTTGTGTATTATAAGTGGGCCAGTTGTTTTGGACTCTATTCCTTCCTCTTTGTCTCTGTCTACCACTGCCCAGGCTGGAATTACTGCTTCCGGTAGAGTCAGTGCTTGAAGCGTCTGAATCCCGATCTGATTTCATTGGAGGAATGTACTCAGGGTCAGAGTAAGGATAGGTCTTGACATAGGAAAACCGTTTTAAGTCTTTCTGAAATTTTTGAACCTTCTGCTGTGTAAGGTTATCCTTATATTCATTTATTTCTTTGTTTAATTCATCAAGTCTTTTCTTATATCCAGTGATGGTCGTTTTTATCTGGCCTTCCGTCAATTGAATTTCAATGAGTATTGCCTCAGAGAGGCGTAAGGCAGTCTTAATAATCAATACAATCCAATCGCGCGTGCAATGCCACGTGATTTGTGCCCAATCTTTTCTAAACACGGGATCATCAAGGAAAATTCTTGGAGCATTTGTAACAAGTAAACCCTTTGGTGCCATATTGTTCCTCAGATATTCTTTTAAGATAGTGCCATGTAGTATTGTTCTGATTCGATTTCTTTTTATTTCAGTCAACTTATCCCAATCAGTGGTCTGGGAGATTGTTTGTGCGATACTGGCATCAGCAAATAGAGATGGATCGCCCAGAATTGCATCCACTTCCTCGCTGGAATATGTCAACCCCTGATTTTCCCCCATATTCCCAGGGTTTCCCGAAATAAACACAATATGTAAATGCTCTCGCAGCTGTACGCTGCCAAAATGTTCAAAACAAAAAGGAGAGAAAGGGATTTTCACAGGATAGGGGAATACTCCTGGTCCCCTTAGAATCAAATAATCAAAACAAAGAAAGGAGTATAATCCAAAAGACAGCGAACTGTCTATATGGTGTTGGGACAAAAGCACAGGAAAGGAAATTATCCTTTTCTAAAAAGACCCCTCACTCACCAACCTAGTTGGTGACATGCTTCATCATTGGGGTCCCACCCGAATAGCCGAATGCTATCCGGGTGTGCTGCGACACCTGATTACAGTGGAGCTGGTTGTTTTGTGAAGTGAAAAGTGAGTGACTTAATAGTGTTGATTTAAAAATTGGCCAGATATGACCCTTTGAAAAAACTTTATTCTGGGGTAACTGGACAATGTTAAAAAATTGTTAGGATGCCAAGAAGGTTAAATTGACCATCGGGTATCTCTTAGTAAAAAATAGTGCAGTGAAAAGTGCAATAAAAGGTCAACATGTTTCAACCTATGAATGGTAGTACTAGGTTTTCTTCAGGACCAGTGAATGTGACCCGGGAGGTATACACTCGCTAAGGTGTACCCTGCCCTTGGTCACTATAACCTAACCATGTACTCACGGTCAGGTGTCCTTCTCATCATTTCGAAAAAGGAAAATAATCTAAGAAGACAAACACATAATAACAAACAAACAAATAAAGGTTATGCAAGTAGCAATACTGTGCTTGTTCAGGAAATGAGTGCTCTTGTGTTTCCCAACATTCGTTGAAAGTAGTATAGAACATGCCTCCAAATGTGCCTCATTGCTGAGGAGGCAGTGAACTATAGTGAGCATTCAATCAATTCCGTGACTCAGATGGTCATCAAAAAGTTCTGGTCTTACCCACACTTTGTGATAATACAGGTGGGTGATTTTTGTGCACTCCTTGTGACTTTAAAGTGCAAATGCATCGATGCAAACAATTGCCATGCAAATAACAATGAAATACATGGATATTGTATTTAAAACCACATACAGTATACAATCGTAGTGGCTAATGACGCTCTCAAATAAATAAGTGAGGGCGCAGCAAATTAACAGTTATGCATGATGTGCAAGCGTGTTTATGGACAGGAAAAAACTGGGTACGAGGGAAAAAGAAGAGAGAGAGGGAAATGAATGTACGGGCTTACTAAAAGCGCGATGTTCAAGTACCACCAAGCTTCCAAGGATCGTATAACCCACACCAACCATACCCTATGTATGGATGGCAACCACCGTTCCCACAACCATTATTTCCACCGAATACCTTCAGGCCACCTTTTTTAGGCAGGGGCAGAAGGGGAAGAGGCAGAAGGAAAGGTACGAGTCAGGTACACTGGGAAGAGGAAGATCCGGTAGGGAGCCATACAAGGAGCAAAACACAGACACCTCAAGCGGGACCAAGCAACATTCGGTCCTAGTCACCAACCTTGCGACAAGACCACTGTCAGCAGTAGAAGAATGGGTCCTAAACAAGGGAATTGGGTTTGTCCCAACGACACATTTTGACAAATTCCATCTTCACTGCGAGCTGGCAAGTTTTTTCAGAAAACTCAGACTCAAGTCTTTTTTTGAGAAACAGAATGAGACGGCATTCACAACTGACCCAAATGAAACTGGACTACGTACCAAGTCCACTTTTATCCCACCACCACACCACCCCGGTGGAGATAGCTACTTTCGAACAAGCTGTCTTTAGAGACATAGAACAATTAGAGATCCAACAACCGTTCGTCAATATGAGCAGAGAGGAGAACTGTGCCTTGAATACCCTAAAATCATGTGACTCCATTATCATAAAACCAGCGGATAAAGGGGGTGGAGTGGTGGTCCAAGACAAAGAGGCGTATCAGGCTGAGTGTCTGAGACTCTTATCTGACAGCAGGAATTACCAACCATTATCACATGACCCAACTGAAGACATTAAAAATGAGATTAGATCCCTTGTTGAACATACTGCGACAATGGGACATATCTCAAAACAAGAAACCGATTTTTTGTGCAACAGTGAGGGCAAAATTCCATACTTCTATACACTACCTAAAATGCACAAGAATAAGATTCCCCCACCAGGCAGACCCATTGTGTCTGGAATTGGGTCTTTAATCGAACCTCTGTCACAATTCTGTGATTTCTTTTTCAAACGACTAGTACAAAACACCTCTACTTATCTACAGGATACTAAATGTCTCCTGAAATTACTCCAAGACCTTGTAGTGGATGAAAATACTATCTTGATAAGCTTTGACATTGAAAGCCTATATACTAGTATCCCACAGGATGACACCTTGGAAGTAATACAAATAGCCTTGAACAAAATGGCATGGGCATACAGGACACCTAAAACCTTTATCCTGGAATGTGCCAAATTGGCCTTAAAAGGAATTACTTTAAGTTCGAAGGGGCCCTCTACCTACAAACGGGGGGACTTCTATGGGGAGCACATTCGCTCCAAGTGTAGCGGGACTCTATGTGTTCAACTTTGAGAAGAAATTCATACTCAATAATCAGAATCCCTTTTACACCAACATTGTTTTTGGAAAAGATATATCGACGACGTCCTTGCCATTTGGCAAGGACCAGTCGAGACTCTAAGGGATTTTGTTCTTTGGATCAACACGTGTGACCAGAATCTTAGGTTTACTCACACCTTGGACCCCACAACTATGATATTTCTGGATGTAGTTATTACTAAAGAGAATGGTCATTTGGAAACTAGAACCCACCACAAACCCAGTGCTAAGAACAACCTACTCAGATTTGATAGTTTTCACCCCAGACCACTCAGGGAGAATCTACCCTATGGGCAATATCTAAGACTACGTCGGAATTGTAGTAAAACTGCTGACTACTGTATCCAGGCAAAGGAACTGACTGGAAAACTATCGGATAGAGGTTACCCAGAGAATATCCTCAAAAGTGTCAAAAGAGAGCACGCAACCAACCTAGGAAGCTCTCCTGGAAGACAAAACAAGGTTAGATGAAGCAATCCCTCTCACGTGTATTACTACATACAGTACAGCTTCCAATCACATGACTAGATCAATCAACAAACATTGGTCCATCATCAACTCAGGAAATCTCCATTGGGAAAAACCGGTGTTTTCCTTCAAAAAAGCTAGGAGCCTTAAGGACTCTCTGGTACAAACACGCCCTAAGGAATCTAGACCAGAAACTACTCCCACTGTACTGAATGCGTGGGGTCTACCGAAGATTGTAGGACACTATCAGTGCGGCAACTGTAGTGTTTGCCATTTGACAACCAACACTAAAACACTATCACTGGAACCAGGCAAAATATGGACTCAACGAGCCCACACTAACTGTACCAGCACCAATGTGGTTTACCTAACAAAATGCTCTTGTAATCTACAATATGTGGGCATGACATGTAGAAAAATTAAACAGAGAATGTGCGAGCATCGTAGTACTATTAGATGCAAAAGACCCACCACTAAATTTACTGAACACTTTCTCATCAAAAATCATACACCAAATGACATGAAATGGACCATAATCGAACAAATCAAAATGGGTCCAAATGTACAACAAAGACTATTTGAGAAAGAATAACGGTGGATTTATAGGCTTTCCACCCATAAGGAGGGATTAAATGAAAATATCCCATGGAACTCAGTACTCCCTAAATGATTTAATATGTGCCTGAATTGTTACCCTCTTTGATCTGACTATTTTTCTTTGTTTTCTCTCTGTTTTGTTTGTCCTACTATCATAGTTGAATGACCCATTCAATATGAAACCAAGAGCAAACGACATCATAAAATAATAGATTGAACGATCCCATTACTTATTAAATACACATATATGCAGTGAGTATTGGATCAATCTCACCCGAGAACATCTGTCACCATGATTATATGGTTCACTGAATTGTAGTATCTCTGAATATGCCGCGTTACAATGATTGTCTGATTATCCCAACTGTATAACGCGCTCATTTTTCTATTCTCTGTGAGTTATTCACATATCATTTATTATTGATATTGTGGCCCATAACTTTATCGTTTTACCAATCAAACTAGATTGACAATGCCTAGGGATACTCTCACTGACGTGCTGACGCCAGCCACGTGACCACTAAGCCACGCCCCCTGCGCCCTCACTTATTTATTTGAGAGCGTCATTAGCCACTACGATTGTATACTGTATGTGGTTTTAAATACAATATCCATGTATTTCATTGTTATTTGCATGGCAATTGTTTGCATCGATGCATTTGCACTTTAAAGTCACAAGGAGTGCACAAAAATCACCCACCTGTATTATCACAAAGTGTGGGTAAGACCAGAACTTTTTGATGACCATCTGAGTCACGGAATTGATTGAATGCTCACTATAGTTCACTGCCTCCTCAGCAATGAGGCACATTTGGAGGCATGTTCTATACTACTTTCAACGAATGTTGGGAAACACAAGAGCACTCATTTCCTGAACAAGCACAGTATTGCTACTTGCATAACCTTTATTTGTTTGTTTGTTATTATGTGTTTGTCTTCTTAGATTATTTTCCTTTTCGAAATGATGAGAAAGGACACCTGACCGTGAGTACATGGTTAGGTTATAGTGACCAAGGGCAGGGTACACCTTAGCGAGTGTATACCTCCCGGGTCACATTCACTGGTCCTGAAGAAAACCTAGTACTACCATTCATAGGTTGAAACATGTTGACCTTTTATTGCACTTTTCACTGCACTATTTTTTACTAAGAGATACCCGATGGTCAATTTAACCTTCTTGGCATCCTAACAATTTTTTAACATTGTCCAGTTACCCCAGAATAAAGTTTTTTCAAAGGGTCATATCTGGCCAATTTTTAAATCAACACTATTAAGTCACTCACTTTTCACTTCACAAAACAACCAGCTCCACTGTAATCAGGTGTCGCAGCACACCCGGATAGCATTCGGCTATTCGGGTGGGACCCTAATGATGAAGCATGTCACCAACTAGGTTGGTGAGTGAGGAGTCTTTTAGAAAAGGATAATTTCCTTTCCTGTGCTTTTGTCCCAACACCATATAGACAGTTCGCTGTCTTTTGGATTACTACTCCTTTCTTTGTTTTGATTATTTGATTCTAAGGGGACCAGGAGTATTCCCCCCTATCCTGTGAAAATCCCTTTCTCTCCTTTTTGTTTTGAACCATATTGTTTGCCAATATATTTTTTAAAAGGCAGAGGGAATGTTCAGGAGCTGTGTATGGGTTGGAAGAGTTCGTAAATCTGGCCTCAATGGGTGCTGCTGCCCTAGAATGAAGGTGGAGGAGCTAGCAAATCTCAGGCTGAAATATTATGCTTCCTTCGCAGTGCAGATTTCAGGCCTGCACCAACAGCCTTTCACTGACAGACTTGATAATGTGTGTATATCAAGCACATGCTGAAGCTGAAGAAGGTCACCTTGATTTGTGCCTTCTCCATGTTGAAAAACACCAAAATCAGTTTGGTTAAAGAGTTCAGTCACTCTTGTGGGGGTTGAGGCCTTTTACTCCTGATGTTCCGGGACCCAACCTACTATGGATCCTGAGCAACTGGAGCAAGTATCCCTTCATTTATTGACTCTCAGTAGTAGTGGTGCTTGAGCAGTCCAATGCACCCTCGCAGAGGAGGGTGTTGGTGGGTTGGGGTGGATAGGGAATTTGGGTTGAGGTAGATGCAGACGGTGAACACAGGCTCACAAATCACACAGCAACAGCAATACATTATTTTCCAGCCAAATACTCACTTTTTTGCAAAAAATACGTATTTTATTTTACATTTACCAACACAAGGGAAATGCGGCATTCCCAAACAACTTCCACAGCCCCCCTGAGGTCAAGGCTCTAGTGTTTTTAGGAAGTTCCCCATGTCCCACTCCCTCCTTGCACCAGCAATAGTGGTTATTCCCCTTTCACTATAGGCAACATTCAGAGTAAGCCCCACTAGTAGACTGTGTCTCAAGAGTTCCACTTCAACTCTGTCTTAAAGTCAAAAGTGTTCCCGCACCGAAGCTATCTAGCAGGCAAGTTCCCTGGGCCAGACTGGCCCGAAATCAGTCTTACCTGCACCTGCAAGATTGGAGTGATCGGAGTTCATGAGTGTGACCCCTCCACGGGTGCTGGAACAGCAGCAGCTGGTTCAGGCAAGCTCATTTCACACAGCCCAGACAGACTGTGCTCATAGGTCTTTGTGTTTTTCACACAAAGTCATGCAGCCATAGTGACCAGAGGCTCTTATTAGCTCCTTCAAACTGGGTAAGCCCTTTGGTCTGTAACATTGCCCATGGGGGGGGGGTGGGTAGTCTGAAGGTCCTGATGCTGAAATTGTGTCACAGTGCATGTCTGCAGGGGTCCCCCCATGGCTTTTCTCCCCCAGTGACAATACCGACCAAGTCACACTTCTTGCTTGGTCCCATGTACCCCCTCTGACATACAGTGGAGCTGTCTCTCTCCTGCAGACAGGCTCCTACCCGAAACCAAACAGCAGCTTCCATCGCGGCAGAAGCTTGTGACATACAGGATCCGGGGTCACCGACTCACCACCACACATGGGTTGCGTCACACTCAGCACGGCAATCTCTCCATGGTGGCCCCTACAGGCATACCGGTGCTGCAGGCTTCAGGGCAGGTGGTCTTGGATTACGTGGTTGATATCCGCTCAACCAGCTGAGAGAATAGCAGGCCTTTGCCCTTAGTCCTGGTCACAGGGAGAAGTCTTGCAAAGCTCTTCCTCCTATCACTGCCCGACTGTCTGCTTGACAGATGACAATGTTTGTGGTCTCAAGCTCCCCTTTTTATAGTCCATTTCCAGGAACCAAATGTAATTCAGAGTCTTTGAAATTTATGTTGAGCGTCTGCTTCCTTTTGAAGTGCCCACTCCTCTGCCCTCTCTTTCTCCAGAAAGCAGCCTCTCACAGCAACTGCAGATGTGATAGCCCCACAACATAGGTGATGGGAGTGACTAGAGTTCACAGCTGGATGGAAGTCACAGTAATATGTGTGTCAAAAGGTTGGATCACTATCAAACATCATCCTATTGGTATTCAAAGCTAAACTCTTCACAAACCCACAATCTTGATTGTTTTTTTATGTGGAGTCTCACACACCCTATTGGTGTCTTGCTTCACCATCGTGTCTTATCCTGGTCCCTAAAATCAGGATGGGCTCTACCTTATTTCAGGGAGCACATAGGATAATTTCCTTCTGGGGACTTTTCAATACAAGTTCCTATGAACACC
The DNA here is from genome assembly GCA_963921515.1 of Calotriton arnoldi. Classification (NCBI taxonomy): domain Eukaryota; kingdom Metazoa; phylum Chordata; class Amphibia; order Caudata; family Salamandridae; genus Calotriton; species Calotriton arnoldi. Next base: position 379,296 of record CAWUFW010012980.1, on the reverse strand, counting down.
TAGGTATCCATTTATTTTTGGTGTTGCTGGTATGATTAAAAAACAGAAAAGGGTGCCTATGGAGATAATGGTCCTACACCCTTCTTAAAAGTCAACATGTTTCAGCCCTCATAATTAAAGGCCATAGGTTCCAGGGCTGGGGATACTTAGGTCTTCCGAGGTATTTTAGTGTATCCTTTAATAGCCATTGTTGGATTTGGCCCTCTCTACAGGGTCACCACCAAACATTTTACCTTCACTTCTCCTGTTTCCTGAATTTTGTTTTTGTTGGCATTGGGACTCCGTGCACTTTCCCACTACTAACTAGTGCTAAAGTGTTTGTGCTTTCTCTGTCAAACATGGTATAAATGACCTACACCTGAATGGCACATTTAATTTACTTAGAAGTACTGAAGTACTGCTTAAAGTGGGCCTGCAGCATTTGTTGTTCCACCCACTTAAGTAGCCTTTTAAAGCCTATCTCAGGCTTGCCATTGTAGCATGTTTGCAGTTTTATACTGCCAATTAAACCCGGGAAAATAAACTTTTGCCTGGCCTAAATCATCCTTTTCAATATATATGTCACCCTTAGGTAGGCCCTAGACAGCCCTTAGGGCAAGGTACAGTGTATTTAATAAGTTGGAAAATTCTTACATTTATTTTTCACTTCTGCAAGGCCTAACTCTCCCATTGGATAACTTTGGGTTACCTTATTACATTTAATAAGAGATCATTTTGCTTGGGAGCTGGTAGGAATGTCAAACTAATTCAAAGTTAAAATTCTCTTTAATGATAAAGTTGGATTTTAAGTTGCAATTTGGAAAATGCCACTTTTAGAAAGTTGGCATTTTCTTGCCCTAACCATGTGGTGTCTGCAGCCTGTATCCTGAATTACAAGGCTAGGTGTAGCTGGTAGTTGACCTTTGTGTATTCCTCCCAGACATTAAGACTTAGGGGGGCTAGGTGGGAGGGTCTGAACTGTTCCCTGCCCCAATTACATTTGAAAGGTGCTGCCTCCAGCACACTCACAAAGAAATTGACACTAGCCTATTGTCACCCCAGATCCATTGCAGCCTGGGCAAAGGAGAAAGGAAATTCCAGAGCCAGACGGTGGGGGAAGTCTAGAAGTTTCTTTCACTTCAAAACTGGCACTAGGTATAAAAATAGGATGCACAAACGTACTCTTTAGTAGACTCTTGGACCTATGGATATTAAAGAAGAATGACTGCTTTGCTGCCAGGGGACTGCCCTGATGCCCGAGACCTGCCCTGCTCTCTGTGAAGGAAGACTGGACCTTCTCCCTTTATTCAAGGCTAATCTGAGTGACTAAAAGGGTCATTTGGGGAGGCGCAGTCACGCCACGTACTAAGATGGCCAACACTCCCTGAGACCCTGTACCCTCTGGGCAAAAGCATGGTCTCCATGCCTCGATTCCACCATCATACATGACCATCTTTGCCGTGACCCCACTCCGGGTCCACCGGGACACATGAAGAATCATTTTCTGGGTCCTCTGCACCCTTCCTTTTGGGGCACAGCCCAGGGCCATCGCACCAGGGAGCCACACCGAGACCTTACCCCAATTTGGACCTCAGAACTGGGATGAGGTGAAGCTGAACATCCACACACTTAGGACCTCGATCCCCCACAGTCCACTCATCATCAGGACTGGCCACATTGGACTGCCCTAACCATCTTGCTGACTGTCATCTTCCAGGCCTCACATTACCCACAAGGGGGGGTGAACACGAAGAGACCGTGGCCATGATCGGGCACGACAGAGCCTGGGCCCGTCAGCGTGGCTGCATATATCACTCTAGTACCCCTTGCACCAGCGGGGCATGCAGAAAGCTGCTCTTGGGGAACCTTTCCGAGATCATCATACAGTGGGGCAGTGTTGTGATCTCCCCTGGTGCACCCTACTGGAGGCGGACTTCTCATTTGCAGGGCACCCTGACTATTGGCAGAGAACCCCTCCACTAACCTCCCCAATCTCATCGGGCCAACTCAGGCTTCACCTATGTACGCTGCCCCCACCCCAGGAAGTACAGTCCTTCCATAGTTAAATGCAGCCCCAGGGGAGGAGGCAAGCGGACAGTGGCAGTGACCAACAGCCTGAACATGGTAAATGCTGGACGTCTTTGCTAGACGTGAGGACCAAAACCTATCAAGGTCCCCTGCACAGGGCCCCATCACCACAGGATAGAAACCCCATGGTTCCAGGATGTGCTTTACCCTGTCCGGGCCTAATCTTGGAACCGCATGCACTGGAAAAGCCGGACCTGCTCCCTCCTGTGCCTCCCCCAATTGGCTTTCCTGTCAGGCCCTGCAGTGGACCAACTAGCATATCACACCTTTGAGCTGGAGACCCCTCCTGTATGCCCCTATACACTCATTCATAGTGCCATAAACTCCCCCATTGGTAATTGACTACTGGGACTGCACAACTTGAAACTGTCCTTTCTTCTCATCTCTCGCTGAATCCACCTGCTGAACAGTGGCGACGAGCAGAGAAAATCATCAATTAATCTTCACTGAGATTGTGGGAGCCGGCAGATCAACACCTTCTGCATCAATGATCAACGCATCCCTGGATGCCATCCTAAAGGAAATCAACTCTATATGGACCCGCTTATCATCCATGGTTCTAAAGATCACAGAACTCACGCAGGAGGTTAAGACACTAAGAGCTGACATCATCTCTTTCCACACCAGGGTGGATGCGATCGGCCAGCACCTGTAGATGACCAAGCACCAAGTAGCTCTACAGGAAACATTGACCCCCCCCTATGTCCAATACCTCAAATGCAAGATTGTTGATTTGGAGGACCGATCGTGATGAGAAGACATTTGCTTCTATGGTACACCAGAAATTTGGAAAATAGCAACGCCAAGTTGTTCATGTTAGAGCTCATTCCCAACATCACTGGTCTCTCTTTCACCCCCCCTCCCAGAAATCGAGAGGGTACAAATTACATGGGCCAGTTCCTCAAGAGGCCACAAAAATGAAACATCAAATATGGGCTGCTCGAACGGGCCACTATTTGGATCCCCATGGATGGCCGTTCAAAAGACTTCCTCTAAACCACAGACATGGCACACTTCCTATGCTCTGCGGCCTCTTCGGACATGGATACATCACTCATGGTGTCTTTCCAGGATGATTGAGACACCGGAGACATGCCTGTAGGGAGAAGGCAGCCTCACCGTGGCTGCCAGTCTGATTGAGTACATACAAATTTCTCAGAGAGAAACTGAGCACTTCGCTTGGTAGAAGAAATCACCCAGACTGCTGTGAAAGACAAATTATGCTCACCTTTGAAACCCACATCAGTGGTTGACTCAGGGGCTGACCTATCCCCCACCTGTCCACCTTAATGTGATGCCCCACATGACGTCGCTCCCCCTGGTCCACTGGGTCAGCTGGCTGCTACTGCCCAGAGAGTGGGTTTCCCACATTGGCTGCCTCTGTGTCGCCCCAGCCCCTCAGGATGCACCCCACCAGCTGTCTACCTCTGTTCGACATGACTGATGTGTATGTTGGTCTATCTTGGCAACTTGTAGACCTCTGAGCTTGATGTGGGACACATCCTGTTTTCAAAGTCTATGTTTATGTTTCTATATTCATGTATCAGTGATTTCTCACACTTTGTTATAGTACTGTATGTAGCAATATTCTCCGTCAGGGGGACCGCACCAACTCACCCCTGACTCCCAACCCCTCCTGCCTGTCAGATTGCGCAGCTCCTGCACCCACTCTGTCCTCTGCTCCTGCCTCCCCATGCTTCAGGCCCTACTTCTCCTCCCCACTCCACATCCTCTGGTTCAACAGGATGGGTGACTGCCTTGGGTGGGACAGCCACTGATATGGCCACTACATCGGACCACCTCACATTAAGATAACTGACAGAGGCACATTTATGATGGTAGCGCAAACTCCAGTCCGACTACCCACACATTGTAATGTGCTAATGAAATCCCATGCAGTGCATCACTTGCATCCTTCAGCACCTGTGTGCCCTCCCTGAGTCTTTACACATATCATCTCCTCTATGATCTAATAGCAGATGGCTGCAAGTAGCACCTTCACAGCCGATCATTTTGTGTAACCCCCCAGACTCCTCTGCCTCTTCGCATAATTCTGACCCGCTGGTGACAGTTCCTGAAATACCACCAGATCTTACAGTCCTCGCCCCTCTACGCCGTCCACTTGCACCGCCGATAGCATCTGCAGGGCCCCCACTCGACCGGCCCCATTTCAGTCTTAGGACATTATTGGTGCATTGGCCACCCCTAGTGTTTGCTCTCCGCCCAACTCCCCTGCCCTATCCCTATCCATAATCCCCAACTGCCCACTCTTCTTGGCCCCACACCCTATACTTGCCATCTACTGGGCCAGCTAATTGCAATTTCCTGACCCCCTTTTCTTTTTAACCTCCACCCCCATTGTGGACCTTGTCTGCACAATTCCCCCCCCCCCCCGATTGTCATCATGGGCCTGTAGCATCATCACAATCAATGTCAATGGTTTGACCTCTTATATAAAAGGTAAGAAAATTCTGTCATTTCTGGCCTCTAAACATGCTGACATAGCTCTCATTCAAGAAACACTTTTTTCAGCAAAGGATTCTGCAAATCTTAAAAAAGACTCTGTAGGTAGTGTCATCTAAAGCTGTCGAACTTTGTCTGGTTCCACGCATGGAAGTCCTAGTGTATATACACCAACTAGGTCCAGAAAATTTGGAGTGGTCATACTTCTCTGTTAATCCTTCCCCTGTACATTACACCAGACTTGGTTTGATGACACGGGTCAGTATGTGATTGCGAAAGGGTATTCATTGTGGGCTCCATCTACGCATCCACTGGCGGCAAATTTGCCTTCCTTCCCTGTCCCAATCGACCCCTCACTAAACACCGTACCTCCCACATCATACTGGTAGGTTACTGGAACCTAGTCCCAGAAGCCATTCTAGAACGCACGGGCACCATGGACTACCAAAATAATAGGGACAGGGTGCTCCTAAGAGAGCTCTACAAAGATCAGGGTCTCCAAGATATTTGGTGACTTCTCTACCCCACTGAGAGAGAATACACCTTCCTCTCTGCGGCTCATCTCATTCAATTCCACCTAGACTACTTCTTAATCTCCCAACTAACTGTTTCCGCTGTGCTGGATTGTACTTCGACACCTCCTCAAGGGTAGTAAGTGCTCTATAAATGGAATTTCAATTACTATTCTCATGGGTTCTGTTAGAAATGGGGGTCTCTAGTTGGCAATGGTTTGCACCTTTGTCCAAGTAGGGACCCTTCCTTCTAGTCAGGATAAGGGAGTTACACTCCTAAAATAACCCCTGCTCACCCCCTTGGTAGCTTGGCACAAGCAGTCAGGCTTATCTCAGAGGTAGTGTTTAAAGCAATTGCACATAGCCAACAGTAATACAGTGAAAATACTACAAAAGGACACCACACCAGTTTAGAAAGATATCCACAATTTTTATATATCCAAAACAAGACCAAAACAGTAAGAATCCAACATACAGTACTTAAAAATATATATACTTTGCAAGATATCCTTAAAATTGCAGAAATATCTCAAAAACACAGTTCTTCCGAGTCTGTATCTCTGTCCGGGGCTACCACGATGCTGAAAACAACAGAGTCTAACAGTTCCAGCCGACCGCGTCAGTGCAGGCCAGCTAAAGCATGGACAGACTCTTGAACAGTACCTTTCTCATTATTGCCGACACGTTGGTGCGGGCCGGTCGTGGCAGCTGTCGTGGCTGCGTTGGAAAATGCAAGTGGTGTAGGGTGCAGTGCCCTCACGATGTGGTGCAGGCAGCAGCTCAATGACGATCATCCAGACAGCATCGGTGAGACCAAGGCTTACGGTGCGAGGTGAGGCAGTGCACGATGCGGTGCTGGCAGGTTGCGGTACAGGCAACAGAGCCTGTTAGTGGGAGCTGGTGTCGGTCGGCCCAGACTGCTGTGTGGGATAAGGCGGTGCGTTGTGAAACATACGAGTGGTACCCTCAGCAACGATGTTGTCAAGGGTGTCGAAGTCAGCAGGCAGCGATGGGTCGGTGAGACGAGGGCTGTGAAGTGAAGCGAACCAGTTCGGAGTGCGGTGCCCACAGTTCACGGTGCAAGCAGCGGCTCAGTGGCGGCGGTCATCGTCATTGGTGAGACCAGGGTTGCGGTGCGAGATGTGGTGGTGCCTTCAGTGGTGCCTTCAGGACACAGAGCCGGCGACGGAGTTGGTGATGGAGTCGGTTGCTTTGCCCTTCTCTGTGGCAACTGAAACAGCGGGTCCAGAAGCGGTACCCAGAGGTTGGTGAAGTCTTTGCAGTCCCTGTGTCTTCAGAACAGGAGGCAAGTTCTATTTCAAGCCCTTGGAGATACTCAGCACACGTAAAGAAAGTTCAGTCCCATCCTTTCACTGCTCAAGGCAGAAGCAGCAACTGCAGGCCAACTCAACAAAGCAACAACACAGCAAAGGTGCAGTACTCCTCCTGGCAGCTCTTCCAGCTCTTCTTCTTGGCAGGTTCCTTGATTCCAGTGAGTTCTAAAGTTCTGGGGTCTGGGCCCCAATATTTATACTCAAAATTCCTTTGTTCTCTCCGGCAGAGAGTGTCTGTGCTTAGTTCAAACCCGTTCTGTCCTCTCTGGCCCAGCCTCCCAGCAGGAGGTGGAGACAGTATTGTCTACAGCAGACCAGGCCCATTCAGGTGCAAGGAAATCTCCTCCCACTACTCTAAATGCAGCCCAGGCCTATTCAACTTAGCCCTGACTCATCCAGGAAAGGCAGGACACACCTCAACCCCCCCAGTGGCTGTCTTAAGAGAACACACATCCCCAGCCCCTGTCACTACAAAGCCAGACAGTCAATCCACAAACACAGCAGAGGCACACAGAATGGCTAAACAAGAAAGTTCCTACTTTCTAAAAGTGGTATTTTCAAACACCGAACATAAAAATCATCTTTACTAAAAGATACATTTTTACATTCTGAGTCCAGGCATACTAAACTCCATTTCCCTATCTTGTCCCAATGGGAAGTTATGTGTATAAGATGTTATAAGTAAAAACTCCCATTCCACATTGTGGGACAGATAGCCTTTCCATAGTGAAAAATGAAATGCACTATAATTCACTACCAGGACATGCCACACACACCAGTACATGTCCTACCTTTAACATCCACAGCACCCTGCCCACAGGGGTACCTTTGGCCTACCTTAGGGGTGATTTATATGTAAGAAAAGGGAAGATTAGGGCCTGGCAAGTGGGTGCACTTGCCAGGTCGACATGGCAGTTACAAACTGTGCGCAGACCCTGCAGTGGCAGATTTGAGATATCTTTTCAGGGCTACTCATGTGGGTGGCACAATCAGTGCTGCAGGCCCACTAGTAGCATTTTGATTTACAGGCCCTGGCACACTCAGTGCACTTTACTAGGGGCTTACCACTAAATCAAAGATGCCAATCATGGAAACACCAATCCATAATAACAATTTACAACAGGAGCACTTGCACTTTAGCACTGAACAGCAGTGAGAAAGTGCGCAGAGACACTAAACCAGCAAAAACAGAGTCAAAACCGGGAGGTCAGAAAGCAAAAAGACAGGGGAACATGCCAAAAGATGTCAGGTCTAACAGGTTCCCTTTCAGACCATGCATCAGTCTACTTTACCATCGACTGGAATATCCAGAAACCCATCAGAAACCCTGGCGCCTAAATATTGCACACTTCAAACTCCCCCAGGAAAAGGCCTGGTTTAGGTCCTCTATGACTACCTACCTGACTGATAACAGGTGCTCTATATACTCGGCACAGCTCCTTTAGGTGGCAGCTAAGGCCACTCTCCGGGGCTAAATGATGTGTGATGCTGCATAGGATCTCTAACTCAGGGTGCAAAGATGGATGGCCCTGGAGCATGACATAGGCACATAAACCTGAGAATACACTAACAGAAAAAGACACCTTTTCAGCTCATGAATCATAAATACCCTTGCGAGACTTTGCGTTGCTTTGCTCTGCTTAACTCTGATACCAGATTCCTTCTGCAACTCCTACATTTCGAATTCCCTCTTTTTAATCTCCTCCTAAATGTGCATATTGCTTATGCATTAGTATGTAATGAAGTATATCACATAGCTGGGATTCTAGTTTGTGATTTTCCTTTCAGCCTAGAGGTTTTTCAATCGATTGTCAATCAAAGTATTTCTTGTGTGACAGACACATCAGTACGTGTTATATATTGAATTTCCAGAAACTGAAGTTATGCCTGATGGAGCTGAGTGTCTCTGAATTTTCTTTGGATTTGATAAAGTTTTTAACACCTAATCCCTCGAACTTCTGGCATTTGCATTAATGTAAAACTTGATTTTGGTAATGTTTTATCTCTGACGTTTAATATTTGCCAATGTTTTAGGATTATTTTCCTAATTTTGTTCAGTATGGTACTGTACGTCATTACGTCGTTCAAAATATTGAGTTATTTTTTACATGTTGTTTTCAATAGATATTCTTGGCCTCAACATTGAAGGCAATCTTTCTTGCAACTTAGATCAATAACCTTGGATGGTCTTTCTCTATATTGATTAGTGTTTTCTTGCCGGCCCTACATATTTACTCAGTTTTGAGCAATTGCGCCTGTCCTCATGAATTATCTGAAAGGTAAATTATCCGGAAGATATTTGGGGGATGAAATCTAAGACATGGATGCAAAAGTGAGGCTCCAGGCTGGTGGCGCAAGCGTTTCGTTTCAGGTGAGGGTTGCACAGCGATGCTGTTGGCCTCAGTGGCGGCTAATGACATTTGAAAGTGGTGAGGTGTAAAATTATTGTCGTTCTGCACTGCGGCGAGCGAGCGTAGTGAGCGAGCCCGAACAACTTACGGGGGGTTTGATTTTTTTTTTAAAAGAGTGGACAAATGGTGCATTTTCAAGCAAATTTGAGAAAGCAGGAAGGTTATTAAAGCAATACGATTGAATTATGTATCATTTAAGAAATTGCCAATTTTTATGAGCTGTAGAGGACAATCTCTGCGTATGCTGATGTTATCATTTGCCCATATTAACATTTTGAACACACTGATACACTTGTAATGGTTTTAACTATACAATAATAAATACATTAATTGACTGGGCAGTGCTGTACATCAATATGATGACACTATTTCCTTAAATTAATTTTCTGTTTTCATGCAAGAAACGCCATTTTAAAAAAAGTGCAGAAAATATGAATGCATTTTAAGTAGTACTTTGTGTAAAAAATGCCTGCATGTAACAGCAAAGGCTTCCCATGTTATCGTTTCTGCTGGTGGAGTTGCCTCACATGGACACAACACACGACAAAACTGGTCTCCAGTCACAATTTTGACCCATACATGGAGGCGCTCGGTAAGGAATCCTTTAACTGTCCCCTCCTTCTGAAAAGATGCACCTGTTTCTGTGTCCTGTTCTTGATAGCCTTCTACATTTTCTCTTATAAGAACTTTTATTTACTGAACAGCATGGACATGCTGGCAGCACGCTGTACTTCACTACACCCATTCTGCTCATGAACTGAGGTGCACTGCCCATACAACTGCAGAAAAACAAATACTAAGGGGCATATTTACGTTCCCTGGCGCATCCCTGCATATCAGCAGGGATGCGCCAGGGAAAATACGTCACGCAAGTTTACCCTTGCGCCACGTCCGATGCGCCGCATTTACAATGCGGCGCATCGTGGCGCAAGGATAAGCAGATGCGTGACGCATCTGCCGGCGGAAGGTTGGCGCAGTGCTGAAGTTGTGTCGCAAGCACGACGCAATTCCAGCACTGTTCCAACCTTCCCTATCCCTAACATGGTGTGTCAATCCTTACGCCTGCTTGAAGCAGGCGTAAGGACTTGACGCACCAGCGTCGGAAAAGTGACTGCGTGAAATCTTGTAGATTTCACTACGTCACTTTGCCGAGGCGTTCCTGCGCCGGAACGCCCCCCCCTGCGCCGGTACGCCCACATGAAACCTGACGCAGGTTTCATGTGGCGCAGGGGTTTACTAGGTGACACATCTCCCTAGATGCGTCACGTTGTAAATATAGCGCAACGCGGCGCATGGTTTGCGTGACGCAACGGCGGCGCAAAAGTGGCGCAAGGGGCTTGTAAATATGCCCCATGATTCCTCGCTTTGTTCGGATGTCTATTTCAAACTTAATTCGACAAAAATGAGCAATTTGTGAAACCATAACTTGTCAACACTACAGCCTGGGAGTGACTACAGCTGAATGCAGCCATCTTCTGTCACACAAATGTTGTTTATGTAAGAACAGGGCTGTATTTAAGGGTCTCGGTTCCGTTTAGATCTTTAAAGCGGGCCATACATACCCTAAGCTGGGCTATGTAAATATGCAACATGACTTACTAAAACTGTTAATATTAAGAAGTGTGGTCTAACAGTTGTCTGTGAAATCACAAATATTTTTGGTAAATTGTTCTGCAAGCAGGCCCCGTACCTTAACCAACGTCTTAGAGAGAAAACCCAAGTGTTTTTAGCTACAACGGGCACTGCCAATGTTAAGTCCCCTGCAGACATGTTATGAATTATTTGTGAGGAATCTTTTTAATTATGTTTTCTCTTCTGAAATGCAATTAGTGGGGGCTTTTGGCTGGTGCAGTAAAAACAAAAAAAATGGCCACATTTGGCATGCAATTAGGCACAGCCGTTCAGAGAATGGACAGGTGCAGGCTGACCGTCGAGCAGGGGCAGCTTTGGGAAGCGTGGCCGCTCTTACTGACGTGTGCAAGAACTGTGACGTCAGGGCAGGAAGCGGCCACGCCGTGCCTCACCAACCATTTCTCTTCGATTTCAGATACTTAAACCATGAAGTAACGTGTGTAGCTAAAACCGGCGTGGAATAAGCACGGCCACATCCATTTATTCATTAAAAATGGCAATCGGAATTCTCAATCGAGGAGAGCAAGTAAGATAATGCTTTATTATGCACTCTGCACTAATTAGTCAAATGCTCGCTCGCTCAGTGGGTTAAGTACATGCTGCAGAGATTAGTCTGAAATTTACACTTCACAGATTGCAGTCTCAGTCAAGCTGCTCTGTTGGTTGAGCACTTGATGCAAGGATGTCTGCAATCTGAGTTCTTGTATTACTTTCTCCATTAGCTCAGTAGGTTGCACTCATGCTTCAGAGATTTGCGTGTAACCTCTAAGTCTCCAGTTTGAACCCATCCTTCCAGGTCACCAGCTTAAATTTAGGCCATAAAGCATTTTCAGCTCTTCTTCAAAGCTAGAATGATCAATTGCATAACATCTGCTATTAAAGTGCCAAACTTTTCATTTCGAGATGTGGCCTTTATAATGGTCGATCTTTTTCAATAATTATCCCAGAAAGTTTTCCAAGCCAAAAGTGCCCTAGACAGTTTCTGAGAAACACAGCATGCTTCTATACTAAGGATTTCAGGTCCTGAGATCTGTACCAAATTGGTTGGCATGAGGGGGTGGGGGGGGTTGCGCTTGTTCGCGGGGGTAGGGGTTTAATTACAATTAAAAAATCTTACCTTCCCCCGGGTCCCGTGTTCTCCTGCTGCTCCTGGCCGGGTCTGCGTTTTCCACAGGCATCCTCCCTCCCCTCCCCTAAGCCAATCACAACACTGCAATGGCAGCGTTGTGATTGGTGCGGCCGGCGCCCAGCCGGACGCTTGTAGAGTGGCCCTTTTCTCTATGTGCCTACATAGAGAAAAGGGAGAGTGTGCATGACTGCGTTGGTCGGCCCCAGAGGGCTGACCAAACAGTCAGGGCCGACAACAGTGGGCTAGCCACACCTCCCCTGCATTACAGCAGGCCCGCCCACCCGTCCGCCCCCAACCAGGCACTTCTGCTTTCTCGCAGTGCGAGAAGCAGAAACATAAAATGGTAGTTTTACCATTTTATGTTTCTGCTTCTCACGCTGCGAGAAAGCAGTGGGGCGACATCCCTCCGCCCTAATGGTGGAGCCGCCACTGGTTGGCCTAAAAAATGGTGTAGCTGTGCAGAGGGGTAGGCAGCATTTTTTTATTGTTGTTTTCTATGAGACTGCAACATGCAACACTAAATCCTAATGCCAAAGTAAATTCATTTTTCTGGGGATAAAAGCAACCTTTTGCTCACAAAACGTATAATAAAGAAGGGCAGGATTTCAAATGTGGTAATTTTGCGCATCACTTTCAACATCAGATGTTGAATCTGTTCACTAACTTAGAAGCAAAGAGACACTGACTGCTGAAACAATGAACAATGCCTTTGATAAGGCCGAATTCCATATCCTAATTTTATCTAATGCTGTCTGGTTGATGGTCTTTATTGCTTGCTAAGAAGTGTGGAGGGAAGAAAACAATTTACAAGTTATACCCTTCCCCTCCCATTGGTCCAAATAACTTCGGATTCCAGATGTAGGTTTTGGTTAATTTATTACAAAGCCAAGAACAATAGAATAGAGACACACCTCAGAATTAAGGTGTAAAGATACATAAAAACTAATAGAGAGCCCAATCTACGAATATAGTTCATACGGCACAATAGGCACAGAACAATGAATTCCAAAATAAGAACACAGCTGAGTATAGACACTGTGTCCAATTCTCTTTTCATTTGTATTTCCAAATTACAGAATAATCTGTCCCTACTCTACCTCTAAAGTGGCATCCCTTACTAATTTTCCCAGGAGGATCTCCCAAAAGGTGTCAGCACGTGTTGACTTCCTAAGAAGTGCACTCACGTCAAATGGGTCAAGTAGCGTAAAGCCATAGAGCTCGTTCTAAGATGCTCTCCTTCCTCAGTCCAACCAGAAGTCCTGTAAATCTGCCCCTGTGCCTAATGCAAAAAGACAAGGTTACACCCCTAACGGGTCACATGGTACATTATTCCGTGAACACCTTCTTGAGTAACTTTCCACAAAGTCCAATTAATTTCACAGTCTTGTCCGTCGACCTTGGTTCCCAAGTTTCACCAAGCACGGAAGGTGTCCTCCCTTCTCGCTGTCCGAGCTCTTCAAAGGCATTCCGTTCCTCCCATGTATCTCCTTAAATCTAAAATAACGAGGTCAAATTCCTGCACCTTCAATAGGGGTGAAAAGAAAACTTTCTACACACATAAATTTTAATTAGCTCCTGATCTTAAGAGCAAGCGAGGAGAAACGAAACCTTTAGAAACGAAAGTTAGGCCTACAATTCTGGCTAACCTAAGAACGTTCTTTAATGCGCACTCGTTATACAGGTCTTTATATAAATTTTATAACATTGGATACATTTGATTTACCTATTAATCATTATATACATGCACAATTACATGTGTTCTCTAAATACGCGCAAAATACTAATCAATCCTTGAAAAGTGTCACGATTTCATTCTACAGACCTTAACATGAGAATACATAAACTTTGTTTTGATATGCACAAAGTTCAGTCAAACATTGAATATACATGAGTGCATTTCGTACATGAATATAATGCACCCCTTACACATTTCAGAGCGTCGAGCGCTCTATCAGTTCCCCCCTCTGATGACAAGTGTCATCAACACAATACTTTCTCCTGCTATGTTCTCCTCGCAGAAAAGACCAACCTAAACAGAAGTTGTAGCCTGCCTTCCCTGCCTGAACTTCTCCAGATTCTTGAGATTCTGATAGTGACTGTCCTGCAGTCTTTCCATCTGCCTTTCTTGTCTCCTAAGGGAACTCTCAGCCTGTCTTGCCTTGTGCCATTTAAAAGCTCTAAAAGTACCCCACAATATAATGATACCAAGCACGACTATTATGATAGGCTTCAAAATGTAACCAACAATTCCTTGTCCCAAACTTCCAAACCAACTTCCAACCCTCCAAACCCTTGGCCAATTTTATCCCAAATCCCGTCCGTTGCCAAATCATTTATGTCGTGATTTATCTCAGTGATATTACTTATATACCTCTTTAAATCCTTGCTATTGTCAGGTATATAAGTACAGCACTGTTGAACCCTCAGCAATTTACAGACTCCGCCCTCTTTTGCCAATAAAACATCTAACGCAAGACGGTTCTGAAGCACCATGGCCCTTATAGAGACCATCTCCCCATCAACAAGCAATAAAGCTTGTGCCGTATTCACTGACAATTTGTCCACTAATGTTGACAACCTTCTAATCTTTACATCATTCAGAACCACTCCTAAGCTGGGTATCATTGCACCAAACACATCTCCAATAATTTCTCCTGCACTCGTGTCACGTTTCTCTCTATGCAATCGTTTCCCTTCTAGTGGCCACAAATCTTCCACATGAAATATTTTAGGAAATACCACGGCCATATAACATGTTCCATACCAATTTGGCGGCAGCCGAACACATGCATTTCTTCCACACACGAAATACACATTAGGCACTATGGTCAATTTATCCAACAGCGCCTTCTTTGTTGACTCTTCAATCAAAAAAATATGCTCACATTCACTCTCTCCTACAAATGCTTTATCATAATATGTCTGTGGTTGTCTGATACATAATTTCCCTCTTTGCTGCAAATCTAAAGCTATCGGACCAGAACTTCCCCTTGCCTTATGATCTAACTCCTCTTGGGTCTATGGGATCACCTCATGCTTGAGGTCAGGCCTAAATAACGTCAGCCTGTGCCTATCCTCTATTTGGTCCACAAATTACTTTTCTATATCCGATAACATACAGGTCAAATTATGTCTATGGGCATATGCTGTGTCTAGAGTTACTCTTGGCACAAAATACTTCGACATCCTTTCTTCCTTTTTATAATAATCATATTTGTTCAAATATTTTAGTACGAGAACTTCAGGGCGCACTACATCATAATTAGAGAAATAGTACTCAAAATGGGCCTTGCTATAAAACATACTCAGCAGCACGCTACACGTGATGCCATAAGTCAGAGGCAAGTGATGATACCTAATACCCTCCTCTACCGATGCTGGCAATTGCATACACACATAGCAATCCTTCGCTTCCATCGTGTCCACATATTCGTACAACAATCTTGCGTACGCATTCAGAGTAAAGTCACCCTTAGAAAGGTCTACATGCAATAGACGACTAGTTTCTCTTATCATCTCCTCAACTGACTCTGATGCACCCTCCCTTATGTCTGGAGTAGAAGGTGTAGGTGTTCCCGGTCCCCCCTCCTCCACGACATTGGACTCTACTATAGATGTGATAATCACCACCGTGATAACTACGATCACCCCCACTATGAGTGTGCCTATCATGCATTTCTGCTTGCGGTTCGAATTTCCAAGCTCCATCGTAAATCAGTTCTTCAACTTGATGCAGGAATGAAACAACAAAGTCTTTCCTTTCCTTCTTAAGGGTTTTGCACACAAAGTTCTTATTGAATTCTTTTGGAATGACTAGAGTTCTTCTGTGTTCCATTGACAATGACAATTTAGAGTCCCTGAATAGCCATCCCTATCCCTCTTTCTTCTTCTATTGATAAGTCCCTAAATGTATTCTTCTTCCACTCGGGTCTAAGTTATCTTCTCTTCAAAGCAATGTTCATTTTTCCTTTTTATTTTATTTTATTTATTTTTTTCTTTCCCAGTTCAGTTTTCATCATAAACCATATCAGTGCCTAGAGTATCAACAACGAGTTCCAAAATTTCCATACGAAACGCTGCCAATTCTTGAACTGTAGGTTGACAACCAAACGTTGGAAATGTAAGTGGATTTAGGATCAGGAGTCTCAGTCCACTCAGCCGTGGAGTTTTAGGTACTGTGAGTGTTAAGAGTCCGAGAGCTTCGACTCCTGGGACCAACAGTTCAATCTCAACAATCAGAGTGTTCTTCTCGCGTCTCACTCTCCCGGACCTCACTCTCCCGGACCTCCCCGGTCTCTGCATCTGTAGCTAGGTATATCCACTCTGGAGCAGCGTATCTCCGGCACAGCGCTCACTCTCTCTTTGATCTTCTCAGGCCTTCTTTATTTGTTTCTGTCACACTTTGCTCAGATTCAGAAGTTTCAGAGATGGGCGTAAGATTCTTCTCCGATGTGAGCCTTAGATTCAGTCTCTCTTTTCTCACTGGCCACCCTTCACTTTCAGCTTCAGTTCTCTTCCCCCCTTTGATGGCCTGTCCTGCTACTGTCTGATCGGCTGGATCTGACTCTGCCTCAACACCAACGTTCACGTCGCTCTGGATGTCTGTGCCGGGATCTAATGTAGCGTGATCCCCTTCGACTCGACCCCGTGAACAGTCTGCTTCAGTGGGAACCCTCACAGCTTGATCTGTCCCCTCCTTCGAGTTTCTGTTCTCAGATAAGTGTCTTTGATCGAGGGGAGCTGTTTCCTCCGAGGGTTCTGGAACTCTACGAGTATGTGAGGCATGGATCCAATTCGGCAAGCCTCCACACTTCACAGCTGTGCTGGTAACCAAGATCACCTGTTAGGGCCCACAGCCAACGTGCATCAAGGCAACTCTTCCTCACGTGCTTTCTGACCAACACCCAGTCCCCCAGGCTTAAGTCATGCAGGAGTTCTCTCGTGGTAGACGCAGTCGCAGCCTCGACCTGGTGAGACACAGAATTAACCACATCAGCCAACCCTTTGCAATAATCAAGAACCAAATCATCAGTGATGCTTATCAAGGCTGTCGCTGGCACTGCAGGCAAACGCATCGCCCTCCCCATCAATATCTCATGGGGGGATAATCCTGTTCTCCTATCTGGAGTGCTACGCAAACTCATCAGCACCAAGGGCAGCGCATCTGGCCATTTTAAAGACGTCGACGAGTAAACCTTCGCCACTCTCATCTTGAAAGTCCCATTGATCTGTTCCACTAGACCAGATGCCTCCGGCCTGTAACTACAATGCAGTTTATGATCCACTTGCAAGGCCGCACACAATAATTTCATGATTTCACTATGGAAGTGAGTTCCTCTGTCCGATTCCAATGAGGTCGGAAATCCGAACCGTGGGATAACCTCTCTAAGTAACAATTTTGCCACTGTGAGACTGTCAGATCGTCTTGTCAGGTACGCTTCTACCAACCGTGAAAACACACACCACCACCTAAACGTATCTCAATCCATTACACCTGGGCATCTCAATAAAGTCTAACTGCATCCGATTGAAAGGACCTCCTGATCTTCCAATGTGACTCAAGGCAACCACAGTCTTCTTTCCTGCATTCATCTGCTGACACGTAACACACCTATGACACACTGCCTCCGCGTTCACACGGAAACGTGGATTGAACTATGTCTGACGAAACACCCTCACCATGGCATCTCTTCCAAGGTGCACTGCTCCATGTATATGCCTCGCCATAGGACTCAATAAACAATTGGGTAACACTGTTCTCTCATCTGTTGACACCCAAATGCCATCACCTCTCTTCTCACAGGCTGCTCTAACCCATGATGCTTCTTCTTCTTCAGAAACCTCCTCTTGGAGTCTCTTAATCTCATCCCAAGTATCGGCTAAAGCCAACATCATGCTGAGCTCGGTCTTTTCTGTACTCTCTCCCACATATTCTTCGTTAAAGATACAAGCATGTATTGCAAAAAAACGAGCCACTTCGTCAGCATAGCGGTTCCCCTTGGTGAAAAAATCCTCCCCTTTCCCGTGTGCTGCACATTTCACCACTGCTATTTCCTTTGGTTTCTGTAATGCTTCTAACAGTTGGCTCACATATTCCCCATTCCTTATGGGAGATCCTGATGACGTTAAGAACCCCCTCTGTGACCATAACTGCCCAAAATCGTGAACTACTCCAAACCCATACTGGCTGTCCGTGAAGATAGTCACTCGGACTTGGTCAGAAACGAGACATGCACGTCTCAGGGCAATAATCTCCGCCACTTGTGCAGAGTATACTCCTTGTAAACAAGCAGCTTCTACAACTCCAGAGATAGTACAAACAGCAAAAGCTGCTCTCAACCGACCTTCATTGTCTCTTAGGCATGAACCATCAGCAAAAAGGACTAGATCAGATTCAGGTAACGGTTCATCGACAATGTCGCGTCTGGGCTTGGTAGAAAGCTCAGTCACATCTAGGCAGTCATGCTCCTCACAATCTTCACCTTCTACAGGTGGGTTTGGCATTAATGTTGCAGGAGTCAACATAGAACATCTTTTCAAAGTCACATTTCCAGATGCTAGTATCACTTGCTCATACTTGGTGAGCCTGTTGTTAGTCAGGTACTGTGTTTTGGTTCTAGTCATCAGGAGTTCCACTGACTGCGGCACATATACTGTAAGGTGATGACCCATCACAATGCTTTCACACCTCTCAATGCTGACACCTGTTGCAGCAACGGATCTGAGACATCCGGGCAACGCAGAAGCCACTGAATCTAATGTGGCTGAAAAATAGGCCACTTGTCTACGGGCACCCCCAATGTGTCTGAGTTAATACTGCCAATGCACACCCATCCCTCTCATGACAGAAAAGCAAAAACGTTTTATTATAATCAGGCATTCCAAGAGCTGGAGCACGACATAAGCTTTCCCTTAACTCTCGGAAGGCCCTCAAACAATCGTCATCCCATGGTACCGGATCACTTATGTCCTTTCGTGTTAAACTTAACAAGGGCTTTGCCTGCAAAGAAAAGTTTGGGATCCACTGTCGACAATAGCCGACCATTCCCAAAAACATTCGGACTTCATTCTGCGTTTTGGGAGTACCCATTTGCAAAACCGCCTCCATGCGATCTGGTGACACCTTTCTTTTTCCCTTTTCAATCCGATGTCCCAAATACTGAACTTCAGAGAAACAGTACTGAAGTTTACCTGGGGACACCTTGTGTCCATTCTCTGCCAGATGATTCAACAAAGCCACAGTGTCTATTCTGCAAGCATCTTCCATCTCCGAAGTGACCAGAAGATCGTCTATATACTGGACAAGAACCGAATTTTGTGGCATTGTCAGACTCTCAAGATTCTTTTTCAGAATTTGATTGAAAATAGACGGACTTTCTGTATACCCTTGTGGGATACGACACCATGTTAATACACGGTTCTCCAGCCGGAATGCAAACAAAAATTGGCTCTCCTCATGGAGAGGTATCGAAAAGAATGCTTGGCATAGGTCTATGACTGTAAACCATTCGGCTTCACAGGGTATTTGAAACAAAATTACAGCTGGATTCGGTACCACAGGACAACATGGAATTACAATCTCATTAACCCGTCGCAAGTCCTGTACTATTCTATACTTGCCGCTAGGTTTCTGCAACCCCATTATAGGTGAATTACAGGGGCTTCCTCTTATCTCCTTCAGTATGCCTTGAGCAATCATATATTCAATTACTGGTGTTATTCCTGCCACTGTCTCTAATGTTAACTTATATTGTGGCGTCCTTGGGAATTCGGCACTCGGCTTAACCTGTATTTTTACCGGCTCAACTCCCCGAATCAGACCTATCTCTTCTGTGAAATCCCACACCACGGGATTTACAGAGTCCCTCAAATCTATCGGTAATTCCTCTTTTGTTAATACAATGAACATCTCTGCACATAAATTCTGACTTGCCACCTTAAAGGCAGCATTGTCGTCAAAGGTCTGTAATTCCACCCCCCTTGGAGTACAATAGATGGTACAATTTAGTTTGCACAAGAGGTCACGTCCTAGTAGACAAACCAGACTCGAATCACACACCACAAATTGGTGTCGGTCCTGGAAAGTTCCTATTGTCACAGGTAACTCATTGGTAAGAGGATTTGTCATCTTCTGATTAGTGACTCCTACCACCTGGATCAATTGTCCAGGGAGTGACAAATTGGGGACTACTGCTGACCTTACAGTAGATCGGGCTGCACCCGTGTCAATTTAAAACGTGATCGGATGACCATTGACATCACCCTCAACAAATGGTCCCCTCTGATCTACCTCTAGGACTGCTCCTAAGGTGTAGTCCTCCTCCCCCCTCTCATGCTCTCCCTGTGATGTGTTCTGATCATAGCTGTCAATCAATTCAATAAAAGGCATTTGTTGATACACATAATTTCCTGCAGTAATCCTTGGGGGTTGAGGCACCTGCACCTGAGGTTCTGAACCTCCCCCATACATGGACCTAGGTCTAGTCACGGTATTTAGTCCATCAGATACCTGCACAGTTTCCTCATTTTGTATTTGATTGGCAGGATTTGAACGACACTCGCGCTTCCAATGCCCGATTTTGTGACAATAATGACAGGCAGTGTTTCTCCTTTGATTGACCCATTCTCCTCCTGTCCCTGTATCCATTCCTTGTCCTCTTCCCTGCCCTGGGTGACCCGTCATATTTTGTCCCATTCCTCGACCGCTCCCTGGCCGTCGACCCATTGTGCCTCTGTTCCCCTGCATTTGGTCTGTTCTTTCGGCATTCCTCAACTGCACCACCATCAACTTATCCTTCGTTTTGTTATATGCAGTCTCTACCTGATCACTACAATACTTGGCATAACGCAGAATTTCGTCCACTGACTTATTCTGCCAGCATATCAAATGCTGTTGAATCATCAAACTTATTTCAGCTCTCAATCCCAACACAAATTTCGAGACAAACTGTCCCATATCTTTTTGTTCAAGGGCGTCTAGGCCACTATGCTGTTTAAAAGCCAATAAGAGTCTCTCGTAATAATCATACACTGACTCTTTCGGCTCTTGAGTGGTACGATCAATCTTGAGCCAATCAATAGTTCGAGGGGCTACCTTGGACTGGAGCCATGTAATTGCCTGTTCATATTTTTTCATCACTTCCACGGAAGGTCCATGAGTCACGGGATCTCTAGCTAGTTCTGAAGTGGGCCATTCAATTGCAATTTTGCATGCCGCCCACAAATCCCCCGGAACCACAATGTCAAACAAGGTGTTCAAATCTATCCACAGAACCTTAGAAATCTTCACAAACCGGTCAATTTGTTTGTACCACTCCACAGGCTTTTCCCTCAGCCGAGGGAAATCATTTGTAAAAGAAGCTAAATCACCCCTGCTCCAAGGCACATGAACGTACCCTCCATTCTGTACTTCCCGTAATGGGAAGTTGCCTACCCTCTCCGGCCCTCCTCGGGGTGGCGGAGTTTCTCCTATTCCTTTCTGAACATTCTTTTTCTTGGACTGTCATAGGGTTTCTGCACATACAGAGCTATGCACAGGATAATAGGACCTCGGAATATAGTGGTGAGCCAACCATAGACCTTAGCACCCAAATCCCCAACCCAACTAGCCGTAGCGTCCCATTAGCACTAATGTACCAATGATTAGACAACCCAGAACACGGTATCTCTCTCTCAGGACTCGCAGAGGCAAGAACACTCTTTCGTCACTCACTCGTACCTGTCCACAACATGCGTAAGAAGAGACACTGTATAGGTTAAAATGTTTATTTCAACTTACGTGCTCTAAGATACAGTACACGTGTCAGTACTAATAGCATAATACATATGAATAATATAATCAGCATAGTTACTACTCCATAGAATATGAACGGGGAAAGCATCTCATAAAGCAGTGGATATATGTCTAACTAACATTACCACCCTCCCCGTGCTGGAAGCCAGTGTATTATGAAAATATAAGACCTTTGGGCTTTGACTAGCGAACCCCCATACCTCAGTCTCTAGATGCAAAACTACATCAGCAGACAATCACAGCTCTTCTCTCTGGAAAGGTCGTCTCCAAGTGCCCTCTAGAGCGGGCGACCGCATTATTAAAAGCACACTAATTTCTCCATGGCAGCTGTACATGGTGTTATGTCTAGGTGCGAGGGACTGGCCAAATCAGTAAGAACCAGGGAGATGTTATTCGACCTTGTAACTGTTGTTCAGACTGAGCCCAAAGGGAACAGAAGAAAAGGTGAGAAACAGAAAATGCAGACAGTTGTAAAATAACTTGACAGTAGCAGAGGGCGACAGAACAACAGCCAAGAGTAACGTGCGCAAAAGTCATCATGGCAGCCAGGCCTGTGCCAACATAGCCAGACAGGCCAGGAGGCCATGAGCCACAAGACACCCTCCCCTGGACAGTCCATCGGCCAAGACGAAAATGAAGACAGAGTTCCAAACACCTGAGCAGAATTGAGGAAGTCCACTGACAGTGAACGGCAAGTCAATCAATCCAAAAACGTGGAAGAGCAGAAAAATGCTATACCGTCCAAGAGGACATCATTGGAATCGTCAAAAAACGTAGACGCCATCCAGTCCAACAGGTCAAAGCTGCAGGAATGTTCCTCAGAGGATGGAGCATCCAAAAGCAATGCGGGACAGCTTGCGTGATATTCAATATAACTTTGTTGTAGGAGATTCTGAGCAGCCGCCCAGATATCCCATTGTGCCAAAATCCCCAGTGCAGCCGCACGCATCATAAAGCCAGCAGCGGAACAGTCCCGTTCATGGGCCTCTAAGGGACCCACCAACTGAACAAAATCCGGGACAGACAATGACGAATTGGAGAGGCAATAATCCATGGTCCATGTAAACGGACAGCGGATGCAAGACATCACAGGTTGCACGCAAGTGAAATACGCAAAGCGAAAGGAAAGGGTGTAGGACACACTGATAGTTGCCAAGGGCAGAACATCGAAGCCAACCAGAAGTCGCTCGCGGAGCAACTGGAGGCGTTCGGGATCGAGAAGGGCCCAGTGGTGTGCAGCCATTGCGCAGAAAACAGACCAACAGCAAGACACCAGCCGTCAAAGCGAGGATTAATGGGAAACCACCAAAGACGCTGGAAAAAATAGAATGTATGAACGCCGGGATCACACCGAAAATAGTTTGGAAGGTGGATACCAGGCCAGACCCCACAATCTTAAAAAAGTGCACCAGACCCTCAGTGTTTGATGCGTTAAAAATACGATGAATCAACTCCCCAAAATGTTGGGGGAGGTCAGTGTTCAAAAGGGCCTGTATTTCACTGTGGGTACTCGCCACCTGGAGAATGAATGTCTCCCGGGCGGATGTGAGCATAACCTCCTCATTCAATAATAGGGCCTTTATTCTGCTCAACTTATTGAAATCTGCCTCCATGGTAGGAATGGAAGGCCAAATAGAGTTATCAACGATGTCGTGAGGGGGAGGAAAAAGCACATTCTTGCAGCAGACAACCCTGTGTGAGACCGTAACAATATACGGAATGCCAGCCTGTAGGCCACAACAGTCTTCGTTATTTAAAAGCAAATAGCTACCGTTAGTAAGCAAAGTAAAAGTAGGAGAAATAGCAGGAGCAGGAATACCCTTTAGCACACATGCAAGATTCGGAACTGAAACGCTACAAGCCCTGTGCAATTTAATATGTTTACAAATAAGCGAATGACCCACAGTTGAATCACAAGACTCCCCTGTGAGAAACACTTCCTTGCCGTCTCTAAGGCATTTATACATGAAATGCAAGGACCAAAGTTCATGCAGGAAAGCACTACCCAAGGGCTGGAAACGGCCCACAGGATAATGTTTCATGCACGAGCTAAATTCAAACAGGGAAAAAGGTAAAGCTATAACCCCATGAACTAGCCACACCGCAGAATCTAGTTCCGCTACAGAGAATGGTAAAGGATCCACTTTCTCGATATGTAACAAAGTGTAAGATGCATCTTTCATGGACATGAACTGCTGTTTGTCAGTCAAATTAAAAGGCAGAAAAAGGGCAGTGGTGTTTAACAAATTCCAAGGAACTTTACCTAACTTAAGGGTTTGCAAAGTCCAGGCAAACTGCATCACTGAACGCAACTGATTCTGACCATGATACAACATAGAGACATCATCTTGTACAATATCAACAACGGAGGATACAATATTCTCTAATGTGTAAATGCGGGAAGACAGGGTATTTATACTATTGTCAACAACAGCAAGCACCTTTTCCAAATTTGCTTGGTCTATTTCCCTAAGACGGGAAGCAGCTTCCATTTGTGACAGCTTCCAGAGTTCATTATACGCTTCATAAATGAATCTCTTCGGTCGGGGACCACGAGGTCCCAAGATAAAGTCAGACAAATCAATAGTGCCTGATAGGAGGGACAAATGTTTCTTAACAGAGTCTAAAGACGAATGTTGTAGCCATTGTTTACATAATTTACCAACTGAATACGTGGTAACAGTACGAGTTTCAGTAAACCTTGGATCAGGCTTGTCCTGTATGTAGCCAGGAACTGTGCCATGAAAACGCAGTTGGCATGCATTCGATGATATGGGCCATGCCAACCAGGGTGACTGTATCAGTGCAGAAACGTTAAAGGAATTGTTTTGGAACTGAGCCTGTAACCTCAAAAGGGACATATTAAAACGCAAACTATCATTTGGAGAACTCGACAAGGATGGGATGGCTGGCGCATTTAGTTGTTTAATGGAAGCCAACCCCCAACACGTGGTCTGATAAATGGAAGCATTTAAAAACATAATTTGGGCTGGGATGAGGCAAGCGCGGTGCAAGGCCTCGTTGCCTTGCACCTGCCATGGCTTTGAACCCCAGATTGATTTTAAATCCACTGTGTCTTTCCAATACTCATAACCACCCACCGCCAAGGCGCTCAAAAAGGAACCCGAATAAAGTAATTTGGTGTGGGTCAACATTATTTTTTGAGTCAATGGGGTTTTCAATTTAAATAGGACCCAGGGTTCGATCGATTGAAATCAGTAAAATAGGTGAATTTATTTCGAAGAGTCTGAGAGCTACCTGGTATGGGGTTTGGGCAGTGTTCCCATTGGGTGTAAGTAACAGGGCTGCGTAGTGCACTTGGTTTGTGGAGAAAATGATTGCCCCAATGCTGGTAGCAATACAAATCGGCATAATTCGCAGAATTCATATACAAGTCCTCAGCATTAAAGGAAGCATAATATTTTAAATCAGCAAACAATGCTTCAACGGCAGGCACATCCCAATCATCAGAATGAATATTACTTTTTACTACATCACCCATCGAGACTCGAAGGACATTTGGTACATTAATAATTTCCGTCGGGCCATGGATTTGAAAGTTTACCGCATCCCATATGATGCCATCAGCAACTGGAAACGCTGAAATGTTCACAAATGTGTGGTCACGCTTCATGATGTGTGAAGAGGAATGTGGAGCCAAAGTTCCAGCAACACTGTTCACAGCAGAGCGTTCAGGTAAATAGTGACCATTGATGAGTAGAAAAAACACTGTGACAAAGCCAATGGACATGAACAAAAAAATCAAGAAAAGCACCATCCAGATATATGTCCAAGGTGGAATCAAAAAATTGTCTCTAAACCAGGATACAAAAAGACTAAACTAGGACGGGACCGTTGATGAGTTGGAATCCGAGTCAAAGGAATAACGTGTCGGGCTCAGTGGCGTTGTTGGTTGGTGTGCCACCGACTCTGTGGCGGGATAAGTATATTCGTCCTCGTCAATGCAGGGGGATGCAGAGGGTTCAAATATATTTTCAGGCAAATCAACCATCTCCATGGTAACATCAGTGACTGTTCGTGCAGGCGTGCCTCGAACACATGTCCGATAAATGGCAGGACAAGAGACCGCTGGTGTGACACTATTCAGGATCGGCCAGATGTTGTAGCTTGACATTTTCCACTGAGATGTATCTGTTTTCCTTGCGACCGGGAAGCGGTGGTAAGATGACTGTTCGTGTTCCCTTCAAGCCCAGGACTGGAACCGGTGCACGAAAAGAAGGGCCGAATTCTTTTTTGTTCTCCACCTTCTCCAGTACCAGGTCGCCAATCTTCGGAAGCCAGCCGGCAACCGGAATCTGCAGAGCAGGGTCTGTGGCTGAAGGCAAATGTGCAATTGCTAGTTTGTCTCGGGCTTCTTGTAAGTCCTGTAACATAGTAGAATGATTATCTACATCAAACTTGGCGGATTGCGCCGCCATGTCTAGACCATCAAGGTCAGGCACAAACATTCGTATGCCAAAGAGCATTTCGTAAGGGGTCCGCCCACCCAGAGGCCTTCTAGGGAGATTATTAAGTGCACGCTGAACGGTATACAAGTGGGCCAGCCAGTTCCTGCCAGTACCTATAACTCTAGCTGTCAAGGATTGCTTTAAGTCACGGTTCATTCGTTCAACGATAGAATTGCACTCAGGCCTATACGGAGACGAAAATTTCACCCGCACCCCCAAGGAGCCCATTGCGTCCTTGTAAGCCTTAGAGGCAAACGCCGGACCTTGGTCAGAATGGAAGGTGCCGCATGCAAAAATTCCCACAAAGACACGCAAATCCCTAATGACATTTCGAGCGTCAGCACTCCGTTGTGGCCAGACCCAGATGAACCGTGTGCACGAGTCCACTGCCACTAAGATATATTTATAGGCAGTGTCTGAAGAAAATGGACCGCAGTGATCCAAGTAAACACACCCAAAGGGTCTGTTTGAAATTCCAAGCGAGGTTTGCGGTGGTCGTGTGACCGTGGAAGGCTTGATCTGTTGACAAACGTCACAGGAAAGCACATAAGTACGTGTATCTTTATATAAACCACGCCACCAGTAACGCTGCTGCAAAATGGAAATTGTCGCAGACACACCAGCATGAGCCGAAGCCATGCCTTCGTGTGCCGCTGCCATCAAGGAAAGTCTGCGGTCCGCGTTGGGGATCAGCCGATCACCAACGTCAGGTATTGTTACATAAGGAGCCTGATCGGGACCTATATGGTAAGAATATTTGGAAGGGAAACCTCTAGGGTAATTCATTCCTTCTTTTGTTGCAGCAATAGCTGCCAAGATATCAGTGTCTATTTTAGACATGGATCTAGTAACTGCTGCTACTGAACACGTGAGTACTGCTGATCTGGCAGCTTCATCTGCCAGACTGTTACCAACAGTGTGTGTGCCCACCCGCTGATGGCCTAGGGTGTGAACCACCTGCGTGAGTGGCAGACGTCTTTGTAATTCTGCCACTCTAACCCAAAGCATTTTATGCTTGATTGTGTTGCCTTTAGCGTCTCTATAGTCATTTTGCGACCAAAAGAACAGATTGTCATTGTATGATTGAACACAGTAGTAAGAATCGCACACTATTAAAGTGGTCACATCAGGATTTACAAACTCAAGCGCAAGCACCAATGCACGCAACTCGGCCAATTGTGCGGTACTGTCCCCGAGTGTCTGTGTATGCACCACAGTGGATTTGAACTTTCCGTTCACAAACGTACCTGCAACAATAACACATGCGGCTGAATAAGCATGCTTGGACCCCGTGGCCGGTTGTGCCGAACCATCGGTGTAGATCACACAGTCGTAATCCTCAAGCGGCAATAAAGACAAAGGAGGAGGATGAAAAAATTCATACTGTAAAAACTCCTGAGTCTGAAGAGAAGAGTCAAAAATGAAAGTGACATCCGGAGACGTCAAAGATGTTGCCCATTGAATCCAACGGGGGTGCAAAGCTTTAGAGTTCGGTACACTTGCTTTGGTCACTGCCTCTAGAGCAGGATATGGTGTTACCACCAAAATGCGTTTCCCCTGTGCCTGTGCGCGCTCCTTCAGGATCGCCATTTGCACTGCTGTCAGAACTTTCTCCACAGATGAAAACCGCATTTCTGCGGAGGTGTACAGATGTGACTTGTATGCGATGGGTACTGTATCACCTTCATTAAAGGTTAAGTACGTGAAACCCACGGCCCCTGGAATGATTCTAATCACCAAGTTTGTGTGGTTATCACGCGTCAAAAGGTATTTGGACTCAAGAAGGTCTGTCTGCAAAGACTGCAGAATGGAGGTATGCTCCGGAAGCCAGCAAGACTTCGAATAAGTAGGTTGTATCAAGGCATACAGTGGCTTGATACGCTGGGCGTATTCGGGTATATATGTACGTCCGAAGTTCAGAAAACCCAGCAAAGACTGAAGTTTCTTCAGATTAGTAGGAGGGCACAGAAGTGCACATTTCTCCAGAAAATGGGGGGCTAAACCCTTACCTTAATTGTTGAGCTCATAGCCCAAGAACAAAACGGTAAATTCAGCAATATGAGATTTGGCAAAGTTAATTTTATAACCTTGAACCGCGAATTCAAGAATAATGCGGTCTACTCGAGATAGATGCGGAAACAATTCGTCGTCCGTCAGATAAATGTCATCCACGTACGAACAGGCGTCTGGATCGATGCCGTCTAACAAAGAGACAACACGAGCGGCGAATACGCCTGGACTATTCTTGTAGCCCATAGGAAGACGCCTGAATTTGAACATTTTACCACCGGATGTAAAAGCGCACCATTGGCCACTCTCCGGGGCTAAGTTGTGCGTGTAGAATCCATTTGAAAGGTCAAGGGTCGTTTTGTATTTTTTACGAACAAGACTGTCTACAAGCGCAGAACTATGGGTATTTTGCACCGCAAAGGTCCGACAATGTGAGTTCAAATGCCGGTAATCCAATACTAAGCGGTACGATCCATCGGGTTTAGAAACCGCGAAAAGGGGATTGTTCATAGGTGATACACAGGGTTCAATTACTCCCTGATATTCCAACTGAGTCAGAATTTCGGAAAGCGGGGCCTTTGGCTTCACGTTTTATGGGATATTGGGGTTGTGGCTGCGGTAATGACCGCAAAGGTATTTCATGGGGGGAGAATCTTCGTCCCAACCCACGTGATTGCGGAATAACGCTGGAGCCAGGGACACAGCCCACTCTGCTGCAAGAGCCTCCGCTTTGTCCTTTGGGACATGTCGAGAAAAGCTCGGAAGGATTACCTCCTCCCCTTTACGCGCAGCAAGAACGAATGGGGGTGGCCAATCCGCCTCTGCTAACAAAATGTCATATGAAGAGGTCAGATTTTCCCAAAAATCCCTTTAATTACACGCTGTATATCACCTTCGATTTGAATGACAATATTAAATAGTCTGTCAGGGGGTGCCACTCTGGTGTCCGCTGTTTCAACAGTAATGAATGTTTCAGTTGCTGTCGCCTCCATATGAGGACGTAGCGCCTCCCGCACTATGGTAACTTCCACGGCGCTGTCTAGGAGGGTTACTGCCCACGTCCAATTCAGGAGCCTCGTTCTCACCGTCTGTGGCATATTTTGCTGTTACAGCGGCAACTTTCTTCTTCTGAAATTGTGGTCGAAAACGTTGAGCGTCTTCCTCTTTTCCTCTGACTTGTTGTCGAGGCTGGTCTCGTCCCTGTGGGGCCTCACGGTCCCTTCCTCTATCCTGGCGGTCTCCTCCACCGGCCTGTGACGAACTCTGTGCCTGTGAAGAACGAGGAGAACGCGTATCAGGGATCTGAAACCTATCCGGTGACATAATTCTCGCTCTATCGCGTAAATCATAAGTGCGTTCAGAAGAAACTGAAACCGGGGATGCGCCTCTCGACCCCGGCTTCTTTTGTTGCTTACCCTGTTTTTTCAGCCTCCAGCTCTTTTTAGTGAAGACTGGTTTCTCATCTTTCTTAGACTGAGATTTGGTTTGTTGTTGTTGTGTTTGCGATTGTGTTTGCTGTTTTGCAAAAGGCTTATTACCCAGGCTATTTCTACCAATAGTTTTGTAAGCCTGGGTAATAATTTTTGGTAATCGCGAGGCTTGTCCAATTCTGGGACCAGAGCCAAAGCGTTAGCTACTTGTAAGTTCACTGCATCGCCCTTGACATTCGCAAGGATCAGCTCAGCTACTACTTCAAACACTCCCACCAGTCTCATCCCTAATTCCACAGCCGCTTCAGGGCCATGTTCGTCATGTACTTTTTAATTACAGAGGGGAGAACCGTCATGGAAGGAGTACCAAAACATTTAGAATATACTGCTGCGAATACCTTACCCCAGTTGTCACATGCTGTCAACTCGGGAATTAAGTCTTTTGGCAAACTAATCGTTAAAATACGATGTTTATCCACTGGAGTTGTATGTGGAAAAACCGCCTCCATCTGATCAAACTTCTCTGCAAGCCAATAAGGAAAATCATCCTTATTTTGTGGACGTTTGCCCATCACCGAATTCACCATGACAGGACTTATGGTCACTCCGCCTGCAGCAGCTGGTTGGCCGGCAACTCCAGGAGCGGCTCCATGGATGCTGCCTGTAACATATCGCACTAAAGCTCGATGCACCTGCACCAAGGCTGCATACATAGTGCGCAGTTCCGCGACTGGTATAGTCATATAACGCGGATGTGGGGTGTACCCAGCCAAAACAGGCCAAGTGGCCCCCTCAATAGATAAGGGGCCTAAACGAACCGTGGTAGTCGGTTGTGGGAGGGCGCCATTAAACCAAACACGGTGTTGCCAAGCCGTGAGCGGTACTTCAAGATTAGTATAAGGTCTATAGACAGCAGGAACAACGGTGGGTTCATATTCATGGAACAGATTATCGTTTGCGTTCACCGCTGGAAAAGTGATCCAAGAGTAGAACACTTCAAAGTGGAAAGCCGGATCGGCTTGAACCACAAAGACTAGTTCAACTCCCGCGTCTGGCACTCCATACACCCGTAAGTGATCCCGGAGTGCTGTGCGGCTATGCGCCGCTATGTCTATACCCGCCATTACTAACGGGTCTATTCAACAATCTTACACGAGGCAGCACAAAAGGGTTATATTTAAAAAACCTTTTTAATAACATCAAGCTTGAAAGAACCTACAAAATCTACAATATAGGAGGTATCGCCGTCACACACGCTTCCGGAAGCGTACGTGAGGGATTTGTGGACAAGCACAAGTACTACTCAAGCATCTCGCAAGTAAGCTGCCCCACGTTGGGCGCCATGTAATAGGGTTTCTGCACATACAGAGCTATGCACAGGATAATAGGACCTCGGAATATAGTGGTGAGCCAACCATAGACCTTAGCACCCAAAACCCCAACCCAACTAGCCGTAGCGTCCCATTAGCACTAATGTACCAATGATTAGACAACCCAGAACACGGTATCTCTCTCTCAGGACTCGCAGAGGCAAGAACACTCTTTCGTCACTCACTCGTACCTGTCCACAACATGCGTAAGAAGAGACACTGCATAGGTTAAAATGTTTATTTCAACTTACGTGCTCTAAGATACAGTACACGTGTCAGTACTAATAGGATAATACATATGAATAATATAATCAGCATAGTTACTACTCCATAGAATACGAACGGGGAAAGCATCTCATAAAGCAGTGGATATATGTCTAACTAACATTACCACCCTCCCCGTGCTGGAAGCCAGTATATTATGAAAATAGAAGACCTTTGGGCTTTGACTAGCGAACCCCCATACCTCAGTCTCTAGATGCAAAACTACATCAGCAGACAATCACAGCTCTTCTCTCTGGAAAGGTCGTCTCCAAGTGCCCTCTAGAGCGGGCGACCGCATTATTAAAAGCACACTAATTTCTCCATGGCAGCTGTACATGGTGTTATGTCTAGGTGCGAGGGACTGGCCAAATCAGTAAGAACCAGGGAGATGTTATTCGACCTTGTAACTGTTGTTCAGACTGAGCCCAAAGGGAACAGAAGAAAAGGTGAGAAACAGAAAATGCAGACAGTTGTAAAATAACTTGGCAGTAGCAGAGGGCGACAGAACAACAGCCAAGAGTAACGTGCGCAAAAGTCATCATGGCAGCCAGGCCTGTGCCAACATAGCCAGACAGGCCAGGAGGCCATGAGCCACAAGACAGGACCACTTCTCTTCCCACCGATCCAATTCTCTCCATGCCCTCATTCCTATGACTAATTCTCGAATGTGAGCTTTCAGTCCCACTATTCTCTTTTCCTCCAACTCCTGATCTGTATAGTTTAACCTGTGATTTCCCTGTAACATTTTTGTTTTCGTCAAATCCATATTGTACTTCCACGCCAACTGAACCAATGCCTCATGTATTCTTTTCGCCTTTCTAGTAACATCCTTAGCCACAAACAGCAATTCGTCTGGCTCATACAAATCTATTCATTCCCGCGGCAGGTTTCCATCGATCACCTCATCCACTTCTGCCTTTAATTTAAGCACATCCAACAATTTTGCCTTCACTGCGACTTCAATTCTTCCTCCATTTGTCACATTACAAGGTCCTTCTCTATCACAACTTCGACTTCTCCAACCCTCTTCCATCCCTTCTACTTGGGTCCTGGGCCAGACTTCCCTCTCACAACTCTGACTCCTCCATCGACTTTCCAATCCCATACTCGAGACACCAGGCCGTGTTCTAAACGCCTCTTGTCTCATTCCTGTTTCAGCTATACTCCTCATACTTTCCCGTACTGCTGGAACCCACATTCGTATTTCTGACCTAGAATTTGCAAATGCTCCTGTTCGTCTCACTTCCGATCCTGTACTCACCCTTGAAGGGTCTGCCGTTGCTACCAACGGGGTACTAGTCTCCACAGGCCCCAAGGGCACACTTGTTCCCATAGTAAGACTCCCTCCAGAGATGGTATCTTTACTTCCTCCCGTTTGTTGTTGCCTCCCACTATCTCCCATACTCGGATTGTATATTGAGAC
This sequence comes from Calotriton arnoldi, assembly GCA_963921515.1. Taxonomy (NCBI): domain Eukaryota; kingdom Metazoa; phylum Chordata; class Amphibia; order Caudata; family Salamandridae; genus Calotriton; species Calotriton arnoldi. The sequence continues at coordinate 346,989 of CAWUFW010012980.1, read as the reverse complement.
TATGGGTCCAATGGTAACCGGTACCGTAAGGGCTTCTGGCAACCGTATGTCACAATTAGTTCCTCTCATTTCAGTATTTTCAAGTTCTGATCCTAAGGAGATTCTTCCCACTACTCTTGAACTTACTCCTGTTGGATCCGTTCCCACTCCTTCTGGGCTTCCCTCTACCATTTCTCACTTTCTCTCTCCAGACTGAGGATCGTAAGGTGGAGGACGCTCTGCCAACAGTCTATCCAACAGACTGTCATCAGTATCGCTGTCATCTCCTGTGTTTCCTGTCTTTGCACTAGCTCCCTGTAGGAACAATGGATACAATCTCTCTCCCTCTATGGTATCTACCCTCCATCTCTTTAACTGTGCATCCCACCTGGCATCCTGATACAACTTCATTGCTTTGCGCATCCTCCCCTGCAAATTTTCCCTTCGCCTAGCTTGTGCTGCCCGCATCCATGCATCTAATGCCTCAAATTGTGTGGGTCTAGGCGGGGGTTTTAATGAAGACATCACCCCTCTCAATTGATACAACACATCCATCCGGAATGACCCGTACCGTGGGAAAGCCAATTCTCCTTCCTTTTCTGTAATCTTATGCCAATTTTGAAGCCACACTATGGTATGCAATCCTACATTCGTTGCCATATAATGTGTCGGGGTATCCTCTGGCGGGGCTTCTTCCCCAACCCAAGTTACTACACCTGAATCTCCCCTACATTGGTCTCGCAATACCTTAAAGCATCTCATTTTGAACTCAGTTGTTACAAAACACAATTTTCTTCTTTCCAAATTTTCCACCGAGAACCCTCCAATCCCAGCGCGGAGTTACACCAACCGGCCTATCACAGCAAGGCACACTCTGACGTCAACGTTCCCTCTCCGCAGCGGTTCACCCACCTTTACAATTTCACCTCATACATTCGCTCTCGCATTCACACAACCAAGTAACTGATCACCTTAAAGCTACTAAACCAAGTAACTACCTGTCAGGCAGTCACAGTAACTTACAGTTACATAAACCAAGTGTTCGTCTGTCTCCTAAAAGATCGATAGTATACCCCCACTCAAGAACATTTACATTCCGTGACCCATGACCTGCATTAGTCACGCGAATCGCTGTAATCCACCCCTGACTTGAGGTTTTCCACTCGCGACTCTATAAAATCCACTCACACAAAGTTCCCTACCCCAAGTGAGCTGTCGATAGCGCTCCACGACACCCAGGTTAATGATCAGACAATTACAGCCAAGTGTTGCCTTTTACACCACGAACCTATCCCGGGATCTTGGACTACCCTTGAGTCCGCTTTCCAAAAACCTCCTGGTCCGCACGTGTTTGGACCAGTAAACCAATAACCTCACATTCACTCGACTATCATTCCAACTCCGCAAGACATCACACCATGAATTCACCGCAATCTAACACACACAACACTATTCATACTCACGCTACCGCTGTCTCTGCCGCACCATCAGCTTCCGCCGATCTCCGTCAACACCCGCCGATCTCTGCTCTCAGTCATGGGCTCTCCTTTGGGCACTGTAAGTCTAATTCTGTTCTAAATTATCTAAAATCTCCCCTCACTTCTAGAGGCAACCATCATCGTTTGCTACCAATTGATAAGGCCGAATTCCATATCCTAATTTTATCTAATGCTGTCTGGTCGATGGTCTTTATTGCTTGCTAAGAAGTGTGGAGGGAAGAAAACAATTTACAAGTTATACCCTTCCCCTCCCATTGGTCCAAATAACTTCGGATTCCAGATGTAGGTTTTGGTTAATTTATTACAAAGCCAAGAAAAATAGAATATAGACACACCTCAGAATTAAGGTGTAAAGATACATAAAAACTAATACAGAGCCCAATCTACGAATATAGTTTATATGGCACAAAAGGCACAGAACAATGAATTCCAAAATAAGAACACAGCTGAGTATAGACACTGTGTCCAATTCTCTTTTCATTTGTATTTCCAAATTACAGAATAATCTGTCCCTACTCTACCTCTAAAGTGGCATCCCTTACTAATTTTCCCAGGAGGATCTCCCAAAAGGTGTCAGCACGTCTTGACTTTCTAAGAAGTGCACTACGTCAAATGGGTCAAGTAGCGTAAAGCCACAGAGCTCGTTGTAAGATGCTCTCCTTCCTCAGTCCAACCAGAAGTCCTGTAAATCTGTCCTTGTGCCTAATACAAAAAGACAAGGTTACACCCCTAACGGGTCACATGGTACATTATTCCGTGAACACCTTCTTGAGTAACTTTCCACAAAGTCCAATTAATTTCACAGTGTTGTCCGTCGACCTTGGTTCCCAAGTTTCACCAAGCACGGAAGGTGTCCTCCTTCTCGCTGTCCGAGCGCCTCAAAGGCATTCCGTTCCTCCCATGTATCTCCTTAAATCTAAAATAACAAGGTCAAATTCCTGCACCTGCAATAGGGGTGAAAAGAAAACTTTCTACACACATACATTTTAATTAGCTCCTGACCTTAAGGACAAGCGAGGAGAAACGAAACCTTTAGAAACGAAAGTTAGGCCTACAATTCTGGCTAACCTAAGAAAGTTCTTTAATGCGCACTCGTTATACAGGTCTTTATATGAATTTTATAACATTGGATACATTTGATTTACCTATTAATCATTATATACGTGCACAATTACATGTTTTCTCCAAATATGCGCAAAATACTAATCAATCCTTTAAAAGTGTCACAATTTCATTCTACAGACCTTAACATGAGAATACATAAACTTCGTTTTGATATGCTCAAAGTTCAGTCAAACATTGAATATACATGAGTGCATTTCGTACATGAATATAATGCACCCCTTACACATTTCAGAGCGTCGAGCGCTCTATCACCTTTCACCGACTGCGTTTTCACTTATTATAAATGTATGGCAAACATCATCTTCTCTGATTTCGTGATTTTATGATGCAGAAGACACCATAAGTATATGCCGCAGTCGCTGCATACAACTTCCCCTCAGTGAGACAATAATTGTGCTGAGTGAACCTCTCACATTCCGTTTCCCTCAGGTTTATTTGTCCAGTTAATAAGCTGCTCCTTCCGATAAATACCCTGCTGTCTTCAGTGAGGTACCCATACTCCATTCGTTCAGTGTGATGCAAACATTCCTTTAAGTGAGAAGCCTTGTTTCCCCTCACTAAGATGCATGAACACCTCTCGTCGACATAGTGAGTGCACACACTGTCCTGACATGGCTATACTTCCGTCAGTGAGGTAGATAAGCTTCCTTTATTGTCTGCACAAACTCCCTCAGGGTAGACACCAAGGTTCGCCTGAGAGTGTGAGTTCTACTCCCTGAAATACTCCACTCTCCTCCGTGAAGCAGATGAGCTTCTTTAAGAGATAGTATACAATTTATTTTAGTTTAGTGAATTCACAAGCTTTCATCAGTGAGATACACACCCTCCAGCAAGTGAGATAAATAAGCTGCACTGATTAAATGTACATGCTTCCCTCAATAAAAAGCCCACGTTTCATTCAGTAGCATTTTAAATCGCCCTCTGTAAGATGGATAAGTTACAATAACAAGTCCAAATATTCCATCACTGAAACCACGAAGTGCCCAGTGGTGAGACTCATGCTTTCGGTATCGCTGATCTTTAATATCATTGGTGTAAGTCATACCAGAAGGTAATCTCAGATCTTTAAGCATTTTCCTGTTTTGGGACAGAGCTCGTTTATACATAGCCCAACACCAGAACGGAAACTGCCCTCTAACGCACAGATAAATGTGTTTTCTTTTCAGTGGCGGCTGGTGACATTTGAAAGTGGTAGGGCGTAAATGTTGTGTGGGAGTGCACCGCAGCGAGCGAGCGCAGAGAGCGAGCCTGAACCACCTAAGGGGGTTTTCCCCGAGAAAACTTTTAAAAAGAGTGAGCAAATTGGGACATCTTAATCATTTTGGGGACCCTGGGCCAAACATATTTAGGGGCCCCTGGCCCTGTTAGGAACAGCTTTGAGTATACGGTCGGGACGTAATTTGAACATAGTTAATGTGTCACAAAATTTACAAAACATTGAGAAGTATAGACACCACCTTCAAAAGCACAGTCACAAAATCATACAAGACTACCCTACTGCAAAGGGCATCTATTCACAAAGGCTACGTCTGGAGAGCAACCTGGAAAAGTCATTTGAAAGGAGTACACTCCAAACTAGTTCCGCAGCATATAGACTTTAGAAACATGTATCGCCCTTGTTTTAAAACACTCGCAGGCTGTGTTACACCAGCAGTAAAACTCAAAACGTGTATATGTTACTTGAAAAGCAACCATAGAAGCTGGAGTTTGGAAGCATTTAGGATAAAAACAAATGCACTGTTGTGGTACAAATTAATGCACAGCAAGGCACAGTATACATGGATACAATGGATGTATACAAAGGAAAGACTGTCATAGATCGAGGGGAGCTATTACTCTTGCCTGGGGGGTCACTCCCCCACCTTTCAGAAAACTTGGTGTCTAGTGGATTCCTGCCGTTGGGAGGTCATCTCTCAGTGGGATCACCCAAGTAGGGATCCACTCGCAATCTCTCCCATTGGGATTAGTACTTGGGTGCCGATCTATGCTCCCAAGCGAATATAACACTGAAAGCTGCCGGGGCCTATAGGTTCCGGCTGCTTTCACTTTCACGAGCTGCGAGATCAGCAGAAACATTCGTTTTCCCTCTGTGTAGTTGACATCACTAGATTGAGCGGCCCATTTCTGGCCGAAGATGCATTGTGAGCCAGTGTGCACCTGCACGCCTGACCTGGGGCCCTTTACTTAGTAAGGCATGGTGTATATTAATGCTCCGGGCGTATAATATGTATAGAGTCTAAAGATTTGAAAGAAACAAAGGTTGCACAAAGAACAACAAGTTATAAAAACAAAATGGCTGCAAATAAGAGAACAAAAGAGAACAAGGTGGAAATAGAGAGTTTAGAAAAAAAGAGTTAGGCTGAGTGACGACTTGGTCGTCTGTGTCAGGACAAGTGGGCGAGAGAAGATAACTGCTGAATGAGGTTCAAGATGGTCCCTCTGAAAGAAAAAATGAAAAGCCTGAGCCAATAGGTACCAAAAACGCAGAAGCTTACTGACACTGGCAACTGACTTTATTTCTTTAAACCGGATGACGAAACAGTCGATGTTATTTGAACCTATACGGGCCAGTAGAAACGAAAACTGCAAACGTAAACTCAAAAACACGGGCATATTTGGTTTTCAAAAGAAATCCTTTATAAACCTATGTTTTTCCGTTTGCTAAAGTGGTGCAGAAATGTTGCCGGGCTCCCAGACCAGTCATTAGTTCTGGTAACGTAACAGCACAGATAGGCTGGGAATCCTATCCAGGCCTTCCTCCCCCTCGCTGGAAAGATCATCATGCGGGTCTTTTTTTTATTCCAAAGTGGATTTAATAAAGAAAAAAGAGTGCTGTTAAAGTAATACGTGAGGCTTTGACATTGAACAGGCTCTCTAATCTCCTGTGATTTATATGGGGGCTCTTTCTTCATCTCTGCACTTGGGGAGGGACAAAAAGTTTTGGAGACAGTCTGGCGTCCCCCCTAGCTCTATCTAGTGCGCCAACTCCTGCTGGCCCGGCCTGCCTGATAGAACCTTTTAACCCACGAGGTGCAGAGTGACTGTACTCAGAATGCTAGTATGGTCAGTCGGGGCCGGCAAGACGGGGGGGAGGTGGAAGCGAAGCGGGACAGTAATTAAAATCAGTCGCGGCCAGCATGACGGGCGGGTGGGGGGAGATGGGGTGGAAATGGGGTCGTCCCGGGGGGGAGGATGGGGGGAGGCGGGAGGGGTTTGTTTAATGAAAAAAATATATAAATTAAAACTTAACTTACCGTCCTGCGCCGCTGCCACCTCAGCTTCTGGATGGGTCCGACTCCTGCCGTCCTGCCTTTTCCAATTCCTGCATCGTCATCAGCCAGGAAAGGCAGCCTCCCTCCCTCCCCTCCGCCAATCACAACTCTGCAATGGCAGCGTTGTGATTGGTGAGGCGCAGCGGAGCGCGCCCCACCCGGGCCATTTTCTCTATGTAGGCTACCTACATAGAGAAAAAGGGAGAGTGGGTGGTCCTGCTCGAGGGCAGGGTGGGAGTGGCTTGCGCAATGTTGTGCATAGTGACTGTTTGGTCGGCCCCAGGGCCGACCAAACAGTCAGTACGCACAACAGTGGGCAAGCCACTCCCACCCTGCCCTCGAGCAGGACCGTCCACCCCAACCAGGCACTTCTGCTTTCTCGTCGTGCGAGAAGGCAGAAACATAAAATGGTAGTTATTACCATTTATGTTTCTGCCTTCTCGCACTGCGAGAAAGCAGTGGGGCAACGCCCCCACGCCCCAATGGGGGAGCCGCCACTGTTTCTTTTATCCCTTTCAGCTGCAGGAGGATTCCTTTGATAAGCAGATAGGAACAGGATCGAGCAGTTTCGTTATCTCCCAAAATGGAAGTCTGAAATTATATGAGAGGCAAACTGATTTTTTGCAAAACTGGCTAATCTGAGTCCCCTCACTCATTACCCTCTTCAACACTATTCTTACTGCTGTACTCTGTCATTCTTCAGGGTGAAATTTTAATGATTACCCAAAACCATCCGAGACTGGTTCTCTGTGTGTGTGTTTGTGTGTGCCTATGTGCCTATGTGTGTGTGTGTAATGGGACATTGCAGTGCACTGCTGTTGTCCATATCTGTTTTGCATGTGTGAATGGATTTGTTTGCAGCATATGTCAGTGGTTTGCCTCTTGTGTGTGCGCATGTGTATTCTTTTCTATGTTGTCCATTAAGTGCCTGCTCCCTCCATCTCTCCTTGTCTCTTGTCTCTCTCTTTCTCCCTCTCTGAAGTATGTGTGTGTGTGTCTGTGTGGGGCATGAGGCGCTGCTGTTCGTGCTGTGTCTGCCCAGTGTAAGGTCTGTGTGCTGCTACTGCCTATGTTTTATATATGAATAGAGAACGTACTGCTGGTAATTGGACTGTTACTGTTGTCTATAATTTGTGAGGATTTGCTTTTTAGGTCTTGCCTATGTCGAATGCCTATTGTCTATAATCAAATAAGCATTGGCAAAGCCAATATGACTCACTTGTGCACGAGCTACTGGCTTTGGCAATGTGTTTTAGCTATGTTGTACACCAGTGTGGCTGCTGTTCACCATGGCTAAAAGTTAGAGACATAGAGAAGAGTGGTGTGAAATGTTGTAGAGTGGAATGATGAAGAGTGTAGTAGAGTTCAAGAAATTGGAGTGGCATAGAGTGGAGTGATGTAGAGTGGAGTGGCATAGAGTGGACTGGTGTAGAGTGATTTGCCATAGAGCATTGTATAGTATAGTGGCATAGAGTGCAGTGGTATTCAGTGTAGTGGCATAAAATTCAGTGGCGTACAATGCAGCATCACAGAATGCAGTAGAGTAGATTAGAGTGTTGCATAGTAGAGTTGAGAGGTGTAGAGTGGTGCAGAGTAGAGCGTAGTGCTGCAGAGTGCAGTGGCTTAGAGTGGAGTGCTGCAGAGTGCAGTGGTGTAGAGTGCCGTAATTCAGATTAGAGTGGTGTAGAGTGCAATCACATATAATTTAGTAGTGCAAAGTAGAGTGTCATATAGCTCAGTGGTGTAGAGTGGCACAGATTGCATTGGCATAGAGTAGAGTGTTGTGGAGTATAGTGGCTTAGAGTACATTGGTGTAGAGTACAGTGACATTGAGTACAGTAGTGCAGAGTAGAGTGCAGTGGTGTAGAGTAGAGTGGAGTGGCGCACACTAGAAGGAGTTCATGTAAAGTGCATTGGCTTAGAGTGTTGCAGAGTATAGTGGCGTAAAGTGCAGTGGCATAGAATTTAGTGGCATACCATGAAGCGTTGCAGTATGCAGTGGTGTAGATTAGAATGGTGCATGGTAGAGTGCAGTGGCTTACAGTAGAGTGGCACAGAGTGAAGTAGAGTGATGAAGAGTAGATTGTTTCAGAGTAGAGTGAAGTGGTCTACAGTGGAGTAGTGCATGTTAGAATGAAGTGGCATAGAGTGAAGTGGTGCAGGGTGGTATAGAGTGTAATGACATAGTGTAAAGTGGCATAGAGTGCAGTGGCATAAAGTGCAGTGGTGCTGAGTAGATTATAGTGGCATACAGTGGGTTGTTGTAGAGTGCATAGAGTGGTACATAGTAGAGTGTATTGGCATAGAGTACAGTGGCATTGAGTGCAGTGTTGCAGAGTGGCATGGAGTGCAGAGCAGAGTGGTGTGGTCTAGACTGGAGTGGTGTAGAGTGCAGTGGAGAAAAGTGCTGTGGTGTAGAGTAAAGTGCATTGGTATAGAGTAGAGTGGAGTAGAGTGGTGTAGAGTAGAGAAGCGTAGAGTGAAGTGGCATGGAGTGAAGTGATGTAGAGTGCAGTGGCATAGAGTGCAGTGCCTTAGAGTGAGGTGGTGCAGAGTGGAGTCAAGAGCAGTGGCATTGAGTAGTGTAAAGTGGACTAGTATAGAGTAGAGTGTAGTGGTGTGGAGTGGTGTAGAGTGGAGTGGCATAGAGTGGAGTGGTATAGAATGGAGTATGCATAAAATAATGATAATAATCCAGGATTTGTAGAGCATGGCAAATCAACTGTGAGGGTCTCAAGGCACTGAATTGCATGCACGGGGAGATTAAGTGATTTTCCCAGAATCACAGGATGTTGACATCGATGCCAAGACACGAACCTGGTTCCCACCGGCTCAGTAGTCGTCAGCTCAGGCCGTTGCATGGTGTGGTAGCACACTGACATTACAGACAGCACATTTTCAATTGAAATGACCATTTACATTTGCAGAGACATATGGTTTTATTAATAGAAGTAAACAGCGCCCAAATGATAATTTGTGGAAATGACATCACCTACTGTATTGATTAATTTTGATCATATTAAAGCATTTGTTTCTAAAACACTTCAGAAATAACAAAAAATTTGCTCCATTTGTACATTCATAATTCTGATATATTCTGAAATACTTGTATGGTTTGTGTAAATGTTGTTGTGTGCTAGTAAAAATCCCTTTCCTACCCCAGTATTCTGCAAAATTGTCACATAAATCCTTTCAATTTGAAATCAGAGAAAGAAAAGAAAATGCCAAGATCTCTCAGAAGACCGAGTCTGGCATTTGACCTCTGTCTTTGAACGCACAGGAAATATGACAAGATAAGAACAAGGGGCCAAATGTATTATATTGTTGTGTTGCCCGTAACAGAAGAGCAACGCAACACTTAAATCAGATTTGCCAAGCCACGTAAGGCCACCTTGCGTGGCCCTGCATGGCTTGGTAAAGCTGGAGTAGTACAAGGCAGCACATGCATCTGCCTTGCATTACTCTGCCCTTGGGAGGCATTCCATGGGTAGAGCATGGGCGTTTCTACAGATCCATCCATGAATTTTGGCACATTCAGATTTACATTTAGTAGTAGACATGAGAATGCATCAAAATGCTGCCCCTTCCTTGGGGAGGCTCAACGAGGAGAAATATCTTTATTTCTCATCATTTTTTCCTCTTTCCACATCACACATTGAAAGAGGAAAAAGTCTCAGAGGATTGTTTTTTTGCAGGAAGGTGTACCTTCCAGCACAAAAAACAATCCTGCCTGCAAAGCAAGCACCCTTTCAGTATGGTGCAACGGTGCTTGCATTGGCACAAAAGAGCACATTGTGCGTCAAAACAAGGAAAGGACTGGAATGCGCAATATAATGTTAAATATGGCGCTTTCCTGCCCTCTCCCTTTCATGCAGCACAAGGTGTCTTCTTGCTGCGTTGCGTTGCATGAAAGTTTGATAGATCTGGCCCACGATTTACAGGCCTTTTTACAGGAATGAGCACTCGTCGATAAATACAAGAAGAGGTAGTGTGAAAAGGTTTTATTCTTGGGAGGGGCAAACTCCTGCTAGAAAGCCCAAAACAAATAAAGCCAGTGAATAGAACCCAGAAAATGTGAGTTACAAACCACAGAGCCATGGTAAGCAACGTGCGGAATATATTTCCAGGGAAGCTTTCTGAATGTCCCCAAGAAGTCTTTAGCTAACCAGTAAACCTCGACCTGAAAATACATAGAGTAGGCTTTCAGTCAACTCGTTGTCACAAATGGATAACTTACTTGCCTATTTTAGATGCTCCATTTCTGTTTTCCCATCCTTTTAATTTGATGAGATATATGGTTCCATGGCTGACTTTTTTGTTTGCCTTTTAGCTTGTTGTGGGAGTGTGGAGGCGCATACCTCTCCTTACCCTCTCTCTTTCCATACTCTGACTAACAAAATCCCCACCATCTCACTGTTCATCCCTTGCTCCCATGTGCCTTTTCACTCGGGATTCTTTAATTTAAAAAAAAATATTTTAATTTTATTTTTGATAAAGCATTTTGTGAAGGCTCAGCAGTTTGATGCTTTTACTACACCATTTGCTTCCCCACTTACAGTAGCGCCCTCACCTCAGCCTGCTTTTGCTATATTTCATTATTATTACATTAATACAGCAAGGACCAGCAGCAGTATACTATTAGTGGGCTACTCGCATTTTTGCTTGGTGCACCATCAGGCATAAAGCAAACGACAACTCTGGCATCGTGACTATTCTATATCTGCTTGGGATGCAATGAAGGGTGATTAAAGGAATATAAAAAAAAATGGTGGCCTCTGCAAAAACAGCAATTTGTCTGCTCCTAAATGTGCAGCGATCTCCAATGAGAATACCCAGGAATTGGCGAGTAAAATCCTGTACTCCTTTAAAGATGAGATTGACACTATTCGTGTGACAAATATATGACGGAACCATGCATGCCATTGCCAAGCATGCCTTTACCAAGTGTTCTTTACCGTGCAATGTTTTTACCATGCATTGCCTTTACCACTCAAGTCTTTACAACACATAGATTTACAATAAAAATGTAAGTATTTATCAGGTAAGTGGAACCCCTTTTTTTGTATATAGGGATTTACAGGAAAGTTAAATATGACAATTAAGGGTATATCAATTTCATCATGCTGAAAGAAGGAGCACAGGCACTTTACCTCTGGTTAGCAGGGGCAAAGTGTGCAGAATTCTACAGCCAGCAACAAACAGATAGTGCAAAAACCTAGGGGTACACCACGCAAATATGGCTAAATCCTCCATTTATATTAAAGTAAACAATGTTGTATACAACTGTATTAAAAAAAAAAACAATATCATATACCTAAAAAACAAAATGTTTACCTTCTACATTCTGTCCCATGATATTTTTGAGCTGTAGATGTTCTTATCAGGATATTTTTTTAACATGATCTAGTTTGATAATATTTTGATAATTTCCCAATGTTGCAAAGTGTGCATTGCAACTTCTTGGGCAAGCCATCATTATCGCTTTCATTCACCCCTTGCATTTCATTATTTTGCTTCTCTGTCTTGGTGTTAGTGCTTCAATTATCTTTGTGACTTAGCTGAAAGTTGTTTCCCATAAGATTTGGCGTTTTTCCTCTATTCAGATTAAAGACTCTGGTTTGCAATAAAGGTGTTAACTTCTTCCTAGCTTCTTCTCCAGTTACTTTAAAAAATTAAAAGTTGACCTCTACAATTATCATTCTCTTGTTTGGGCTGTAATTTGAGATTAGGCATGGTGGAGAATGTAGAAGGTTGCCCATATCATCCTGGAAGGCACCATCAAGGTAAGGTGAGAGCTGAGTTTTGGCCCACTCTTATTACCACTATGCATCCTCAGCCAAATGCAAGGCCTATAGGCTTTGCCAGTGCTTGCTTACAATGTACGCAGAGATAGACTAAGTACAGTCACACCTGCTGAGCACTCAAACAGGCACAGAGAGCAACACACAGACCCAAAAACATGTGGGCTCATATCTAGATAGGCCAACACGAAATACAGTCATGAAACAATATGGACCAAAAGGAATGCAGACAATTATAAGTGTATGTGCCCTCTCACTGCAATTAATTTAGTTTGGAGCATGCCTATATCAAACTGAATTACTTCAGAGTGCCAGAACATTTAAATTGTTCACTATCACTGCGAATGTGACAAAAATGTCTAGACTTACGAAGCAAAAAGATGTTTCATAGATTTTGCAATGTAAAAATGGGATGTTTTTCTTCATTTCCATTGGACGTGCATTGTAAATGTGGAGTCCATTCATGGCAACCTTCTTGCCTTCTTATCTTTTGGATTTACATGTAGGACCAGGCACCTGGCACTAGTCAGCTGAGCACAGTGCTGGTATATACAGCACACTTTTCTTCGTCAGGGGTAGTAAGCGGTATATAAATGCAATTACAATAACAAATACAATTAATGAGATAGATCGGAGCCAGTTCTTTTAGACAATGTTTTCCTTAGAAAAGGCATATAGAAATCTATCGGTCAAATTACATGGACCTAGTGCAGATTCTCTAAGAAGGGAGTAAGAAAGTCCTCTTGCTTTTTCAAAAAGGTGACGCAAGATACCACATTGTAATTTCCCTACATTTTCTGAGTCTGAAAGGCTGGTAAGCCCATATAGATTTTTATAATTGATTTTGGCATTCATGATTGGCGACACCACAATTTCATGATGTTCTTTAGGTGGACATAGGCGCACTGTAGGGCCTAGATTAATTCAAGAAACACACTCTTCTTTACAATCCCTAACTTGAGATTCATTTCGACATTGTAATGCTATGTTTTGTTAATGTATTTATAAAGCACTCGCATGCAGAAGATACTTGGAGCTAAAGGAACTCATAACACAGTTAGACCTTTTTTGGAAGCATACGGGGGTAGGATTACATGCTTTAAATCCAAGTTTTTAGGTGTTGCCTTAATTTCTGCCTTTTATGCTCAATGTAGCAGTTTATGAGTAAGGAGTTCTAGAGTTTTGGTGTATCTGCGGAAAACCAGAAATCCTCAAAGGTTGCTGTTCTTGGTCTACTAGGAATAGTCATTGAGAACAGACTGGCAGCAAGAAGGTGGAGGGGGAAATATGGGTAAATTTGGGGCACAAAAAGGCACAGAATTTTGGAATGGTCAATGCATTAAAAACAATTCCAGAGTGTATTGCATACAACAAAGGGATCTTAGTACTGATGTGTGTGCAGTCCTTGGGGAATAGTAGCTAAAGTTTGAACAAAGTGAAGCTTATAGTGACATTTACTGAGAAGACCAGACAGGTAGAGCTGGTTTAGTCCAGGCTTGATTGCATGGGAGCATTGATCACATTAATATATAGATTAGGATCAATGATTGTCAGGATTTTCTTAAGGATTCTTACTTGAGCGAATCAGATGGCAGCAACTTTCATTGCCTGGGCCGTCAAAAAAATGGTGTGATCTAGCAAAGCCCCAAGACAATGCACTACTTTAGAAAGTTAAGATTGCAGGCCCATATTTTCTGGCTACAGAGACACTTCTCACTCTCTGTTGCTTCAATAGATAAATAAAATCCTAATCCTTGCTGAATTTAACTTAATGGGACTCGTAGCTATCCAGCACTGGTTGATTGATTAAACTTCTGTCAAAGTTCCTGTACCTATGTTGGATTTTTTCAGCCTGATGTGCAAAAATACTCTGATTATCATCAGCATGCATAAAAAGCAGGCCCTCTAATATGGTGTAGTATGTTAAGGGGCCATATGTAAAAGTTGAAAAGAAACATGGAAAATAATGGATCTATGTGGAATTCCATATTTTAGAACATGTTCTTTAAAGGAAAAAGGGGGAGGAACACAGCTTGAGGTATTTCAGTTGAAATGGATATGATTCAATCAAGAATCATGTCAGAAAACCCCAACTCTGACAAGCTGTAATTCAAAATGCTATGATCAATGGTGTCAAAAGTGGCTGACAGATCTAATAAGATCACTATTCCAAAGCCACCATTGTCAATTAGCCATCGAAGATCATCCAAGACAGATAGCACTACCAGGTCAGTGCCATGGCCAGGTTGAAAAGTGGCCTGTTGATTGTTAAGTTGGCCATTTTCTCCTGAGAATTTTTGTAGTTGAGACAAAATATATTTTCCTGCAGCTTGCCCAGGTAGGGAAGTAGAGAGATAGGGCAGAGATTGTTTAGACTGAGTGGTGTCTTCTTGGTGGTGCCTTCTGTAGCAAAGGCTTCACTATCATCAATTTCCTCAAATACGGGACAATCCCCTCAGTGAGCTGTTAAAAGGGAGAAGAGGATTCCTCTACTGAGCAGCAGAAGTGAACTTTTCAATTGAACCAGATATGGGTCTATGGGGTAGCCTCAAGGGCGATTGTTCTTTACATCTTGCACTGCTTTCTCATCTGCAATGGACAAAAAGACCTGATGTTCAAGTATGGACAGTCTGCTAGTGGCCAAACATATTAGCCAGTTTGGGTACTGTTTCTGAATCAATAGTGTTCAATTTTTTTATTTTGTCATAAAAAAATAGTTGTCACTAAAACCGCTGTGAAGGTTGAATAATAGCTATATGGGCCTTTGAGGCATGCAGTTCAGAATCAATATGGAAAAGCTTTTTGGATAGATTAGACGGAATAGTAATCTGCTCAGATGCGTAGACCATCTTGGCTTTTTGAATGTGCACCTATACACACTTGTATTTGATATCTACACATAATTTATCTGTCTTGTAGAATTTGTGGCTATGGCCAAAGGGGTTAGGGTTGTTGGTCTTTGTTGAGGTGAATTCATTAGTTTGCTGCTCCCAGACAATTAACTTAATATTTTAATCCATTTTATTTCTAACCCATTTGTGCTCATTCATCCATTCGATTGAATACTCTCCGGTACTAAACACAGCAGCCCTTTAATCTACTGACACACAAAGAAGTCTGCATTGCATCCCTGGAGGAGAAATGAGAATGCCCGAAGTGAACTGGAAGGCCACCGGTGATGTGAGCTAAATGTTAAAGAGAGGTGTGAGATTCAAGGCCCCTGAGGAATTTCTCTGCCCACTATAAATAAACTAGATACAAAAGAGACCAGCTTAACATTCTGCTCAGCTGACACAAAAAAGACTGCAAACACTCTAGTGATTGCCCATTGACCAGGGACATCAAGGACAGATGATGCACCAAGAATGAGTGGTCCACACTGCTGATTGCTGCAGATGGGCCTGACAGCATTCGCAGACAGTGTAACCTTCCTTAGCGTGGGCCTCGAAGAGACCTAAAATTCTACTGAGTACAGATATAATTAGGGTTCCCAGTTTTATGGTATTTATTTTTGGGGGATTTCCATCTGTATTTATCCATGTATATTTTTTGTCAACTTTATTTGTATTTATCCATATTTATTATGGGTTTTGTGAAAAAAATAAAGCTGAAACTGGTATATTTCCACATTTATTTAACCAATAAATATGCAGTCATGCTTGAATGCCTGCCAGGTTTCAGTGATAAGAACACCTGCAGAAGATAAATCAATGCACTCATATGAAAATATGCACATTTCGGTATCAACCTTGTGCATATCTTCTGCGGTTTAAGCCTCTTTAGTAAAATTCTTTTCTTTTTTAACCCCCTTACCTATCAATCCACACAGTTATTGGCCTGGCAGTCATGGCAAAGTGCATTTAGAATCACTCTAAATGCACCCAATTTTATTTTAAAAATAAATACAGACAAGAAAATAAATGGTTCTCTGTCTGTATTTATCAGTAAAAACGGAAAACAGGGAGCCTTAATTATACTGAAGTATACAAAAAATGATGGATGGAATGTTTCAATTAATCTCAGTCACTGGTAATTACTTGGGGCCGCATCCCAGTCCATCGTTATTTTGCACACCATGCCACCTCCGTTTGGACCCAGTCATACACAAAGCACAGTGAGGGAGCCCCTCCAAATTACACTGTGTCCCACACTCAGCCAAATCCTATATGCGACTGTATGTGCCATGTCTAGGTCGGAAATCGTATTTAAAGGTGCTCAAAATGCTTTCTGTGAAATGCCTGAATATTCATTACTCAAAAGGCAAAACTTTTGATATTGTCTAAGCTTGTTCTCCGTTATAGCCAGTTTTTCACAGCAACTAAACAATAGGGAATAGCCCACTGTATAGAGAGAAATGTTGATTCCCGATACAAGCAATGTTCTCACACTCTATGATGCATCTTGACGAGCGAACATCAACTCCCAACATATTTCGACTATTTCTTTCAACAATAACACATATCACATAATAAGCAAAAGCCACCCAGTGTAGATAATTCTGCTCTAAACGTTAAAGACTGCAAAACATTCTATGCTACAGCATGCAGAAAATCATCATATGTATGGAGAAATTTAAGGAGTTAATTTTAGACCACCTAATGAAACATGCCATGGACTTTTATAGGCGTATAATGCCTGCACAGATGCAAATGGCACGTGGTTACAGTGTTTTTGCATTACATTCTTCGTTTCATGTTCAGAGGTTATTTATGTATGAAATTACTGTGTGTCAAAATTATGTACGATGTAACTTTCTTCCGTTCAACAGCTTTAGGACAATATGAGAGTAGGCCCTAAATCATAAAACATACTGCTAAGTAAATATTAGCACACAGCCTGCACTGCAAAATTTATCAGGGCAAGAAACATATTTTTAAAGTTGTCTTTTCCGCAATGCCATAAAATAACAATGTTTATGAAAAACAATAAACAATTCACTTGTGTATAACTTGTAGTACAGAGAATTAAAAGGTAATTAAAATGCATAAACAAAGATAGAGCACTTGTAGGGTTTTAAGATGTAATTGTTTCTGGAAACATGCCTCTTTGTTAGTTATTGTCCCTATTAAATGTTCATGAAATGTATGTCCTTATACAGGAAACATCGGTCTGTGGCAAAACAACTATTACTCATTGATGTCAGTGCTGGACTGGGTAGTTAGGATACAGGGAAAACACTGGGGCCGTTTTATAGAAAGTGCTGGGGGAGGGGTGCGACAGGCATGTGCGCCAGCTTTCTGCAAGCCTGAGGTACTTTGGTATTACAGATGGGGCTGTAGACTCTCACAGAGCATTAAATATACACTGGCATGGTCCCAAAGGGGACTTTCATCATTTGCATGGTGTTAAGGCCCCATGCAATGATGGAGTCCGCTGCATTTGCCCAGGCGCCTCTTTCTATACGGGAAACAGCATTAACAACGCGGCATGAACCACACATGCCATTACAACAAAAGCGTTATCGTGCCTGTCTTTACCATGCATATGCCTTCACCACACATATGCCTTTACCAACGCATGCCTTTACCACACATGCCTTTTCTACGAAAAATGTAAGTACTTCGCAAGTAAGTCCAAAGCCGTTAGATATACTTATATATTTGTGTATGGCAGGGGTGTTTTTAGCGTTTAGGGTGGGTGTGGGTTTTTAGGTGGCAAGTGTATTTCTAGGGTTTGGTGAGTATGGGTTTTGGGTGGCAAGGGTATTTTTAGAGTTAAGGGTAGGTATGGGTTTTTGGGTGGGAAGGGTATTTTTAGACTTTAGGGTGGGTATGGGTTTTGGGTGGCAAGGGTATTTTTAGGGTTTAGGGTGGGTATGGGATTTTGGGTGGCAAGGGAATTTGCAGGGTTTAGGGTGGGTATGGGATTTTGGGTGGCAAGGGAATTTTTAGGGTTTGGTGTGGGTATGGGGTGTTCGGTGGCAAAGGAATTTTTAGGGTTTAGGGTTGGTTCGGGGTTTTGGGTGGTTAGGGAATTTTTAGGGTGGGCTTGGGGTTTTGGGTGGTATGGGTATTTTTGGGGTTTAGGGTGGGTTCGGTGTTTTGGATGGGAAGGACATTTTTAGGGTTTAGGGTTGGCTTGGGTTTTTGGGTTACAAGGGGATAATTAGGCTTTAAAGTGGGCATGAAATTTTGGGTGGCAAGGGAGTTTTTAGGGTTTAGTGTGGGTATGGGATTTTGGGTGGTAAGGGACATTTTAGGGCTTGGGGGGTCAGTGCTTTGGGTGGTAAGGACATTTTTAGGGTGGTTTGGGGTAAGGGTTGGGGTAAATATTTATTTTATTATGTATATGTATATTTATATAAATATATAAATACACATGTCTAATTAAAAAAATATGAATTTGAAATATATATATGTATATGCAAAAAGATACACACACATACATACATCTATGTATGTGTGTATAAAAATACATATTAATATAATATTTATTTTTAAAACCTCATATGCCTTTACTATGCATGTTTATACAATGAAAATGTAAGTATTTCACAGGTAAATATAAAGCCTCCAAATATGCGCACACACACACACATGTATATATATATATATATATATATATATATATATATATATATATATATGAATGTATATATATATATATATATATATATACAATTGAAAATTTCTTTTAATAAGTCCACAACTACTGAATGAGTTTACACCAAATAACAAAAATGCACTTCCCTGGACCTATATGTACCTTTTTGCCAAACTTGATGTAATTCCGTTCAGCAGTTCGGGCTATAGCCGTGTTTAAAATTCCTATGGAAATTAAGATGGGGAAAATGCATTTGGGAATCCCCTTTTTCTCGGCCCCCCACTTGACGGATCACCCCGAGACATTCAAGGCAACAGCTGAAGTGGGTGGAAAACTGGTTTTGAATATTTCGCAAGGATTCGTCAAACGACACCAAAGGTATTGGTAAAACAAAAAACGCTTTTCCTATGGAAGCTAGGTCCTAACTATAACTACCTACTGGTGACAGAATGTTATATATATATACCAGGCTGTCATTCTTCACAGCAACATGTGAGTAGATATTTCACTTTGCACTGTCATTGGAGTCATAAGTTCCCGTAAAGCACATGCGTTTGTGACTCTTGTAACGTAATGCATCTCACTTACCTGCCTATAAAGCTGCTACTTGCACGTAGCATGTCCATGTGATCAAGGCCGCAGGTTGGCGGCCGAAACGTGTAATGTGGACCGGTTAGCTTACTTTGAATAAATCTCGTTATTTCACCAGCAGCTGTGGTCTGAGCCCGTGTGTTCTTTGCTGTTTGCAGTCACTACGGGATTTGTGGACTATATTTTGACGAAGAACGGCTGTCTCCGTAACTCAGACCCCCTCCTTCTTCATCACTCTTGGGCATTTTGTGACTGTTGTGCAGCCGTGTTGGAGCTTTTCCATGGACGGATCTTGGAGAGTCATTGCCCCCTGACGCCTGCAGCAGACCAACTAAACCTCATCGGATGTGGCGAGGATTCACCGCGAGTCGGAGGACACGCGTGGCATCTTTTCAGCCTGCTGGTGAGTGTAAAGTTAAATGTTGTATGGGCCAGGTTGTGGAGGTTGCATTGTGTTGAATACGACAGCCGGCACTTTCAGACGCTGTCGATTCCACTGAGTAACATATCCTTTAAAGTTAACCAGTTTGTCCAATGACGCGCTACGTGAGCGTAAGGCAGCTGCTGATGCGCTATTCGACAATATACCTGACATTCGTAACCCAGCCGCAGCACCTGGTATGTGCAGTGAGACCAGTAACAAGGATTACAAAACACTACTGAGACAACTAGAAAAACACATGAAAACGGAAATCACTAAGTGGTGGGAATGCAGATCGTTACAAAAATACCGTGATGTAGGACGGGTGCCAAGGGGGCTGAGAATCATGTTGGCTCCCAGCTTCGAAAACCCGAATCCACTCATGTTCAAAGAATGGGCCGAAAGTAATTTGGAAGCTTCGATGAGACTCATTGTCATCCTAATCAAATATGCTGAGATCGACCGACTAGCTATCATGAAAGAAATCGAGAGGATTAATATAGAGCTTGATAAATCTGACAAGCAGGACCTGATTACCAAGGGCCGAGAAGAGATTGCAGCGAGACTTAAGAAACAGGAGGAAGTAATAAAAACAAGAAAACAGTTCAAGTTTGCAAGAGATAAATCTGACTACGAAACCAGTCAGATTTTCACATTCGCAAGAAAATTTGACACAGCCAAACGTCAACGGATGAACAAACCCACCCCGGCCCCAACCGGAACTGCAAGTGGTAACACAGTCTATGATTCTACATCAGTTTCCGACATAAGCTCTGCGCTGGAAAGTGGCACAGATTCTGAGGATGGCCGTGACAGGCTGACTCGAGGGGAATCTACCACTAATAATTTCACTTTTGCAGAGGAGCTCGATTTTTTAATGTTAGATCGGCGCCAAACACTGCGCCCACGACCTCCAAAGAAACAAGACATCAGCGAAACAAAAGAAGACGCGAGAGGAGGAAATGCAAGCAATCAAAGGCAAAACAGCAAGAAAAGACAGAACAACTGGCGACAGAAATGAAGGAAAATACTAACACTGTGATCAACTTGACTGATACCTTTTTAAGCAAGGCTGAAACTCAGCTTCTCTCCCTTGGCCTCAAATACTGTGCGGAGAGTAGCTTCAACTACAGCAGAACCCGTGTGGACATTTATAAGTTTATACGCAAACTCAAACTTACTAATTTCTTCCAAGTCAAGCACTCCACCCACCCACTACCTAATGCCCCCAACACCGGCCTTCCTGTTGATAACATTCTCACAGTCTCTGACATCTCCACCATCCGAACTATGAGGGAACTGCAATCAGATCCTAGTACTGTTACCACCAGTCAACTACTGGTCTCTGAGGGCATTGACTCAGCCACTAGGATTCCTAGTCCCTTCAAACCCCCTTCCACCTTTACACCTATGATACCTCGGGATGCTATTGACACCTTCAATGATGTGGTTATCAAGGAGTTAAAAGACTTACATCGGAAATGCAAACATACACGTTCTCGGAACCACAACAAACATCTCTTAGCTCTGATTAAAAGGCTACGCAACAATAACCAGATCATCATAAACAAATCTGACAAAGGTGGGAACATTGTTCGATGGCCAAGACTCCTTTACCTGGAAGAGGCACAATGACACCTTAGTGACTCCTCCTGCTACAAGAAGATCAGTATCCAGGAGATCAACAAAAGCAGGATCAGCCTAAAGAAAGAACTCAATAAGTTCAAGGCAGAGGGTTTAATAAGCAAAGAAAAATGTATTTTCCTTCACCATGATACACCTGTTCTACCTGTACTTTATTTTTTACCTAAGGTCCACAAGGGAACCCCGCCTATTCCTGGCCGTCCGATCATCTCCGCATGTAATAGCCTCTGCGAGAACATGTCTAAATATGTTGACTTTTTCCTCCAGGACTTTGTTGTTTCTTTACCCTCGTATTTGCGTGACACTGGAGATTTCTTGAACAAAATCATGGGGATACAATGGTCTGACAAGTATATTCTGATGTCTATGGACTTAACCTCATTGTACACAAGCATCAAACACGATGATGGTCCACGTGCTGTTAAACATTATCTACAGGAACGCCCCATTAACTGTCATCGCCACAATGACCTGCTTTTGTTTATGATTAGATGGTGTCTTGAACATAATTTCTTTAAGTTTGACAGAATGACTTATCAACAACTTCGTGGCGTCGCCATGGGTGCCTGCTTTTCTCCCAGTTATGCGTGTCTCCATGTCGGCTGGTGGGAGGAGCAGGTACTCATGATGAAGCATAGTGAGGCAATGAACAACCATGTGGTGACATGGCTGCGTTACATTGACGATGTCTTTGTTGTGTGGAATGGTACCACTGAGAGTGCACTAGAATTTGTCTCTTCCATCAATCACAATGACCTTAATCTTGAGCTCAATACCCAGATCAGCAGAGACAGCATTGAGTTTCTGGATGTTACTATTTACGTAGAAAAGTATGCGCTACACTCTAAACTCCATCGTAGAAGTACTGCAGGGAACTCGACATTACATGCTACGAGCTTCCACCCCAAACACCTCATTGCCAGCATACCATATGGAGATATGCTTCGTCTGAGGAGGATCTGTAGCTCTGAGTCCGACTTACAATCCTGTCAAGACCAGGCACACAATCGCTTTATAGCTAGAGGCTATTGTACCACCTCGATAACTAAAGCCAGGACTAGAGCCATTGCTATACCCAGGGAAAACCTCCTAGCCACTAACCCTCCCAGTGATGGATCGACTGACCAAGCTGATTGCGCTGTTCCCACTCCTGGCTCAGTTGATACCCGTCTTATCATTACGTACAGTAGAGAGGAGAAGGATATTAAATCCATCATTAATCGCCAATGGCATCCTCCAATGCAGTTGCAATCTCAGATATGTGGGGAGCACCAAACTCCAGGTGCACATGAGGATACTACAACACCTTAGGGCCATTGTGAACAACGATCCGAGCTATCCCGTAGCCAGGCATTTCAAAGAGACACATAATAACAACCTCGATCACCTTCAGTATTTTGTGATAGACAATGTACCTATTCTCAGACGAGGTGGTGACAGTGAAAAGAAACTTAGACAACTCGAAAATAGATATATTCTTGAGCTCGATACCAAAACACCTAATGGCCTCAACTACAGTGAGGATTTGTATAACTACCTATAAACCTGTCCACCATGCTATTTTTTCACCTGCATGTGTTTTATTTCCTCTAGTAAATATGTTTCACACATTGTTGGTTTCTTACTATTATCTTTGCTATCCTGACTCATGACTATTATATTATTTTACAGTTATATCCATTCCAGCTAATGCACCAATTAATGGATTAGATATGTTTCTATATCTCTGATTATTTATGGATTGGATATGTTCCTATATCTCTGATACGTATTTCACTTGATTATTCTCTCATGTACTCCCTCTTGTTACGTTTAGTACTTTTCTCATCTGATCTTCCTACTGTAGATCTATCCTCTGCGCATTCAAGCGGTCATTTGTTGCTCATTTGTCCCACCCCTGTTCTTGTTTAAAAGTACTCCCGTGAGTCATTGAGCTGACGAGCTCGTGGAAGAAGCACCTGCGCGCCAGTGAGAGGTACTTGACCTGATGCAATGTTTGGCAGCCTACTCAGCAAACCCCAAATTTGAAGCCTGTAATCTCTACTGATGATGGTTAAAGAACCAGAAACACGTGTCTAGAGATCAGCACTATCTGCACCAACTCTGGCGAAACACTCGGAATACTATAGCAAAGCAAGCAACATGAGACTGCATTTACCAGAATGCCAGGGGCAAACCTTGCTGGGGGGTGAAGCGGTGTGCTCCCACCCCTGTTCCTGTTGCTCATTTTTAGCCCGGCTGGGTTTGGAGCATAGTTCTCACTTGAACTATGTCTCTCTAGAACATGAGTATTCGTGTTTTGTTCTTTAAATTTAAGTCGCATCTAGTCACTACACAACGCTGCACCACTTTGCACTTTAAAAAAAAAATTCTTATCACTTGGTAACTCGACACACAGTGCCTGGATTTTCCATTTTTCATTTATTTAACGCGTGAGCATTTCTCACTATCCCTTTCATGATGTGCATTCAGCTTTGCTGTTTGTTCTGCCCCCTAAATTAGATGTCATAATGGGACCGTAGTTCTTATTCTTATTTTTCATGATGGTTGATCCGGCTTCATGGGGTCCCTTTTGCGCGCCAGCCTGTCTCTATGAACCACTGTGTTTTCAGTTGTGGGACTTCCTTCAGCATCACGCATTATGCTGCCAGATGGCCGGGTGTGGGATTTACATCTCACGGTTCACTCGACTCTTACCTCCCACATGTGTCAGATTCCCTGACCTTGTACAGGCTCTTCATACGCTGCTCTCCCTTTTATATTGCCGCTCAGCGCTGCCACTCTTATTCTTTTTGTTTCTTTCATTCTCCACTGTTCCTACATCCTCTTGATATTTTTTCCACTGTCATCTTTCCATGACTTGGGGCATTGTCGTAAAACCAGGCTGTCATTCTTCACATCAACATGTGAGTAGATATTTCACTTTGCACTGTCATTGGAGTCATAAGTTACCATAAAGCACATGCGTTCGTGACTCTTGTAACGTAATGCATCTCACTTACCTGCCTATAAAGCTGCTACTTGCATGTAGCATGTCCATGTGATCAAGGCCGCAGGTTGGCGGCCGAAACGCGTAATGTGGACCGGTTAACTTACTTTGAATAAATCTCGTCATTTCACCAGCAGCTGTGGTCTGAGCCCGTGTGTTCTTTGCTGTTTGCAGCCACTACGGGATTTGTGGACTATAGATATAGTGCCCCTTGGAATAGCGGAAATGGAGTCCATGGAACCCCCGGGTGTTTCCATGCAGATGGGTGCATTGACTTACTGCCCTTACTTGCAGGTAGATCTCCCTCTGGTTGCCGCCAGCAGAGTGAAAAACAGACTGTTGGGCTCAAAAAGCCGGTTTGAATTTTACAAATGTGATATTCACAGTGCAGGCGCAGTTTTGCACCTGCACTTGGAACCATGCATTTGCTGTGATAGCGCACACTGTACTGGTTTGCACTCCCTACACAGATTTAAGGGGCTTATTTATGAGAGACTTGCACTGCTGGCGCATTACTTTTTTTGGCGCTCCAGCAGCGAAAGCCTCTCAACCATATCTATGAGGCGACACAAAGCCACTCTGCGTGGCTTTGAGTGGCCTCATAGATATTTGCATGATATTTGCATGGCCTCATACAAATGGAGTAAGACAAAGCAGCTCAAGTCACTGCCTTGCCTTACTCTGTGTCAAGGAGGCATTCCATGGGTGTTGCGGTGGGTGTTTCCACGTAACACCCATGGATTTTGACGGTGCCCAAGATTTACTTAATCACGTATAACTGAGGCAGTGCAAAAAAAAACTCACACCTCCCCAGAGCAGGTGTAAAGAGGAATTTTATTTTGTTATTTCTCCTCATTTTTCCTCTTTCCATGAGTGCTATATAGAAATAGAAAGATGCCTCTCAGGATTGTTTTCATGCAGGAAGGTGCGCCTTTCTGCACAAAAATAATCCTGCCTCAATGGAGGCACCGGTGCAAGGGTAGTGCAAGGGTGCCTATTTTGGCGCTAGGGAGTAAACTGTGCACCAGCGCAGAGAGAAAGGACAGAAATCTATCACATTTCATAAATACGGTGCATTCCTTCCCATTCACATTGGCGTAGGGTAGCCAAGCAAAAAGAAGACTTGCGGGGCTGTCCTTTGTCAATTCTTCATAAATGTTGTCCTAAGTGTGGGCCGCGGTGCAGGGCAGGATAGTGACTGTAACCACACAGATGAGATTTGCTGATTCAGAAAAATAATGTTCTGCCAAGTCCTTGAGTAGTATTTATGTATTTCTGATCAGACTTGACTCTGAAACCTAAGCTTTTCCATTAAACATATTGATGAAAGGCGGCTGTAAAATAAATCATTTGGCCCTACTTGAGAAAAGAAATTGGTGAGTGTATCCCCCAAATGCCTGTGAACAGTATCAGCAAACTCGCTCTCTGAGCGTATTTGGTGGAAAATGCCCCTTAAGTACTTTAGTATGTACCTCAGAGCCATTCTGTTCTTATCATTGGATGCTCATATATCTTATTATGCATGGCAACAGTCGTTGATGGTTTGGGAAATTTAATCTGGCATTAGTCATCCACAGGAATATAATCTGCTTCTCAAATAGGTCTTCAAGTAAAAATGTATAACTAGGTTAAAAAATGCTGAATTTATTTGTAGATGCATTACAAATATACTTTCTGATTTAATCGTTGTTATACTGTTTGAATTACCTCCAGTTTACTGCACTGAATGTTGCGACCGAAACCCCTAATTTGTTTTTCGATTCACACAGTTTCTCCATTCAAGCTGCAATAGTACAAACGTTTCCCAGGGAAGCTTTGCAGCCTATTGATGCTAATGCAATCAGGGCTTAAATCACCATTATTAAACACGTTAAGCTGTCTACAGCCTTCTGAGGATCACATTGCCAGCAAATCACAAGTTAGACAAAAATACTCCAATTTCCATTAGAACAAAAGTTGTACTTTAGACAAAGCGGAATAGACTGAAATTGTTTAATGCTGACAGAGATAAAACGATCATAAAATCTGCATCATAATACAAAAAGAATATAGAAAATTCATCATTGGTAACATGACATTTGAGCAAATATAAATCTGTGATGAAGGACTAACGCACTATTTGAACATTTTTCACCTTGGCCTACTTAGAAAGCATTGGCAGGATTCAAACCCTTGTCCTGTATGAGCCTGTGCCATCAGAGGGACAAGACTTACCATTGAGTTATAGCTCCTTGGTGTTCTAGATCCTTGCAGTAGTAACTATAAGCAACATACAGGCCCTGGTGTCATGGCCTGTGGATTTCATTACACATGAAAAGGATGACCATGATATAGGGACAATTTGATCAAATACTAAAAGGGAAGCCAGTGTGGTCCAGTGGGTAAGTTCCTGACTTCCACCTAGACAACCAGCGTTCGAATCCCAGGATCGGCACCTGTTGACGGATGATGGCGCAGCGGAGATAAGTTGATGGTGGGCCTGCCTGGTAAGAAAAGTGTGTGTGCGCTGTGTAAGAGTGGAGTCATTCCTGGTGAATGGTGATTGCAGAGTAGTTGGTAAGTAGCATGGGTCTGGTGAGAGCAAGGGGTGGGTTCAGTCACAGGGAACAGGTGTTAAGTGAGTTGCAGTGTAGGGTGGGTGGACTCAGGGGATAGGTATACAGGGAGTGCAAGGGTAGGTGGGTGGGATATCAGGGACAAAGAAGGGGGTCAGGGAAGAGGAGCCTGGGACAGAGCAGAGTCAGGCCTGATGAGGGCACTCATGGAGTGGTTCCCTAGCCCACTTGAAGGGTGGGGAACACCAATTTTTTTTACTGCTCCCCGCTACACTATCTAATTTGGGGGGTGGCAGTCGAATTTGTGGGAGCAGTATTAAAATTGGTTTGGGGGTTCATTATGAAGGGTGATGGGGGCACAGAATGACATGCCTTCTGGGTAATCTTGGGGTGGCTACCCATAGTTTTTATTGCTCCCCTCCTCCATTGTGGGGTGCACCACAAAAGGTTAGGGCAATAGGGGGGGGGGCTAGGGGGAAACAGGTTTGTGACAGTTTCTATTACCAACCACAAGGGGGCACCATACAATCCTTCTGCAAGTATGGTATTGAAAGGTACAACAAGGAGAATGTGGGGGTATTTTTGCCTGCAGGGCTCCTCAAGATTTTACTGCCACCTTTCCCCTCCGTGCGGCATGGTATAGGGACACTTGGGAAATTTCTATTGGAAACAAACAGTATAGGGATTCCTGCTATGAAATATGAGAGCACAAACATTTGCTAAATAAAGGGTTACAGTGGAGCAGACGAATGAGGAAGGGAAAGGGTACCTGTGGCAATAGGTTGGAAGGGTTATAGAGAATAATCATGGCATGCAAATAGGCAGCAGTGCATGTATTGACAGTGTCTGTAGAGAGCTTGGTGTGCTCTTCAAATTATTTGTCCTTTATGTGTGTGATAATCAATAGAGGGAAGGCCAGAAACTTCCTGTTAGGCAGAACATGTTTTCATGATTTAAAGAAGTGTAGTCTGGGTGTGCTGAGAGGGACTGTACAGAGCTGTAAGTGCCTGTATACCCAAGCAATGTGCATCCAACCGGTCACTTGAGACTGAACAGTGACAGAAGCAGCTGGGTTACTGACGGAATGTAAATGGAGGGCACATATGAAGGGTGTTTGTCTTCACTCAAAGGATTGAAACGTGGTTGGTGCACTAGCAAAGCTGGGGTACCAGGAGAAAACATTTGAGGGTTAATGAGATGGTGGTATTCGGAGGTCAAAAAAGGTGTCAGAGACACAGAGGTATGAGGATGCTGGTCCCAGAGTGAAGGGTGGTCAAAAGTCCCTGCTAACGATTTCTGTCCAACCGTGACCAAATGTTGTGCAGCCTGGCTCCCTCTGTAAATTTTCCCCAGTATCTCTCTATCCTGCAGATGAATGACGCAAGCTTCCCAAAGTTTTTCTTGGCCTCATAACCCCAAAGGAGTGCCTGACATTTCTGGCTTAAGGATACCCCCAAAGGGTGCGCTACTGACATTCTCTGAAAAATCTCACTAACCATGCATATTTATGCAGCAAACATGGCAAATCCTTATACCTGCAAAGCATCGTATCGAACTTGTCAGCTTTGAAGTGGTGTAAGTGTTTTTATTTGAGGGAAATATTCATCTGTGCTTCCTCTCCTATCTGAGGAGTATGAAGCTGCTGTTCCTCTCTCAGATGTCCCTTCAAAGAGACAAGTGACACACTCACTCAATCACCCAGCAAACATGTATGCTCTGGCACTTTCATCTTGCTGTTTACCTTCCAAACATTCCCCCTTTTCCACAAATACAGGCCAGCCATTCCTCATTACTCATTCACTCAGTCATCTCAGTCCTCCACTCCATATGCCGTGCAAGACCAACATGAACAAGAGGTATGTCAGCAAGCAGAAGAAAAGCCTTGGTGTGCTCTTATTTTCATACTGCTGCCCTCTAGTAACGCTACACGGCAATTGCAGCATAATAATTGGACTGAAAAGAGGGCTGTCCTATGCAAATAATGTCCTCCCATGCTTACTTTCTTCTGAGACGGTGGACGCCTTGCGCTGTGATACATCCTCCAACATATGCTCTTCAGCCGAATTCTAAAGCAGCCTATCTTAGGCTAAGGTTTTTGCCACTCGAAGGTTGCACACAGGGACATCACCCTCATTTAGCAGGGTCTTAAATTGCCTGCAGTCATCCTTTACACAGAACATGGGGTTTCGAGGGTGTTCTTCAAAGGATGGAAGGGTTTGATTTGTCGTGTAGTTCCTATAGTACCCATGCAGGACCTGCACGTTTGGATAACATAAACTGCGGGCTTGGTGGCAGACTGGCTCTGAGCACCCCCACCATGTATGTTAGCCTGTTTGCATTAGCTAGCTCACAGTGCCACTAGAATCTTCTCTTATCGGGGAGAGATTCGTTTCTTTCAACCTTAGATCATGACAACCCTGATCCCTCAGAGTCGTGGAAACAATATACTACTTTTCGCTCAGTCACTCGTGCTCACTTATTCTGTTCGTCTCAGAGAGTTACAGAGAAGAAACAGTCGGGCGTGTTACAATAAGAATTTACTGCACAGTTGTTCTTCTAGTGTAAGATATATGTGCTGCAACAACCGTTAGACAGTAGCAGAGATATAGGAAGAGCAGTACAGTAAATATAAAAGGATAGTACAGTTCTGCCATCTTGCAATAATCATGAATACATACATGAATATAAAATGCATAAAAGTGCGCGTACTCCTACGATGCCTATCTAGACTTAGCATGTGTGTAGGTCTAAAAGCCTAAGAGCCAAGAATCCTTCTAGGATTTAGGCAAACCCCATTACCTGAATAGAGAGAGTGTGGGACCCCGTCCTGGTCTCGAGTTGGACACCCCACAAGAACGTGTTAGACCGCTGTCAGCTGGAGCGACTGCATGCAGGAGACTCAGCGTCTCTGGTCAGTGTGTCGGCATGGAAGTCTCGGTTCCCTCTATCTTACCCTGGCAAGATGTTGTGTATTTATACCCAAAAGTACCTGGGGCTTCTTTGTCCCTTGTGTGATTGGTGTGGGCCATTGTCGGACTGAGGAAGACGTAAGGATGAACCTTGTACATAGATTTTATGCAGGTGATGTAGCTTCTGCTTGTTTCCAGGAACCTCATAAATATTCATACAAAATGTATGAGCACATCAGTGATGTTATAGAAGGCCATTGTTCTAGGGAAACCCTCCTTCTGCACTCAGAGCTTAGTCTAGATAAGGTTCGATCCTCACAGTTCGTTATTGTGCAGTGTAGTGAACTAATGTAGGTGAAAGATCATGCCTATATTAGGGCATATAAGGCTATGCCTATATTAGGGCATCTATACGAAACATAACACCCACTCCTCTTCCGAACCGGATGACAGTGGTAAATGCTAGCACCCTACTACTATTTTGTGAAGTAGCGTACAAAATAAAATTTGTGTTTAAAAATGTCCATTTAAAAGCATATTAAAATATTGTCGTTTAAAAAAATGTTATGTGTAAAAGTGAAAAAGAGTCCAAATTTGTCCATTAATAAAATTCGCATAACTACAAGTAGAGGAAGACCATGCTTTTTTGAAGTGAAAGTGACAATTTAGGAAATGTTCCAAATTTAGACGACTTGTGAAAAAGATTAAAAATTAAAACACTGCCGAATTCTGTCCCAGCACACGATGGGCCAATTGTAGATTAAATGTCCTGGCTGGGAGACGCAACATCGTCAATATTTGCTGCTTCAGGGGACGGTCCTTGTAACACCTCGCAGAATACATCGATGGAGCACAGATGAAATTCAGTACTGCCAAAAGCTGGTTCAGAGGCAGCCTGTGCTGTTGTCGATACCTGAGTGCTAGTGGAGGAGCTAATGCTCACTTCAGTAGTTGGAAAAGGCGGGTTCTCAAGGAACGCAGCCATGAGAATTGGAATACGCTGGGGTCACTGCCGAGTGTGGGACCTCAAAGGTTCCAGACTGGTGTTCAAGTCCGCAGGCGTGTCCGTTGCAAGTGTCAGACACAGATCCAACACGCCTACTTCTCTGCAGAACAGGCATCGAAGAACAGGTAAGATGCAGTCCATCCAGACTGGTCTAAATGATAGGAACCAAGAAGCGCTCAGTTCCTGTAGGCGAGGTGTGCCCAGATGCTGTACCATGTGTTCACGGTATTTACACGCCAGGAGCGCTTTCGCCATCTCGTTGGTGACTGGGCCGTCCATTGCGTAGCAAAAATATGACACTCAGGATTCCCGCTATTAAAAGCAGGATCAGCGGAAGTCCTCCGAAAATGCTTCCAAATACGGAGTGTATAAAATTTGGGATTACTCCGAGGACTGTCTGAAAGGTGATTAACAGTCCTGACCCTCTGGTCTTAAACAGGTGTACAATACCGCTCGTATCAGACATATTAAAGATACGCCCCACCATTTCTGTGAAATGAAAGGGGCAGTTTGTACTTATAAGTGCCTGTATCTCACTCGAGGTCCTAGCGACTTGAAGATCAAAAGTCTCTTGGGCGGAGGTTAAGGGCACGGTTTGCTTTAAAAGCATGGCTTTCAATCTGCTCAAAGTATCAAATTGTATAAGGGAAACATTCAATGAAGGCCATAACGGCGCCTCCCTGACTGTACTTGTTGGGGGAAACAATACTTGCATACAGCAAGTAACCCTGGAGCTTACAGTGACCAGATAGGCAATGCCCGGAAGCATTCCACAGCAACCTTGATCGTTCAGCATCAAGTAACTCCCATTCGAGAGCAGCTCGAATACCGGCGTAATCACGGCAGCTGGAGTCCCTTTCATGTGGCAGGATAGGTTTGCTACTGAACCATTACAAGCTCCGTGCAGCAAAATATTCTGGCACATGAGAGAACCGCTTAAAGTGTTCTTGCAGTTTGTACCGCTCAGTTACACTTCTCGATCCCCACTCCGGCATTGATATCTGTATGGTAACTCCCAAGATTCCCTAATGTATTCCTTACCCATCCATTCATATCTGCCTGCCTGTCTTTGTCCAAGTCAATATTGAAATTGAAAGGTAGTGACCGGTAGAGTTATGTGGTCATGGATTAGCCATTCTGTGTGTGGTGTTTCCGCTACAGTGAATGGTAATCTATCCAGTTTTTCAATACGCAGCATTGTATATTTTTGCTTTGTGCCATTTCTACCTTCTTATTTGTTAGATTATATTCAGAAAACAGGGACGTGCTGTTGATAAAACACCAAGGCACATAGCCTGCACGTAAAGATTGCACTGTCCAGCTCAATAACATAATAGAACGTAACTGAGATTGCCGTGTTGTAATATGGCTAAATCTTGTTCAAGTATGTCTATCGCAGAAGATACAATGTTGCCTAAGGAATATATCCTGGAGGTCAAAGTTGTTAACCCATTGTCTACCACAGCTAGTGATTTTTCCAGATTTATATGGTCTATTTCCCGTATTCTCTCTGCGGCCTCATGTTGGGAAATTTTCCAATTTTCATTATAGGCAGCGTATATATGCCAGCATATATGAAACGTTTCTAACGTTGTTTCCTGGGACCTAGTAAAAAATCCCTAAGATCCATGTCTTGTGTGAGTAAGGACAAGTGTTCTTTTACTTCGGTGAGTGTCGATGTTTCTAGCCAATCTAGGCACAACTTCCCAACACTGTAGGATGTCACTACCCCCGGGTGTTCTCTTTGTACATATCGTGGGTCTGGCCTAGGGATACTGAATCCGTGGGTGGCATTTAAAAATATTTTATGACAACTGTTTGTGTCTAAGGGCCAAACCAACCATTCTTTCCAATTACGGTCTGATCTATTGTACTGTAAAATGTCAATTACTGTTGCCCCTTCCTTTGAACTTGAATTATCCCACCCCCTCATGTTCGATGGTGTTGGAAACCGAGGTGTGTTCAGTTCTTTGTTCTTGGCTAAACCAAGACAGGATGTCTGTTGCACAGTGTTATTCAGAAATACCATCTGCTGCGGAATGAGGCATGCTCTAAATAGCGCTTCTGTTCACTGGACTTGCCAGACCCTAGAACCCCAGACTGATTTTAAGTCTACTTCGTCTTTCCATAAGTCAAAACCCTGTTCGGACAATTGGGTGATAAAGGAAGCAGAATAAATCTGTTTGGTGTTAGTCAACATAATTTTCAGTGCCGATGTCTGTGATGTTATATATTAAAATGACGTCGGATCAGAAGTGTTAAATCCTGAAAAAGATGAAAATTTCTGTGCAAAAGTCTGCAAACTACCTTTTGGTGGTGTAGGGAAATGTTCCCACTGATGGTACTCAAACACATTTCTAGGTGATATTGATTTGTGTAAGAAATGATGACCATATTGTTGGTAACAGTACAAAGTGTCATAATCTGAAGAACCCTCTACCATTTCAGTATTAGGAAATGCTGCAGTTTTTTCTAAATCATACAACATGTTGTTAACAGTTTCAGAGTCTCAATCATCAGAAAATGTACTGGAGGTAATGATATCACTTAATGAAATTTTAAATACATGATTAATTTTTAAAAGTTCAGTCGGACCGAATATATTAAAATCAACCTTGTCCCAAACTATACCGTCAGGCATAGGAACTGCTGTGATGTTCACTGATGATAAGTCTCTTTGTTGTCGATGAGATGATTGATGTGGCTTTAAAATCAAATTTACTTTATGGGCTGCAGAGCTTTGTTTGAGGTATCGTCCATTAATAAGAATGCTAAAAGTAATAACTAGTCCTAGCCAGAAAAGATAGAATAAAATCCCAGTAATAACCCATAGTTGTATCCAAGGTGAAACCAGGTAAGTCTTTTTCAGAAAGTTCAAAAGGTCTTTAACTTGCTCTTTGCGTGATTTTTTGGCTGGCGTCGTTTCTGGCTCGCTTGGATCCAGGGAAAACGTATCAAAGTTCATGAAGTAGCCAGAAGCAGTTCGATCAATTGTTGGAATTGCATCGGGATTTGTTGAAATCGGATTTTGCTATTGACGAGGCATGTTGACGTAGACGTCTGTAGTCGGTCGAATTGCAACTTGGTTGTTAAGTTGAGTTTCTTCTTGAAGTTGAATTTCTTGTTGAATTGGAACGAGTTCCATAGCATTGTTGCTTAGTCCTTCATTCAGTACAGGTGGCTCTTCAAACGTGATGAGTCTTTCTGTTTGAACTTCTTTGATTGTAGCGAGAGGAGGGCGTCTGCTACTGTGGAGTCCACATGGCCTACTGCTTAGTATCGGCCACATAGTGTGGTTTGATTAAGTCGATTGAGACAAATCTTTTCTCCTTTTTTCTGGCAAGAGGCAGCAGAAGTACTGTTCTTGTGCCTTGGATTGCTAGGACCGGTACAGGTTTTCTGTATGAAGGCCCAAATTCTTTTTTGTCCGCAATCTTCTCTCTGACCAGATCCCCGACTTTTGGGATCCAGACAGGTCTTGCCGTGACTGCCTTGACTTCCCCAGTGGTGGTCTGTTTCAGGTGGACGTTACTTTGTTGTGTCCTGGATTCATTCAGATCCTGTAAAACAGCCAAACGATCATGGATATCAAATGGTTTTTCATCCGCCACTGTGCCTTCACAATCAAGATCAGGTACCCATATTCTTGTCCCAAATAGGACCTCGTATGGAGTGACACCCCCTAGAGAGCTTCTTGGCTGGTTATTGAGTGATCTTTGTACCCCATATAAGTGATCGACCCATCTACCGCCCTGGCCTAATACCCTAGCTGTTAAAGATTGCTTTAAGTCCCGGTTTTTCCTCTCCACAACCAAATTTCCCTCAGGATGGTGTGGAGAGGAGTACCCCAATGCTACGCCCATACTTTCCATGGCCTCTTTGTAAGCCCGAGAGCTAAACACCGGGCCACTGTCAGAATGTAACGTGCCAACTGCGTATGTCCCGATAAAGACTCGCAAATCTTTTATAACAGTTCGAGCGTCAGCACAGCGCTGAGGCCAAACCCATAGGAATCTAGAGCAGGAATCCACTGCAACCATGATATATTTCTTGGCCCCATCTGGTTGTAAGGGGCTGCAGTGGTCCAAATATACACAAGCGAGAGGTTTGTCTGATTTTAATAAAGGTGTCTGTGCCGGGCGTGCTATGGTGGAGCCTTTCATCTGCTGGCAGATGTCACATTTCAAGATGTAGTCTGTAGTTTGTTTTGTCAGACCTGGCCACCAATAGCGCTGTTTCAACAAAGAAATAGTCGCTGTGACGCCTATATGCGCAGAGCCCAAACCCTCGTGTGCTGCGATGATTAAACCTTGCCTACGATCCATATTTGGTATTACTCTATCCCCCACTCCAGGAATCTGAGCATATGGAATGTTGTGTGCATCTAGCTTGTAGGAGTACTTGAGTGGAAATTTCTTTGGTACTGCTCTGCTGTTTTTGCTAGAAGCAATGACAGCTACCATAATCTCACGTCTATCCTCGTTTTTGAACTAGTGATTGCAGCTACGGCGGCAGTGCGTAAAGCACCCTTTGCGGCTTCGTCAGCCAATGAATTCCCTTCAACGTGAATGCCATCACGCTGATGACTCATTGTATGTATCACGTGAGCCCTTGGTAGTTTGTTTCTCAACTCCACTACCTGTTCCCATAGCATTTTATGCTTAATTGTGCCACCTTTTGCATCTTTGAACCCGTTTTGTTCCCAATGATTTAAATATTCATTGTATGATTGTACACAGTAAAAGGAATCACACACTATCAGTGTGGGGAATTCATGTTCCGTATTTACAAGTGCCA
This sequence comes from Calotriton arnoldi, assembly GCA_963921515.1. Lineage (NCBI taxonomy): Eukaryota > Metazoa > Chordata > Amphibia > Caudata > Salamandridae > Calotriton > Calotriton arnoldi. Next base: position 311,858 of record CAWUFW010012980.1, on the reverse strand, counting down.
TTATCAGTGCTTTTACTTCTGCCAACTGCGCCGGGCAGTCTCCTAGAGATTGCGTTTTAGTGCAACTTGGATGGAACTTTCCATCTCGCATGCAACCTTTAACGATTGCACAGGCTGCGCTGTATTGTTGCTTACTCCCTATGGCCGGTCGAGCACATCCGTCAGTGTAAATAATATGTTCATACTGATCTAGAGGCAATATTTCATTTGGCAGAGGATATTCTTGTTCGTATTGCAGAAATGCTTGTGTTTTCAAACTTGGATCAAATCTGTATTCAACATCCGTTGCAGTAAGAGAATTAGCCCATTGTATCCATCTCAGATGTAATGCTTTAGCATTTGGAATGCTAGCCTTTGTAACAGCCTCTAAGGCTGGTACTGGGGTTACGACAATTATGCGTTTACCCTGAGCCAGTGCTCTTTCTCTCGCTACAGCGATCTGAACTGCTGTCAGGATTTTTTATGTCGAAGTGAAACGCATTTCTGCATTTGTGTACAGGTGTGATTTATATGCGATTGGTACAGTTTCGCCTTCATTGAACGTTAAGTAAGTCTACCCGCTTTGACCTGCTATAACACGGATCACTGCGGGACGTACGTTTACGCGTGTCTGTAAGTCTTTTGAAGCTATCATGTTTTCTTGTAGTGAACGTAGCATGTTTGTATGCTCCTGTGTCCATTGTTTGAATGAAAAGTCAGGTTTTATTAAGTCGTAGAAAGGTTTTACTCTTTTTGCATAATCCAAAATGTATGTTCGACCAAAATTTAGGAATCCCAGAATTGACTGTACATTTTTTAATGATTTTGGAGGTTGGAGCACCGTGCATTTTTCAAAAAAATTGGCTGCCAGGCTTTTTCCCTCACTTGAAAGCTCATATCCTAAAAATAGGACACTGAGGTGGGCTATTTTTGATTTTTTTAAATTAAATTTGTAGCCCTCAGAGGCGAATCCCATAATTATGGTCCTCACCCTGGTCAAGTGCCTCTTTAATTCATCGTCCGTCAGATAAATATCATCCACATAGGACAATGCTTCTTCATCCAAATTTTGAAGTAACTCTGTTACTCTTGCTGAAAACAACCCCGGGCTGTTCTTATACCCTTGGGGGAGATGACAAAATTGTCGTTGAGACCCGAGCGCTGAGAAGGCTGTTAAATACCTGCTTTCAGGCGCTATATTTTGGCACAAAAATCCATTTGAGATATCAAACGTAGTTTTGTATTTTTTCCGCACAATGTTATTCATTAATGCGGCACTGTGTGCATTTTGAACTGCAAATGTCTTTGTGCAAGTGTTTAAATGTCTGTAATCTAAAACTAGACGATATGTATTGTCAGGTTTCATGACAGGAAACAAAGGATTGTTCATTGGTGGGGTGCAATTTTCTATCACCCCCTGATATTCAAATTGATCTAAGATCTCCCTTACCTGTTTATTAGCATCTTGCTTTATTGGCTATTGTCTCTGTGCATTTGGTGAAACCTTTTACGGGATCACGTGATGGGTTGAATCCTCATCCCAACCAGCATGATTTTTGTACAATGCCAGGGCTAGGGCAACCGCCCACTCCTGGCAAATGCATGTTTTAAATGAATGGGAAAAAGGTCGGAAAATGCTGGAAAAATTATCGTTTCTCCCCTAGGGCACTCCATGACGAATGCTGGCGGCCAGTCTTGTTCTGCTAATAGGATGTCATAACCAGATGACAGATTTTTCCAAAAGAGACCTTTAACTTTCCTTGGCTTGTCCCCCTCCATCCGGAGTGTTATTTCATGTAACTTATGTGGGACACTTACCCGAGTATCAGGTGTTTCCACAGTGATATACTCACTCAACTCCGCTGTCACCAGAAATTCCTTCAGGTTCTGGCGAGCTATTGTTACTTCTGCCACGCTGTCTAGCATCGTCAGAGCCCATTCCCCATTCAGAAGCTGTGTCCTCAGAATTATGGGCATGTCTGATCTTGAGACCTGCTACCTTCTTTTTCTTGAACTGAGGTTTTGATTTTTGCTTATCTTCTTTTTTAGGTGCGTAGTCCGCAGCGCGTTGTGTGTCTCTGGACTTTGTACGCTCCTCTTGTCTGTGTTCTGATCGTCCTTCCCTCTCGGAGTTTTTTGATGAACCCTGAAAGGAACGAGAGGAACGTGTTTCAGTATCCTGATACCTGTCAGGTTTCCTAATGTTATCCCTATTCCTGAGGATGTACCTCTTTTCGGCGGGCTCCTGTGGATGAGACCTACCTCTGGATTGAGATCTGTTGTCTTTAAACTTTTGTTGTTTTTTATTCGCCCACTTCTTTTTAGAAGAAGCTGGTGTCTGCTTTGTAGTGTCCTTTTCAGAACTGCCCACCAGTTGTGGTTTTACTGCTTTCCCACCTAAACTGTCTCTGCCTAGTTCTACATACGCAGTCTCAATAATTTTGGGTAGTGCGTGTTGTTGATCAACTGGACAGAACTCCCTTAGGCGTTGGCAGATCGCCACTGACGCTGCTTCCCCCTTAATGTTAGCTAGTATTATGACTGATCCCTTTCATAGTTACCTAGTAACTTCATCCCTAAGTTAAGGGCAGGCTCTGCTCCGTACTCATTTTGTATCTGTCTCAATACGTCTGGTACTACTGCTAGTGACGGGATACCATGTGTTCTGGTATAGATGGCAGCAAAGACTGCACCCCAAGTGGTACAATCCTCTAATTGTGGTGTGATCCCCATGGGCAAGCAGATTGTTAGTATTCTGTGTTTAGCATAGGAGGTAGTATTCAGGAATACTGCCTCAAGCTGAGTTATTTTCTGAGCTATCCAGAATGGTATTTGTTCGCGTTTCATGGGCATTTTGCCCATTACTGCGTGTAATGTTTGTGGAGTAATTTTATTACTTGTACCCTAATTTTGAGTACCATTTGCTGCAACTGGTGCATGTTGGATTGTTAAAGTCCTCATGACAAATTGTGTCAAGTTTCTATAGATTTTTATTAAATCTTTGTGTTGTACGAGTAAGTCTCCTGGTGGCATTGTGTCAATGTCAGGATGTGGTGTGTAGGCTGCTAATATTGGCCATGTTGCCCCCTCTCCTCCGAGTGGGCCTAATCTTACTCTTCTTCTTACGTGGGGGTAGGGGGCCCTTAACCCAGTACAGGTGTTCCTGGTAAGTTAGTGGAGCTTCTATGTCCTCAAACGGACAATATTCCGTTGGTGCATCTCCTTCTACGTAGTAGTGAAATGTCTTTGTTATTGCATTTGCTGCTGGGAATGTAACCCACTAATAAAATACCTCTGTTTTGTTTGATTCGTGTGCCTCAATCGCGAAAGCCACTACGCCACCCCTGGCTTGTAATCCATTTTCTTATAGTCTTAGGGTGACTGTCATTCTGAATTTTGGTGCAATCTGTATTGCATTTTCAGCATCTTCTCCGTCTCAGAGTTCCACTTCAACTCTCTCCGCGCTTGCAGCGGGATTAGTCATTTTTTAGAAGAAGTTTCTCAAGGGAACTAAGATAAGGTGTTATGCACAATTTTAGGAACACTATGTCCTTTCAAGCTTGATTAACAGCCAATAAATAGTATTTTTACTACTCAGCTGCGGCAGAGTTTGTGCCCACCCACTCCAGACGTCTCTGGGGTTTTGTGAGTAGGTTCTCTGAGAATAGCACAACTGAACTACTCAGATTCTACTGTTAAATAAGTACCCAACCAACGTTGGCGGCACCATGTCGTGTAGTTCCTATAGTACCCATGCAGGACCTGCGCGTTTGGATAACATAAACTGCGGGTTTGGTAGCAGACTGGCTTTGAGCACCCCTACCGCGTATGTTAGCCTGTTTGCATTAGCTAGCTCACAGTGCCACTAGAATCTCCTCTTATCAGGGAGAGATTAGTTTCTGGCAATCTTAGATCATGACAACCCTGATCCCTCAGAATCGTGGAAACAATATACTACTTTTTGCTCAGTCACTCGTGCTCACTTATTCTGTTCGTCTCAGAGAGTTACACAGAAGAAACAGTCGGGCGTGTTACAATAAGAATTTATTGCACAGTTGTCTTCTAGTGTAAGATATATGTGCTGCAACAACCGTTAGACAGTAGCAGAGATATATGAAGAGCAGTACAGTAAATATAAAAGGATAGTACAGTTCTACCATCTTGCAATAATCATGAATATAAAATGCATAAAAGTGCGCGTACTCCTACGATGCCTATCTAGATGTACCTAAGTGTACCTAGCATGTGTGTAGGTCTAAAAGCCTAAGAGCCAAGAATCCTTCTAGGATTTAGTCAAACCCCATTACCTGAATAGAGAGAGTGTGGGACCCTGTCCTGGTCTCGAGTTGGACACCCCGCAAGGGACGTGTTAGACCGCTGTCAGCTGGAGCGACTGCATGCAGGAGCCTCAGCGTCTCTGGTCAGTGTGTCGGCATGGAAGTCTCGGTTCCCTCTATCTTACCCTGGCAAGATGTGGTGTATTTATACCCAAAAGTATCTGGGGCTTCTTTGTCCCTTGTGTGATTGGTGTGGGCCATTGTCAGACTGAGGAAGACGTAAGGGATAAACCTTGTACATAGATTTTATGCAGGTGATGTAGCTTCTGCTTGTTTCCAGGAACCTCATAAATATTCATACAAAATGTATGAGCACATTGGTGAAGTTATAGAAGGCCATTGTTCTAGGGAAACCCTCCTTCTGCAGCCAGAGCTTAGTCTAGATAAGGTTCGATCCTCACAGTTCGTTATTGTGCAGTGTAGTGAACTAATGTAGGTGAAAGATCATGCCTATATTAGGGCATATAAGATTAGGCCTATATTAGGGCATATAAGGTTATGCCTATATTAAGGCATCTATACAAAAAATAACAATTTAAATCCCCAGCCCAGCCCCGCCCTGCCCCATGCTGTACTGGTATGCTCCATCCCTTCACCTGCTGCAGCAGGCATGATTCAGACCTGCTGAAGCAAAGGCCTGACTCTGCCCTTGTCTGCCTCTTGAAGAAAACAACCTTTCTAGCTTCTTATTGCACCTAATAAAGGAAGTTTCACTTGCCTCAAACTTTACCCATCATTTCATTAGCCATAGCTCATACTGCAGCTTTATTCATAGCCAAACTCACAGGCACCAAACCCCTGATTTCAGAGATCTGCTCACACCAAAATGAAAAGTCACCACCATCCAACCTAATTTACTATCAGTGTAGTACCTTCCTAGCATTCTTGTGCTCAGTTATAAGCCCCAAGGCCACATTTGCGCGCTACAATACACCGAATTTCACGGACAAAGAATGAATACATTGATAAAGGAAGATAAGGCTTTGTCTCTATTGCACCTACTTGAGAAAAAGTGGGGTTGGTAGAAGGTCATGAGGGGGAAGATTTGTCATTTTGGGGCGCACGTGCCAAAAAGCGGGCCACTTTTCTCCTCTGTTTTTCCAAGTGGAAATAAACTTAGCAAATGAAAATAAAAGCACCATATGAACATTTACCACCTTGGCATACTATGAAAGCATTGGCAAGATTTGAACCCTTGTCCTGCATGAGCCTGTGCCATCAGAGGCACAAGATTTACCATTGAGGTATAGCTCGTAGGTGTTCTAGACCCTTGCAGTAGTAACTATAAGCAACATACAGGCCCTGGTGTCATTGCCTGTGGATTCCATTACACATGAAAAGGATGACCATGATATAGAGACGATTTGATCAAATACTAAAAGGGAAGCCAGTGTGATCCAGTGGGTAAGTTCCTGACTTCCACCAAGATAACCAGGGTTTGAATCCTGGGATTGGCACCAGGTGACGGATGATGGCACAGCAGAGGTAAGCTGATGGTGGGCCTGCCTGGTAAGAAAAGTGTGTGTGTGTGTGTGCTGTGTAAGAGTGGAGCCATGCCTGGTGAATGGTGATTGCAGAGTGGTTGGTAAGTAGCATGGGTCTGGTGAGAGCAAGGGGTGGGATCAGTGACAGGTGAAAGAAGGGGAACAGGTGTTAAGTGAGTTGGAGTGTAGGATGGGTGGACTCAGGGGATAGGTATAGGGGGAGTGCAAGGGTAGGTGAGTGGAGTATCAGGGACACAAAATGGGGTCAGGGAAGAGGAGCCTGGGACAGAGCACAGTGGGGCCTGATGTGGGCACTCATGCAGTGGTTCCCTAGCCCACATGAGTGGTGGGGAACCCCAATTTCTTTTTACTGTTCCCCTGCTACACTATCTAATTTGGGGGAGGGGGCAGTCGAATTAGTGGGAGCAGTATTAAAAGGGGTTTGGGGGTGCATTATGAAGGGTGATGGGGCACAGAATGACATGCCTTCTGGGTAATCAATAGAGGGAAGGCCAAAACCTTCCTTTTAGGCAGAACATGTATTCATGATTTAAAGAAGTGTAGTCTGGGTGTGCTGAGAGGGGCTGTACAGAGCTGTAAGTGCCTGTATACCCAAGCAATGTGCATCCAACCGGTCACTTGAGACTGAACAGTGACAGAAGCAGCTGGGTTACTGACGGAAAGTAAATGGAGGGCACATAGGAAGGGTGTTTGTCTTCACTCAAAGAATTGAAACGTGGTTGGTGCATTACCAAAGCTGGGGTACCAGGAGAAAACATTTGAGGGTTAATGAGATGGTGGTATCCAGAGGTCAAAAAAGGTGTCAGAGACACAGAGGTATGAGGATGCTGGTCCCACAGTGAGGGGTGTTCAAAAGTTCCTGCTAACGATTTTTGTCCTACCGTAACCAAATGTTGTGCAGCCTGGCTCCCTCTGTAACTTTTCCCCAGTATCTCTCTATTCTGCAGATGAATGACGCAAGCTTCTGAAGTTTTTCTTGGCCTCATTTACCCAAAGGAGTGCCTGACATTTCTGGCTTAAGGATACTCCCAAAGGGTGCGCTACTGACATTCTCTGAAAAACCTCACTAACCATGCATATTTATGCACCAAACATGGCAAATCCTTACACCTGCAAAGCATCGTATCGCACTTGTCAGCTTTGAAGTGATATAAGTGTTTTTATTTGAGGGAAATATTCATCTGTGCTTCCTCTCCATCTGAGGACTATGAAGCTGCTGTTCCTCTCTAACACATCCCTTTAAAGAGACAAGTGACACACTCACTCAATCACCAAGCAAACATGTATGCTCTGGCACTTTCATCTTGCTGTTTACCTTCCAAACATTCCCCCTTTTCCACAAATACAGGCCAGCCATTCCTCATTACTCATTCACTCAGTCATCTTAGTCCTCCAGTCCATATGCCCTGCAAGACCCACATGAACAAGAGGTATGTCAGCAAGCAAAAGAAAAGCCTTGGTGTGCTCTTATTTTCATACTGCTGCCCTCTAGTAACACTACACGGCAATTGCAGCATAATAATTGGACTGAAAAGAGGGCTGTCCTATGCAAATAATGTCCTCCCATGCTTACTTTCTTCTGAGACGGTGGACGTCTTGCGCTGTGATACATCCTCCAACATATGCTCTTCAGCCGAATTCAAATGCAGCCTATCTTAGGCTAAGGATTTTGCCACTCGAAGGTTGCACATGGGGACATCACCCTCATTTAGCAGGGTCCCAAATTGCCTGCAGTCATCCTTTATACAGAACATGGGCATTCAAGGGTGTCCTTCAAAGGATGGAAGGGGGTGTTTAAAGGCCCCACCCCGCGCTGTAGTGGTATGCTCCATCCCTTCACCTACTGCAGCAGGCATGAGTCAGACCTGCTGAAGCAAAGGCCCGACTCTGCCCTTGTCTGCCTCTTGAAGAAGACAACCTTTCTAGCTTCTTTTTGCACCTAATAAAGGAAGTTTCACTTGCCTCAAACTTTACCCATCATTTCATTAGCCATAGCTCATACTGCAGCTTTATTCAAAGCCAACCTCACAGGCACCAAACCCCTGATTTCAGAGATCTGCTCACATGAAAATGAAAAGTCACCACCATCCAACCTATTTTACTATCAATGTAGCACCTTCCTCGCATTCTTGTGCTCAGTTATGAGCCCCGAGGCAACATTTGCGCGCTACAATACACCGAATTTCAAGAACAAAGAATGAATACATTGATAAAGGAAGATAAGGCTTTGTCTCTATTGCACCTACTTGAGAAAAAGTGGGGTTGGTAGAAGGTCATGAGGGAAAAGATTTGTCATTTTGGGGCGCACGTGCCAAAAAGCGGGGCCACATGAAAAGGATGACCATTATATAGGGACGATTTGATCAAATACTAAAAGGGAATCCAGTGTGGTCCAGTGGGTAACTTCCTGACTTCCACCCAGACAACTAGGGGTCGAATCCTGGGATCAGCATCAGATGTCGGAAGATGGCGCAGCAGAGATAAGTTGATGGGGGGCCTGCCTGGTAAGAAAAGTTTGTGTGTGTGCGCGTGTGCTGTGTAAGAGTGGAGTCATGCCTGGCGAATGGTGATAGCAGAGTGGTTGGTAAGTAGCATGGGTCTGGTGAGAGCAAGGGGTGGGATCAGTGACAGGTGAAAGAAGGGGAACAGGTGTTAAGTGATTTGGAGTGTAGGGTGGGTGGACTCAGGGGATAGGTATAGGGGGAGTGCAAGGGTAGGTGGGTGGGATATCAGGGACAAAGAAGGGGGTCAGGGAAGAGGATCCTGGGACAGAGCAGAGTGGGGCCTGATGTGGGCACCCATGCAGTGGTTCCATAGCCCACATGAGGGGTGGGGAACCCCATTTTTTTTACTGCTCCCCCGCTACACTATCTAATTTGGGGGGGTGGCAGTCGAATTTGTGGAAGCAGTATTAAAAGGGGTTTGGGGGTGCATTATGAAGGGTGATGGGGGCACAGAATGACATGCCTTCTGGGTAATCTTGGGGTGGCTACCCATAGTTTTTATTGCTCCCCTCCTCCATTGTGGGGTGCACCACAAAAGGATAGGGCAAAGGGGTGGGCTAGGGGGAAAACAGGTTTGTGACAGTTTCTATTACCAACCACAAGGGGGCACCATACAGTCCTTCTGCGGTTATGGTATTGAAAGGTACAACAAGGAGAATGTGGGGGTATGTTTGCCTGCAGGGCTCCTCAAGTTTTTACTGCCACCATTCCCCTCCATGCGGCATGGTATAGGGACGCTTGGGAAATTTCTATTGGAAACAGACAGTATTGGGATTCCTGCTATGAAATCTGAGAGCACAAACATTTGCTAAATAAAGGGTTACGGTGGAGCAGACGAATGAGTAAGGGAAAGGGTACCTGTGGCAATTGGTTGGAAGGGTCATAGAGAATAATCATGGCATACAAATAGGCAGCAGTGCATGTATTGGCAGTGTCTGTAGAGAGTTTGGTGTGCTCTTCAAATTATTTGTCCTCCTTATGTGTGTGATAATCAATAGAGGGAAGGCCAGAACCTTCCTGTTAGGCAGAACATGTATTCATGATTTAAAGAAGTGTAGTCTGGGTGTGCTGAGAGGGGCTGTACAGAGCTGTAAGTGCCTGTATACCCAAGCAATGTGCATCCAACCGGTCACTTGAGACTGAACAGTGACAGAAGCAGCTGGGTTACTGACGGAATGTAAATGGAGGGCACATAGGAAGGGTGTTTGTCTTCACTCAAAGGATTGAAATGTGGTTCGTGCACTAGCAAAGCTGGCGTACCAGGAGAAAACATTTGAGGGTTAATGAGATCGTGGTATCCAGAGGTTGTAGAAGCCATTTTCTTTAATGATAATAAATGCTTGAAGCTTCAGGCCCTGTTAAGTTGACATAAGCTCCGCCGCACAGAATGTTTGGTACTTCTCATTAAGCTTCAGCAGAACTGCTGTTTGTAACGCAAGGCTTGTTCAAGACAGCTACCGGAATAGAGGAACATGCGAGCTTCGGCAGAAGTATTTCAGCATATCATGATTAGAAACATTCTGGTACGTGCTGCTGATATGCAAATTGTTTCATGACACAGTACCCAGTCTGATATCTTACATTGCAGTGGATAGCTCCCGAAGCTGCCTATTTTAGACCCGTGGTCAGCAACAGTTTATTTCGGGCCATGAATGGTATAGCGCAGCCTAGGCCTTTGCTAATTGGTCAAGTGGCCCATGCTTAATTTGTGCTACGTATGTTATGATGCTGCATCCTTTTGTGGTTTGGGCCTATAAAAGCTGTCAGAAACATCACATCTTTGGACACTCAGTGGCTATGCTGACTGTCTCCGTGCTGCACGTATATTTGCATTGTTTGTTGGTCCCCAACAGTCGCGGTCCGTGTAGGAGTGCCGGCCGGGCGGTGACGTGGGGCGGGGGAGGGGCAGGGTGGGGGGTAGCAAAGTACGGATTACGGACCAATACAGGTAAGTAAACATTTAAATCAATAAAACGAATTTCGTTGTGAGCGCTGCATCGCCAAATGCGATGCAGTGCGCGCAACGAAATTCGTTTCATTAATTTAAATGTTTACTTACCTGTATTGGTCCGTAATCCGTACTTTGCTATCCCCCACCCTCCCCTCCCCTGCCCCACGTCACCGCCCGCCCGGCACTCCTACACGGACCGCGACTGGTCCCCAATAAAGTCTGCTATCTTCTGTGCTGACAGAGAGTTGCATCTGTGGTATTATTTCAGATCCCACATTTGGTGGAGAATGCGGCCTCAGGATCACTGACCGGCTTCAACAGTCACCAGCAGCTGCACTTCAGCTTCACTCGGAGTTTCGGAAGCCTGAGGTTTGATTCCTTATCTTCTCTCTTCCTCCGCTCCCTGGCTGCTGTAAGACTGTGCCCGTGCGTTGAGGTTCTCATATCTCTGGCTCCTGCTATTCTTTTTTTTTTTTTTCTCTCTCAGCACATTTGCATGCACTGGTGGTTGTGAGCTTCTGTTCCATGCCGGTAATGCCAGTGTGTCTTTGCCCTGACAAACTGTACGTCCTTTGTTTGATGACTGTTGTAGTGGCAGTTCTAGTCGCTTTCATCTGCCTTCTTTTTCTGGCTGTGTTTCTTTATATGTCATGCTGTGACCATTCTGTTGAAGACTGTGCCTCGGTTTGAGGTTTGCACTTGCTTCAGGGTGCTAGCAGTGTTTTTTCTCTTGCACCGTTCGCTCTGACATTGCTGCAGATCTCTGCCTGTTTCCTCTAATGTGCATTTTTTGCTCAAAATTTTTGATTCTGGTCCTGCCATCCACCCCACCTGGCCGGTGACGGCGTCCTTTTGCTTGTTCCATGCACGCGGTGACTCCCTGGTGCTGACCAGTACTTGGCTGACGACGTACCAAGGAGGGCGAACTTCTGCACCCCTCCGTCTTGCCTGCGGAGAGTGGGGGTGGAGGACTTTTACAGCTACTTCCCTTTGACTGCAGCTGAGGTCGGTAGGCATTGCCAGAATCAACATCCATTGGTGAGTTTTGATGGAGGATCTACATCCTTTGGGTCGGGTTGTGGCAAGTAGCCCCTCGTTTTAGAGTTGTGGCAATTTTGATCCCCGGATACGGGTGGTGACGGTATAGTCACCCCTGGGTTTGCACATGGTTCTTGTGCAGGAATGATATTGTGGGTTTAGTAGCCGGGTAGGTTGCTCCTTTCTGTTGCAATGTGTTTTCAGGGCGCCAGGATTTAGGCTTCCATGATCTCAGGTTTGAGTGCTGCTCACTCACCTCGGCGCCACTGGCCCCGGGCACCCAGAGGTGCGCTGCCTCCTGCTGGACACCAGAGATGGCCTCCTGCTGTGCCTAGGGATATTCCTAGGCACATAGAGGAGGGAGTATCAGTTGTTCTATTGTCTATAATTGTTGGTTTCATTGCATTTTTTATTGTCTTATTATGCTGTGCCTTTCATATATTATGGTCAAATTTACTTAGGATTGTCGGGTTTTTCCGGTACTTGTCAGGTTATCATTTTATTTGGGTATTGTGACGCTCCATGGCTGACATTTGACGCTTCTATCTCCCTGATAACAAACTTAGCACCTCTTAAAATACTAATTATCGGCAGTTCTGATGTCCCTTACCGCTCCATTACCATGGACTGGCTGGCAGACCTGTTCATCTTTGCTCTATACTGTACAATACCTCCTCTCTGCATTTTGCTCCTAATGTCCTTTGAGATACCAATAATATTTTTCCTGTTTCAACTATTAATATTCTGGGAATAGCACACTTACACGGCATCTACCCACTCACAGCACATCTCATAAAACAGCGCTGCTGCGCAGGGTTGCGAAGTACCGCTTCTATGTTTTATGTGTTTGTCTGACCTGCACGAAGAGTTCACCACTTCTGCTCTGTTATTTTGAATGCCTGAACCCTCTCGGCACATTCCAAAAGGGTCTTCAATTCCGTCTAGCCGCCCCTTCTGCCCACTTACGGGACCATAGGAGATTGCAAGGAGACGGAAATACTACTCTTTCTTCCAAATACTTTCCTGTCATCTTTTTTTTCCGTCCATGGAGTGCCAGTAATGCTACAAAGCACCCAGGACATTATCTCTTTCCCGTTTGTGAATGCTTTGGTGAACTCGTACCGATTGAACTGTCTTATGCTTGATGAACGGCTTCCTCTGCTATTGCGAAAGCTGGGGCCTGGCTGAAAAGCACCTGATAACGTTCGTTCACCCATTGTATTGTCTGTTTGCAATATAGCGCGACACCTCACCCTCCATCTGTCTGATATATCTGAACTGTCATCACAAAGCAACGAGGGTTAGCGCTTGCACTTCACACGATCTCACCATGGGAAACCCTCTAAGTAAAAATACTTTAAATAGCAGTCAGCCAGCTCCACCAAAAAACTCCCCAGTATACAATGTTGCCTTACGCCAAGGACTAAGTTACATACTATTTATACATAAATGGCATGACCTGACAGCTGGGAGACCGGACTTACAATTTCTGTGTCACGGGACATACAACATAAATAAGTTGTCATATTTGAGACAAATGTTAAAGTTAAAAGGCAAGAAGGTCGGGCCGGCTGAGTGGGAATCGTTTTATCAGTGGGATCTGGTCCTGCGCGCAACCAATGACGTGAAATCCAAAGTTCACAAGGAATTGTTTGACGTTAAGAACAAGATGCTAAATGAGATGTCAAAACAAAAGATCATTGCAAATTGGAGAAAAACGCAACTGGATGTAGTGGGAGTGTTCCCATGCATTCCTGTTGACAGTGATACACAAGCCAAAAAGGAGGGAGGGGGTGAAGAGGATTCAGTACTTGAAGACCTTTTAACGGGGCGAATGAGAGGTACACGACAACATCCCATTCCACAAACAGGCACAACAACTTCACCCTTCACTCCAGTGGCAATACCCACTGAGCTATCTCAAACAGAGCAGACAGCTGCTGTTGCTTTGGTACGCAGAGTCCTCAACGAAAACGCAGCCAAAATAGACTTGGACGCCGTCCAAGAGGTTGCTGCCTTAGAATTAATGAGGAAGGAAGCTGTCCACCCCATCAGAATTTTGTGATAAGAAACAGCAGCTGCTAGCTCAATGCGCACAGAGAAAACTAAAACTCCCTCTCTTAATAAACCGTGAATGGCTACAACAATTCGATGACACGTCAGAAGACCACAATTTAACAATTGCTAAGTGGCACTATCTAATATGGGACGCTTGTACTTATGTACACCAGACTGCCCATGACATCGACACTATAGAGCAAGCACTGGCAGGAACGCAGCAGGCTCCACCACAGGGTAGGCGAGACAGTCTCAGTAAAACAAATAGTGCTACTTCATCCCCACAGGGATCACCCACAGTGCAAAAGAAACTGCTAAAATCAGACACAACTAAATGCCAGAATTTCTTACACCAGATGGTGGAAGGAACGCTACCAGTAGACGCCTTTACAGAACACCAGAGCAGACAATACTTAGAAAAAGTACTGTCATTGGCACGAGCACAGTTAATGGACAAAGGCCCCCAAGCACACAGCGCATATGTCCAACAAGCCAAGAAGCAACACCCAGACACCACCGGTGACCCACCACTACCTGCACAGTATGGCTGGGATATAGCAAGATTCAGTTTCACAGACTCACAAGTACAAACATGGGATGAGGCAAAAGCAATAGACGCACTGAGATATGCAGTAGAGAAATTGCAACAATGGAGGCAATTAGTGCAAACATGCGCAGTGATAGAAGTAGCTCAGACACTAACACCTTACACAGGGATGCAAGCCCCAGAAGCAGCACCACCTGCATTGATTATGCCCCTGCGAGAGGTACCACCTCCATTAGGAAGTAAGGACAATGAATTAGCATATGTCCATGTCCCCTGGTCCAGACAAGACATATGTGCTTCACCAAAGACTTCCCAAGACTGAGAGAAGAACCAAGGAAGTGGTATGCTGAGTTAGACAGAATGGCAGTTTTGGGAGGACTGTTATGGAGGGATTTTGATACCTTATTCAATATCATTGTGCCAAAGGACCTATGGGAAGATTGCAAAAGAAAGGTAGAGTGGCCAAAGAGGGAGCCAGACAGGGGAAAAGGAGGAGTACCAGGAGATGGGGTTGACCAGAAATACCATGAAGTAGTGAAACATTCAAAAGAGAAGATTCCGGAAGACAAGGTAGATTGGAACAAGATAACACATACAAAACAGGAACCAGATGAGAGTGTGAACTCTTACTTTGACCGTCTTCTGCAAGTCTACCAGCAGAACAGCGGGCTAAAGAATCCAATGGGGGATGCAATGTCGGCATTTGTCACCACCTTTGTTCAAGGTCTCAGACCACTTATTAAAGCACATCTACAGACATCATTTGTCTGCTGGCAACAAGAACCAATAGAAAAGGGGTTGGCAGCAGCCAGATACTGCTCTGATTACCAGTCCAATGCACAGACAATAGAGGCAGAGAAAATAAATAAAGAAAAAGTAAAGTTGATGGTAGCACAAGAGAGATTTTACACAAGTCAGCAGGGATGAGGAAGGGGCAAGGGGAGAGGGAAGGGTACAGGTATACTACAGAATGACAGGTTAGCTTCCTCACCTCTGCCAGGAACAGCTTGCTTCTACTGTAAGGACCCTAACCACTAGAAGGCAGATTGCCCAATATTAAAAAAGAAAAATGCAGAACATAGGCAGACACAGAATATGGGACATGGCCAACAACAATACCAGCATAACACCCAGCGTACCGAATATGGAAACAATGAGCAGCAAGGGTATGTGTCAAATAACATGCCTCCAGTACAGCATGACTGGACAGGAAGGGACGGGTGGGTGCAACAGGACAATGACTTCCCACCGCCGCCTCAAGACTCATTCTAGGGATGCCTGAAAGTGGAAAACTGCCTAATAGCTCCAGCGATAGCAGTGGATCAATCCGGCCCATATGTAGAGGGAACAGTTTTGGGCAAAATTGTACCATTTTTAATAGACACAGGAGCTCAAAGATCAATGCTAAAGGCGTCTTTGATGCCCGAGGCGCCACTTTCGGGAATACAGGTAACGGCAGTCAGAATGACAGGACAACCAATAGATGAATATCTCACACAGCCTCTACAACTAGTCGTAGGCACCATAACTGTCAGCCATCAGTTTACCCTTAGCAGATTCTGCCCCGTGAACTTACTAGGAAGAGACTTGCTCTGTAAATTACAATGCACCATACACTGCTCACCGACAGGGGTCTTTCTAGAGAGCAGGCCAAATGGTCTGATGTTACAGGCTTTTATGACATGCACTGACCCCGTCATACCCCCAGAACTGCGCAACTGTGTGCCAACCCAAGTCTGGGCCACCAGTGCCAATGACGTAGGACAGGTGTTAAATTATCCACCAGTGCAGATCAAATTGAAGCCAGGAGCACCCCTCCCAAGAGTGCCACAGTACAAGATTTCCAAGGAAGGAGAGGAGGGCATAGCACCAGTGATACAAGACCTCCTGAAGCAGGGAATAATAAAGGAGATACACTCTAGCCAATGCAACACACCAATACTCCCTGTTAAGAAAGCATCTAAGGGCCCGGATGGGGCCCCTGTATATCGTTTTACTCAGGACCTAAGAGAATTGAACAAAATAGTAGTACTTTCCTTTCCAGTGGCCCCAAACCCAGCTACAATATTGTCCAATATCCCAGTCACAGCCACACACTTCACAGTGCTGGATCTGAGCTCCGCCTTCTTTACCATCCCCTTGCATCCAGACAGCCAGTCCCTTTTCAGTTTCTGCTTTAAATCGAAAAGATTCTGTTGGTGTCGTCTTCCTCAAGGGTATACAGAGTCCCCCTCCATCTTTACGAATGCATTAAAGACAGATTTAGACTCCCTGGTACTAAAGGAAGGCTCCACACTTATCCAGTACATAGATGATTTACTACTGGCTTCACCTTCAAGGGATGCTTGTGCAAAGGACACTATTGCCATCCTGCGCCATCTAGGGCTTAAAGGTTACAAGGTCTCCCCCAAGAAATTACAGTTCTGCCTCACTGCTGTAAAGTATTTAGGCCATGAACTGTCCGAAGGGTCCAGGAAATTACTACCTGACAGAATATCCACCATCACCCATTTTCCCCGACCACGCATGCAAAAAGAGGTTTGGGCTTTCCTGGGGGTGGTGGGGTACTGTCGGCACTGGATCTCAAACTTCTCCCTTATTTCCAAGCCCTCGCAAGCACTAACACACAAGGAGGTCCCAGACTTTGTGCCTTGGTCACAAGACTGTGACAAGGCATTCCGCAAGCTCAAAAGCGAACTAAGTGAAGCACCAGCGTTAGGCCTCCCAGATTACAGTAACGACTTCTACCTGTTCTGCCACGAGAAGGGAGGGTGCTCATTGGGGGTATTAACTCAAAAGCATGGATCCTTCTACTGTCCAGTGGCATACTATTCTGCTACACTAGACCCAGTAGCATCCGCGCTCCCACCTTGCCTCCGAGCAGTGGCGGCAGCAGCACTGGCGGTAGAACAGTCTGAAAATATATACACCATAGTTTTGCACGTTCCCCATGCAGTGGACACACTCCTCACATCCACCAAGACCCAGCACTTAACAAGTGCACGCCTCACCAGGTACGAGCTGACACTATTAGCACCACACATTGCCATTAAGAGATGCAACACCTTGAACCCAGCATGCCTTTTGCCCACAGAGCATGATCTGGATGATTTAGACTCAGATGATGCCTTTCACGATTGTGCACTAGCTATCGACAGGCATACGAAGGTGCGCCCAGACTTAATAGACACACCACTGCCAGATGCCCAAGGGGATTTGTTTGTAGATGGGTCATGTTTGAGGGACGACAAAGGAACACTGCAGGCCTCCTATGCAGTGAGTACCGCTAACAAACTACTGGAAGGGGGAAGGTTGACCGCCACCAAAATTGCACAGGCAGCCGAACTCATGGCACTGACGAGGGCATGCACATTGGCTAAAGGAAAAAGAGCAAACATATACACAGACAGCCAATATGCCTTCGGGGTGGTCCATGACTTCGGCCAACTGTGGTCAATGAGGGGATTCCTCACATCAGCAGGCCAGCAAATACAGCACGCACAACTGATATGCAATCTTCTCCATGCATTGCTGCTGCCACAAAAAGTAGCAATAATAAAATGTGCAGCACACGCCTCATTAAAAGACCATGTGTCAAAAGGTAACACATTTATTGATGGGGAAGCAAAGAGAATAGCCCTAAGAGGCTGCCAACTAGCAATGGTACAAATAATAAGCAACAACAAGGATGCAAATGCTAACAGTGATTCATTACATTTTAACCCTATACACATTCAAGGAAAAGTAGAGGAACATGAAAAGGAGGACTGGGTAAAAGGAGGGTGTGTGCAAACAAAGGAGGGGTTATGGACAGGGCCGAATGGTAAAATATGCCTGCCTTCATCAATGCTTTCCTCTATGGCACGCCTCTACCATGGTCCTTCACATGTGGGCTGAGACGGCATGATCAGATTGTTTTCACAATGCTGGTACAACTGCAGGTTCCGTCAACTTGCTGAGAAAGTTTGTAAGCAATGCATTGTGTGTGCACAATATAATACTGGGAAGGGTGCACCAACTGCACCTGGCCATTTCCCACCACCCCTCGGACCATTTGAAAGCCTCCAATTAGACTTCATTGACATGCCCCCACCCAGATGTACAAACATGTGTTGGTAATTGTGTGCATGTTCAGCAAGTGGACTGAGGCTTATCCAACAAAGAACTGTGATGCACATACTGTTGCTAAATGCCTTCTGAATGAACTTATACCGCGCTTTGGAATTCCAGCCCTTCTGAGCTCCGACAATGGACCTGCGTTCATCTCCCATGTAATAGGGGGAATATGCAAAGGGCTTGGGGTCACACAAAAACTACACTGTGCCTATCACCCACCAGCAGCAGGTGCTGTGGAGAGAAAGAATGGTGTGTTGAAAAACAAAATTGGAAAGATTTGTGCATCAACTGAACTTTCATGGGTGGATGCACTACCACTAGCACTGTTGGCAATGAGAAGTACACCA
This sequence comes from Calotriton arnoldi, assembly GCA_963921515.1. Taxonomy (NCBI): domain Eukaryota; kingdom Metazoa; phylum Chordata; class Amphibia; order Caudata; family Salamandridae; genus Calotriton; species Calotriton arnoldi. Next base: position 293,476 of record CAWUFW010012980.1, on the reverse strand, counting down.
GATAGGGTTACAAAGCTAAGCCCCCTTGAGATTCTATTTGGCCGCCCCATGAACATTGCAGGCCACATGTCCACTGCTCCACTGTCAATAACAGACGATTTGATTTTGTGCTATTGTAAGAAATTAACAGAGACATTACGTTATCTTCCTCGCCAGGTTCTGCAGGCTCTTCCAGAAGCAGCAACTCCACCTTCACATGACCTGCAGCCTGGTGATTGGATCTGAGTCAAAGCTCACACCAGACGACACTGCCTCCAGCCAAGGTGGAGAGGCCCTCACCAAGTCCTTCTGACGACAGCTACAGCCGTCAAGTGCGAAGGGCTGACATCCTGGATACACAGCTCCCACACCAAGAAAGCAGCAGGGCCGGACAACGGAGAGCAAGCTCCACCAGCACCATCTGAGGCATCTCGCAGGTACAACCTTCGCTCCACCAGGCAAGATATGACAGACCAGAGTTAAAGAAGAGGCAGTTCCCTGCTCGCTGCAGGCCAGGCCTCCAACAGAAGAGGCAACATACCAGAGGCAGTTCCCTACTGCGCACAGCAGGCCAGGCCTCCGGGTATCATCCTTCCGAAGGTACCTGTTTTCTTCAAAAGTGCCAACTGTCATGTGCTGGTAACCTCTGACGGTACACCATAAAGGCACCAACGATTACCTTCAAAGTGTTGCTGGCGCCTGCACCAATACACCCATAGGGGTGCAGGACCTGCTAGTCAGATACCAAAGACACAGTTCTTTGAATAGAAGATGCAGAACTTTCCAATTTCAAAGGTACATTGTCATGGATAGACCTAAACATAAGTAGACTATTAGGTTCACAAATGTCAGTAATAAGATCTGGACGGATCAGATCTCTACAAGTGACAGTAGAAGAGTCAGAACTAGTAATTTGCATAGGACTACTGTCCCCTAAGTTAGAGGTAGACGGAGAACTGCAACTCACTGTGCCGAACCCTCCGCTACTGAGTGGATTAAGAAGCCTGATTCTGCAAGACATTTCATTCCCCACTTTTGGATATCAGGCACCAGCACAGGATATCGCAGCAACACGCCTCGACATTTTAGATTGTGTGATCTTCGCAATAGAGGACATTGGATCAGGTCTTATCAGAGACGTTTAACTGAACAGTGAACAGTAAATAGGACTTCTAAAAAGAGTAGTTATACAGCATAGGTCCGAGTGGAAGAAGAATAAAATTAGGGACCATTCCCAAGAACGATTCAACCAGAAAATATACATTGACAATGCCACGTCCAAGATGAGGGGAAAGAAAATGGCCAGCAGTACTAGTGGCAATACTATCGCCAGCACCAGGAATAATAGTGACTGCATTGATAATAGTATATGCAAAAGATCTTGAAATATCGTTCCTTAATTTCGAGGTGGGGGATGGAAGTGACTGAAATGTAACATATGGAGAGAGGAAAATGAACATGACAGAGCAAGACATTCTGGGGGAGGTTGACATTAAGAAAGAAGGGGAATGGGAATTATGGTATGAGTACCAAGGAAACAAATATGTTGAAATGCTAAAAATGTATGCACGCATCATGAACATATCAGGATGTTATGTTTGCACACACCTGCCTACAGACACAGAAAACAGCATGAGTTACAATGTCCTACCTGTCTCTAAATACGTGGGCTGTGTCCTAATGCGCGATATGCTTTTCAGACAGCACAACAGGTCCATAACAGTTGCATTTTCTGTGAAAGGGATAGGAGTAGGGCTGGCCACCGCAGGGCATAAGACACAGAGAGTGCCATGCTTTAACACGCAACCAACAAAAAGAGATCTGGCAATGCTAAATACGTTTGACAAAATGTCTAGGGATGAGGAATGGAAAAAACAGGCTCATTGGGACTTAGGGGCTGAGATCAAAATACCAAGATTTAGAATACAACAGCAGCTTATCGCGCCATCCTGCATTCAAAATGATAAATGGATGGCCCCTAACAAGACAGCAGTGCATGTGGGCCCCTTTAAACAACAGTGCACAATATCACAACTAATAAAAGGCTGGGATGAATGGAAGAAATGCCTTTCAGAAGGGGAATATTCAGTAATTCCATCAATTTTCGTTGGTGACAGTAGCTGCACACACACCACAAGGCTATCATGGATTAGGAACACTGATCAGCAATCATCACCAGGACTAGCGGGTTACAAGGGACTGTTCTTTGTCTGTGGACAATGGGCATACTTCTACTTGCCCCCAGGATGGTATGGTAGTTGTTACCTTGCATCCATCCTGCCCCGATTTACCCATTTCACTGACCTTGTACAGGCTGAGCACCAAGGGCATAGGCCAGGAAGAGTCAGGAGGACAGCAGAAAGGGGGGATGACCTAATAACAGGATTCGGGGTAATGGTGCCAAGTGCAGGAATAGTATACACCTCAGTAAGGATACACCAGCTAGCAAGGATGATTGAGGATCTAGCAGATTCAACAGCAGCAGCCTTAGGAATCATCACTGAAGAACTAACAGCCATGAGGGCTGTAGTGATGCAGAACAGGGTTGCTTTAGACATCGTCCTGGCAAAAGAGGGTGGAGTATGCAAAGCCATCCATCGGGTGTGCTGTTCGTGGATACCTGACAACAGCCGCAATTTAGACAGTGCGATCCACAAGATAAAAGAAATCAAGGTCGAAGCACACAGCATACACACTGGAAGCATGTGGGAAAATTTTATGCTATGGTTAGGAGGCTGGGGATCATGGATATTGGAGGTGATCATCATAGTAATAACAGCATTGATCACCCTGTGCATAATGGTCTATGTCTGTCCAGCATGCTGCGCAGACTTTACAGCAAGCTGCGCCAGCTGCATGCCAGGGAAAGGTAGCAATAAATACCACGCACACGAGGTTGAGGAGCAAGAGATGATAATGAAATAATAAAAATTAGATTTTGTGATTTGGTATCAGATGGGGCAATGTAGAAGCCATTTTCTTTAATGATACCAAATGCTTGAAGCTTCAGGCCCTGTTAAGTTGACATAAGCATCGCCGCACAAGATGTTTGGTACTTCTCATTAAGCTTCAGTAGAACTGCTTTTTGTAACGCAAGGCTTGTTCAAGAAAGCTACCGGAATAGAGGAACATGCGAGCTTCGGCAGAAGTATTTCAGCATATCATGATTAGAAACATTCTGGTACGTGCTGCTAATATGCAAATTGTTTCATGACACAGTACCCAGTCTGATATCTTACATTACAGTGGATAGTTCCAGAAGCTGCATACTTCAGACCCGTGGTCAGCAACAGTATATTTCGGGCCATAATTGGTATAGCGCAGCCTAGGCCTTTGCTAATTGGTCAAGTGGCCCATGCTTAATTTGTGCTAAGTATGTTATGATGCTGCATTCTTTTGTGGTTTGGGCCTATAAAAGCTGTCAGAAACGACACATCTTTGGACACTCAGCGGCTATGCTGACTGTCTCCGTGCTGCACGTATATTTGCATTGTTTGTTAGTCTCCAATAAATTCTGCTATCTTCTATGCTGACAGAGAGTTGTATCTGTGGTATTATTTCTTATTATTATATCAGATCCCACAAGGTCAAAAAAGGTGTCAGAGACACAGAGGTATGAGGATGCTGGTCCCACAGTGAGGGGTGGTCAAAATTCCCTGCTAACGATTTCTGTCCAACCGTGACCAAATGTTGTGCAGCCTGGCTCCCTCTGTAACTTTTCCACAGTATCTCTCTATCCTGCAGATGAATGACGCAAGCTTCCCAAAGTTTTTCTTGGTCTCATAACCCCAAAGGAGTGCCTGACATTTCTGGCTTAAGGATACTCCCAAAGGGTGCGCTACTGACATTCTCTGAAAAACCTCACTAACCATGCATATTTATGCACCAAACATGGCAAATCCTTACACCTGCAAAGCATTGTATCACACTTGTCAGCTTTGAAGTGGTGTAAGCGTTTTTATTTGAGGGAAATATTCATCTGTGCTTCCTCTCCCATCTGAGGACTATGAAGCTGCTGTTCCTCTCTCACACGTCCCTTCAAAGAGACAAGTGACACACTCACTCAATCACCCAGCAAATATGTATGCTCTGGCACTTTCATCTTGCTGTTTACCTTCCAAACATTCCCCCTTTTCCACAAATACAGGCCAGCCATTCCTCATTACTCATTCACTCAGTCATCTCAGTCCTCCACTCCATATGCCCTGCAAGACCAACATGGACAAGAGGTATGTCAGCAAGCAGAAGAAAAGCCTTGGTGTGCATTTATTTTCATACTGCTGCCCTCTAGTAACACTACACAGCAATTCCAGCATAATAATTGGACTGAAAAGAGGGCTGTCCTATGCAAATAATGTCCTCCCATGCTTACTTTCTTCTGAGACGGTGGACGGCTTGCGCTGTGATACATCCTGCAAAATATGCTCTTCAGCCGAAATCAAAAGCAGCCTATTTTAGGCTAAGGATTTTGCCACTCAAAGGTTGCACATGGGGACATCACCCTCATTTAGCAGGGTCCCGATTGCCTGCAGTCATCCTTTATACAGAACATGGGCATTCGAGGGAGTCCTTCAAAGGATGGAAGGGGGTGTTTAAAGCCCCAGCCCTGCCCCGCCCGCCCTGCCCTGCCCCGCCCTGCCCTGCCCTGCCCTGCCTTGCCCTGCCCCGCCCCATGCTGTACTGGTAAGCTCCATCCCTTCACCTGCTGCAGCAGGCATGATTCAGACCTGCTAAAGCAAAGGCCTGACTCTGCCCTTGTCTGCCTCTTGAAGAAAACAACCTCTCTAGCTACTTATTGCACCTAATAAAGGAAGTTTCACTTGCCTCAAACTTTACCCATCATTTCATTAGCTATAGCTCATACTGCAGCTTTATTCATAGCCAACCTCACAGGCACCAAACCCCTGATTTCAGAGATCTGCTCACACCAAAATGAAAAGTCACCACCATCCAACCTAATTTACTAACAGTGTAGCACCTTCCTCGCATTCTTGTGCTCAGTTATAAGCCCCAAGGCCACATGTGCACGCTACAGTACACCGAATTTCAAGGACAAAGAATGAATACATTGATAAAGGAAGATAAGGCTTTGTCTCTATTGCACCTACTTGAGAAAAAGTGGGGTTGGTAGAAGGTCAATGGGGGAAAGATTTGTCATTTTGGGGCGCATGTGCCAAAAAGCGGGGCCACTTTTCTCCTCTGTTTTTCCAAGTGGAAATAAACTTAGCAAATGAAAATGAAAGCACCATATGAACATTTATCACCTTGGCATACTTTGAAAGCATTGGCAGGATTTGAACCCTTGTCCTGTATGAGCTTCTGCCATCAGAGGCACAAGACTTACAATTGAGATATAGCTCCTTGGTGTTCTCGACCCTTGCAGTAGTAACTATAAGCAACATACAGGACCTGGTGTCATTGCCTGTGGATTCCATTACACATGAAAAGGATGATCATGATATAGGGACAATTTGAACAAATACTAAGAGGGAAGCCTGTGTGGTCCAGTGGGTAAGTTCCTGACTTCCACCCAGACAACCAGGGTTAGAATCCCGGGATCAGCACCAGGTGACAGATGATGGCGCAGCAGAGGTAAGTTGATGGTGTGCCTGCCAGGTAAGAAAAGTGTGTGTGTGTGTGTGTGTGTGTGTGCGCACGCATGTGCTGTGTAAGAGTCGAGTCATGCGTGGCGAGTGGTGATTGCAGAGTGGTTGGTAAGTAGCAAGGGTCTGGTGAGAGCAAGGGGTGGAATCAGTGACAGGTGAAAGAAGGGGAACAGGTGTTAAGTGAGTTGGAGTGTAGGGTGAGTGGACGCAGGGGATAGTTAAAGGGGGAGTGCAAGGGTAGGTGGGTGGGATATCAGGGACAAAGAAGGGGTTCAGGGTAGAGGAGCCTGGGAAAGAGCAGAGTTGGGCCAGATGTGGGTGCTCATGCAGTAGTTCCCTAGCCCACATGAGGGGTGGGGAACCCCATTTTTGTTTACTGCTCCCCCGCTACACTATCTAATTTGGGGGTGGCAGTCGAATTTGTGGGAGGAGTATTAAAAGGGCTTTGGGGGTGCATTATGAAGGGTGATGGGGGCACAGAATGACATGCCTTCTGGGTAATCTTGGGGTGGCTACCTATAGTTTTTTTTTTTGCTCCCCTCCTCCTCCATTGTGGGGTGCACCACAAAACGATAGGGCAACGGGGTGGGCTAGGGGGAAACCAGCTTAGTGACAGTTTCTATTACCAACCACAAGGGGCACCATACAATCCTTCTGCGGTTATGGTATTGAAAGGTACAACAAGGAGCATGTTGGGGTATTTTTGCCTGCAGGGCTCCTGAAGATTTCACTGCCACCCTTCCCCTCCACGCGGCATGGGGTATAGGGACGCTTGGGAAATTTCTATTGGAAACAGACAGTATAGGGATTACTGCTATGAAATCTGAGAGCACAAACATTTGCTAAATAAAGGGTTACAGTGGTGCAGACGAATGAGGAAGGGAAAGGGTACCTGGGGCAATTGGTTGGAAGGGTCATAGAGAATAATCATGGCATGCAAATAGGCAGCAGTGCATGTATTGGTAGTGTCTGTAGAGAGTTTGTTGTGCTCTTCAAATTATTTGTCCTCCTTATGTGTGTGATAATCAATAGAGGGTAGGCCAGAACTTTCCTGGGTAGGCAGAACATGTATTCATGTTTTTAAGAAGTGTAGTCTGGGTGTGCTGAGAGGGGCTGTACAGAGCTGTAAGTGCCTGTATACCCAAGCAATGTGCATCCAACCAGTCACTTGAGACTGAACAGTGACAGAAGCAGCTGGGTTACTGACGGAATGTAAATGGAGGGCACATAGGAAGGGTATTTGTCTTCACTCAAAGGATTGAAACGTGGTTGGTGCACTAGCAAAGCTGGGGTACCAGGAGAAAACATTTGAGAGTTAATGAGATGGTGGTATCCAGAGGTCAAAAAAGGTGTCAGAGACACAGAGGTATGAGGATGCTGGTCCCAGAGTGAGGGGTGGTCAAAAGTCCCTGCTAACGATTTCTGTCCAACCGTTACCAAATGCTGTGCAGCCTGGCTCCCTCTGTAACTTTTCCCCAGTATCTCTCTATTCTGCAGATGAATGACGCAAGCTTCCCAAAGTTTTTCTTGGCCTCATAACCCAAAAGGAGTGCTTGACATTTCTGGCTTAAGGATACTCCCAAAGGGTGCGCTACTGACATTCTCTGAAAAACCTCACTAAGCATGCATATTTATGCACCAAACATGGCAAATCCCTGCACCTGCAAAGCATCGTATCGCCCTTGTCAGCTTTGAAGTGGTGTAAGTGTTTTTATTTGAGGGAAATATTCATCTGTGCTTCCTCTCCCATCTGAGGACTATGAAGCTGCTGTTCCTCTCTCACACGTCCCTTCAAAGAGACAAGTGACACAAGTAGTAAACCAGGATACCTTTACTCATCAAACTAAAAGTGACAGGTCGTGTCCTTAAAACTGCGCAGAAATAATGCAGACATGATGTATGTGTGACAGCCTTACCCGGAACTAGACTGGGGCGGGGGCGTGGCACATGGGTTCCGTCAGAGTGTGAGCATGTGTTGAAGCCTGTGTTAGGTTAGCAGGGCATTTAGGGTTATGTAAAAAATGTGTCCCTAAATGTGTGCGCAAAAAGTGTCTTCGTGTAAAAGGGAAATGTCTGGGCATGTTTAAAACGGTGACTGCAGAGCTGTGACAGATGGTGCCTGAGCAAGCTGAGCTGTAAATAAGCAGGCAGCCCCAAGTTCCCCAACCCCCATTTCATCCAGGGTTTCTAACACCGTGGTTTGCGGCGCAGAGGTGTTTTTTAAAAGTGTCTTTCTTTAGAAGCAGCTGAGGCAATTTGAATTGCGGCCCAGCCAAAGCTGGTGGCAGAAAACTATCCACTACGGGTCTCAAAAGGGGGGCTGCAGCTGTAAAATGTTAGAGGGGGAAGCCCTTGTAAGGATCACAAGTAGCGACGTAAAAGCACAAGGACAAAAGGACAGTTTCCCTGGCAGGGCCCTGGCATGTAGGTGTCAAATTGATAAAGTGACAACAGTCCTGAGCAGAGCAGGGCCGAGAAGGGAAAAACTAACGGGGCCAGTCCCAAACTTCCCAGGGCAACTCTAAAAAATAGGATGATACAAGGCCTGTTATAAAATAACAAACCACAGCCCCCAGAAGGGTGGTGAGAAGTGAAAAAAACCAAGCCAAATGTAGAGCCAAAGCTTCCCATGAGTACCTGAATCAGGGTAGAACCTGTCCTGTTATAAATCAGACATCCCTTTACACATAGGCCTATGCTGGGAAGTCAAAAAAACTCAAAACCTAGAAACTGCTTCACAGATTCCCACGCAGAACAAGGCTGACAAGAGGAAAAAAACTAAACATCAGCCATTCCCAAACTTCCCAGGAGTCTCAATTGGTATAGCACATTGCGTGTTATAAAAGCGTCACCCTCGGCATGCAGGGTATTGGTGATCCATCATGTACCCAAACATCAGCCAGAGCCAGCCTTCCCAGGAGAAGGGTTCAAGCAGCTTTAACACCTTCCCCGTTATAAAGTGACAAGACGTGGGAGAGGCCGTGTGTTGAGAATGATCCCCAAGCACAGGTGATTACACATCTCTTCCCAAAGCAGGGCTGCTGTCAAATGATAAAGTGCCACCTAGCATAAACTGTACACCCGTCAGAAAAAAATGGTCCCACCAAAGACCCCCAACACATGGCTCTAAGCCCTCCCCAGCCATAAAGTGTGAAATACTTCTAATTAGCATGCTAGGACTAGTATAAAAATCATACTTTAGGGCTCCAGCACAAACACACATTCAAAAAACCCCTTTGGAACGACGTGTTTGGATTGTTTGATGCACAGGCCTACCGCAGGAACTTAAAGGGAAGAATGGAGCAGAACAACTTGTCACAGATTGATGCCTCATGCTGTACTCTAATGGAGGTAAATAAATAGGGGATGGCACATTGTTGTAGTCTAAAGGATTTAAGGGCTTATTTAAAGTATTGGGGGAATGCATTTAAGGTGAACACAGTTGCAGTTTTAAAAGGTACTTGGCGCTATGTAGGCTTGTATTCAGGATGTTTTAAATAATGTTTAATGTGTTGGGGTATGTTGCTTAATGTGAAGAAATTTAGTTTTAAAGGGATCTTAACGCAATGCGGGACTGTATTTAATGTGAATAATGGGTGATTTTGAGGGGTGACCCAGGGTTCCACCCCTAATCTTTTAAATAATATGTTGAGCATTATGGTATGTTGCACTTAAATGTGAATAATGTAGAGGTTTGGGTGTCGCTATGCTGTAACCTTAAGACTTTTGAAATGCCTAGAAACATTTATTCCATGGTCTGTGTGTGGGACTGTAAGGGTGTCAGAGCACACCTAGATAATAAACAATGTTTACAAATAAAAATAAATAAATAATACAGTTTTGTACTCACCCTCTGGCTATGCTGTTGGTGAACGGTCTCTGGCTATGTCTTCTGATGGTAGTTGTCCAGGGGCTTATGCTTGAGGTCCAAACAGGTAACAAGTCCACAGGTTGGAAGGGCAATGGTGGGGTCCAAGGGCCAAAGTTTCTGTGGGCCCCTAGAGCCCTCTGAGGTTTGGGAGGGGCTCTGGGGGCTGGTGAGGTACATGATGGTGTGGGGAGCTGTGTCCCCAGAGACTTTTAAAACAAGGCCCCAGAGCCCTATGAAGTCCTGGGTGGGGCTTGTGCTACCGTGGTCCGGTGTGAGTCAGAGGCCCAAAGCTGTTGAGGACAACCCCAGAGCCCCCTGTGGTCCGTGTTGGGGCTCTGGGGGGTTGGTGATGCCGGTTCCGGTGGGGGGCTCGCGGCCCCGTTTTGATAAAATAAAGGCCCCCAGAGCCCGCTACCCAAGGGTGAAACTCTGGGTGCTTGTGTGGCCGGGTGCAGTGTGGGGCTCTAGGCCCCGTTTTATAAAAATAAAGGCCCCCAGATCCCGCTTCCTAAGTGTGGTACTCTGGGGGCTTGTGCGGGTGCGGTGCGGGCGTGGTGCTGTGTGTGGTTTGAGGCCCCTTTTGTATAAAAATAAAGGCCACCAGAGTCCGCTTCCTAAGTGCGGGACTCTGGGGCTTGTGCGACCGTGGGGCATGGTGGGGCTCCAGGCCCCATTTTATAAAAATAAAAGGCCCCCAGAGTCCGCTTCCTAAGTGCGGGACTCTGGGGCTTGTGCGGCCGTGGTGGGGCTCGAGGCCCCGTTTTATAAAAATAAAGGTCCCCAAGAGTCCACTTCCTAAGTGCGGGACTCTGGGGCTTGTGCGGCCGTGGTGGGGCTCGAGGCCCCGTTTTATAAAAATAAAGGCCCCCTGAGTCCACTTCCTAAGTGCGGGACTCTGGGGCTTGTGCGGCCGTGGGGCAGGGTGGGGTTCGAGGACCCATTTTTAATAAAAATAAAGCCCCCCAGAGCCCACTTCCTAGGTGTGGTACTCTGGGGGCTTGTGCGGGCAGGGTGCGGCCGTGGTGCGTGGTGGGGCTCGAGGCCCGTTTTATAAAATAAAAGCTCCCCAGAGACCGCGCTGTTCCTTGCGGAGCTCTGGGGGCTTGTGCGGGCGTCAGCGATGGTGCAGAGCTCGAAGTAGTAAATAAGCCCCAGAGCCCGCGGTGTACCGTACGGGGCTCTGGGGAAAGGGTGGCATGTTCCGCGTTGTTGGGGACCGAGGCCCAGACTTACTGTTGTAGGCCCCAGGGTCCCTGATGTTCCGGGGATTGCTCTGGGAGCAGGGGCGGGCGGTGACTCCCTGGACCCTCGTGGTTCGAGATGGCAGCTCCCTCTTCTGCAGCGTTGCTAATGCAGGCCCCGCCCCTCCATGATGTTAGGGGTGTCCCCAACGCTGACATCACAGAGGGGCAGGGCCAGCCTTAGCTAATGGTAGTTCAGGGCGTGGGGATTCCTCCACGAAGGCTTACAGGCCCAAGAGCCGAAAAAAAAAAAAAAAATTAAAAAAAAAAAAAAAAAAATATTATTTACAGCTACAGGTACCGGCTTAGCAGTGTACCTGCAGCTTTCATTTCTATTTTATTCTGGTGTGAATATTTATATAGCGCAAACTCGACCCCAGGTCTTGGAGAGGTATTATCTGAGCACCGGTTACGTTACACAAGCACTCATTCATTTTAGGTATGTATGGGGAGATTAAGTGATTTACCCAGAATCACAGGATGTGGAGCCATGGTAGAGGCTCGAACATTGTTCCCCAGCTCAAAGGGCGGCAGATCTAGCCCGGAGACCAAGGGGTTTGTGTGTAGGGATTACCGGCATAAGGCTGTGATATTTTCTTTTACACCCAAGGGCGTTATTAACAGTGGTCTGTTTGTAAAATTATAATAGGGGTCCAACATGTAGTCCATAGGGGTTGTTGGCACGTTTCTAGCGTTTTAGAGCGTCTCACCCTAACACTGCTAAGCAGGATGGTGTCTTCCAGGGGTCTGTCTATGTATGTTTACTTTTCCTTTCTAAAAGCACATGATGTAGCGTCCCTTGCAACCAACAATTATGCCTATATGCAGTAGCGGCTCGTGGAGGGAGTGCCGCGGGGCGGGGGAGGAGCAGGGTGGGGGGTAGTAAACTACGGCATACGGCCGAACAGAGGTAAGTAAACAAATAAATGAATAAAACTAATTTCGTTGCGCGCGCTGCATCGCATTTGGCAATGCAGCGCGTGCAATTAAATTTGTTTTATTTATTTATTTGTTTAATTACCTCTGTTCGGCCGTATGCTGTAGTTTACTACCCCCACCCTGCTCCTCCCCCGCCCCACCGCCCCGCGGCACTCCCTCCACGAGCCGCTACTGCCTATATGCCTGATGCACAGAATGTGTACCCGGAAGACCCTGATGGGCATTAATGTGTTTGGGGGGCAGAGTGCGACTGTATTTTTTCCCTAAGAGATACCCTATTGTTACATGCATTTTATAATTTAATATCCCAGCATAGAGCTGTGTTTATTGAATGTTGTCAAAGAACAGAATGCACAGTCCACTGTACAGATGCTGATTTACGTATGCCAATGGTATTTACGTTTTCTAATGTAACAAGTGGTAATGCATTGTTTATGAGCACTAGTTTTAAATCAGACGCGTTTGATCTAACCCCACCACAGGACCTCCCAGAAATAAACATCACAGACCAAGAAATGCTCACCCTGCAGCAAGGTATATGAATTTAGAGTTCTATAGTTCTGTGTAGTTTTTTTGTCTCAGAAGCTCTGCTTTTCTAATGGTATTCTCATGTATGTATGATTTTATAGATTATGACGCCGAACTACAAACAGCTGTTGACGCTCTAGAACGGTACCTGGAGGTTCAAGGCGCATCGTTGAGTGTGCAGGATAACACCGTTCTTACAGGTAAATAAAAAATGCCCGTGTTCTTTAAACTGTCTTAGACTTACGCGTTGTTAGTCCAAAAACCACAGAGGTGAACTGTAGGAGGGATCCTCAGAAGGGACGGCTAAGGCCTGGTTTATACTGCAAATGTGATTATTTTTTTCTTTACAGTGCCCGCGGAGTCATGCACGGGCGGCGCTGTTGTGCAAGAGTCTGCAGAGCCACGAACAAAAGAAATGCCTCTAAAAAGGAAAGCTTCAGCATCTAAAGAGGGACGGGTTATGAAGAAAGGAGCTGGGAAAAGACCTCTAACAGGTGTGTTTTTTTTACAAAAGGGTGCGAAAAAGAACTCTCAGGGTTTTATTCTCTCAAGCAGAAAGGTCCACCGCAATGTAGTACTGTCTGTATAAAGGGGACGTGTAGAAATTATTGTGTTGGTGGGGTGTCTGGGTTCCTTATTTTTCCTAATATATAATTTTTATGTTTACATTCTAGAAGCGCCGCATAAGCTCTCTGAAGAAGATATGTGTAAGGCTAAGAGGTCTACGATACCGTTAAGTGACATCACAAAGACAGTCCAGAACACCGTGCCTGCATCAAATTGTGTGAGTAGGCGTGTACGCCAGGACAAACTATGCTCATACTATACACACCCAACAGAGAACCGGCACAGCCATGAAATGTCAAATCAATCCCCCCTCCACCATGATCAACCCTCTCCAGGCCTCAAAAGGGAAAATCATCTCAAACAAACCCGCCCTTAAGAAGAAGCGGATGGACCCTGAGCCCCAATCCGGTCCTTTAAACCTCAAGAAGAAGAATCAGGTGTTCCCAGAGTCCCAAACCTGGCCTTTAAACCTCAAGAAGAAGAAACAGGGGGCCGCGGAGTCCCAAACAGCCTCTTTAGACCTCAAGAAGAAGAAACCTGTGGTCCCTGAACCCCAAACTACGCCTTTAGATCTCAAGAAGAAGAAACCTGTGGACCCTGAACCCCAAACTATGCCTTTAGATCTCTCATTAAAAAAGGATGTTATGCCAGTGAATGAACCCTCTACCCCCACTGTCTCTAAGTTGCCAGTGGCTATGGCGTCTGTTGCAGAAGATCTGGTGCAGCCCCAAGCCCCTAAAGCGAATCGGCTCTCAAGAAAAAATCTTAAGAAGAAGCAAGGGGTCCCTGCGCTACAATTAGAAGTAGTAGAAGAACCCTTAAACAAGCCCATTACACCGCAGGGCCCTACCCGCACCCTGAAGCCCTCTATAGTTTCAAATAAACTGGCGGCCCCGGTAGAGGAGCTCCCCTTAGGCCAACCCCCAAAGCCATCTATAACCATTCCGGCCAGGCTTAGGGACCCAACGCCTGAAAATGCTCAACCGTTAGGAGCCCCTTACACCGACAGCAGCGGGTATCTCAAGGCCCTGGCAGGATTGGTAGACAGCATTGATAGGCACTCAGAAGCAGTGAAAGGGTGACCTTCTAACACGTACAATGGGGATTTGCATACGCCGGTTAGACATTCACCCTACCACAACCCCGACAAATCCTTCGCAGCTAGGACCCTCGATTATTTCGACAGCCATTTACACTCCCCGAGCCCTATGTCCCATATCACCCCACCAGGAGCGTACGACCCAACCAGCCCCGTGTCCAGTGTAAACCCCACATCACCCCCGTAAATATATACCGATAACAGTACGGGCTGGGGCGACTGGCCAAATCAAAGTTTGGAGGGTGTATCTAGTGAGGGCCCGTCCGCGGACGCCCCAGGGTGTTCTCACTGGCACCCTGTTTCTATGATCCCACCAGGCCCAACCTTACAGAATGGTGTTGTGGCGGACGGTGTGAGAGAGGTCCCTAGGGTGTTACAGGGCGTTATACAATCAAGCAGGGTGTTCATCCCTAATGTGCCGCAATGTGATTCTGTAGACCCAAAAGAGGTACTAGGGGGTCATGTGAAAGATATACAGATGGCTGTCAGAAAGCTAAAATGTCAAGTGAACGCCGCAACCTTAAAATTGGGGAACGGGGGTAGCGGTGACAGGGTCAAGATGGAGGCACAGCAGAAGATACTACAAATGGTTCAGAGGTATAAAAGTGTGATCCTCCAAACTTGTCAAGCAACTGTGTCAGACATTGGGAGTATACCGGCATGACTAGGCCTACACCGCCAACTAAAGAACCCCCATGCCCCTGGTATTAATAAAAGTACACACAAATCAAAATATAGCAGTAAGGTCCACACGGTACTGACAAAGTCCCTGCGCTTCTTACGCTTGTTCAAGCATAAAAAGTACATAGAGCCCCTCAAACAAAGTCATACAGTTTCACGATCAATGCCTGAAGCACATAAATCAGTACCGCCCACCCGCCAATACATAAGTTCAGGAGAGAACATCCCGAGGGTCGGGCGTTTGAAGGGCTCAAGGGGTAGAGCGACAATACACCATCACCTGGAACACCCAGAAGGTCCGCCGGGTGGGTCTGTAGCAGAGGCCTCCATGAGTATATCGCACACAGACACAAACCATACTGTTCAGATAGGTTGGGGTAGGCTACCTAGAAAAGTGTGGGCCCGTAAAAAGCAAAAGTGGGCTAATAGCGCTAAGCAGCGCAGGCTTTTAATAAGTAAACTAAAGAAAGCCAGAATATGCACTACAAGGTGGCTTAAAAGACCCACAGAGCCTGTGCTAAGCCAGAATCCCCAAAATGATACAACAGCAAACTCCACAAGTCAAATTCCTCAAGATGAGGATTCAGAGGCTGTCTTTTTAGAGAGTGTTAGAAGCTACAGTCGTACTGTAGAAAGATTTAACGCTACAGAACACTACGAGGAGTTTAGGTTTGTTAACCTTCACCAGATAAGGTCTCCGATCATGGGGTTTTAGCCATACATCAGGCTGTGCAAACGCTCATAGAAAGGTTGTTACGCGATGTGGGTCCTAATGATTTTTTCCAACTACGCTTCCAGAGGCAGGGTCTTGACAGTCCTTTGTTCACCAAACGAAGGTCCCGCGATGTGTTTGACGCTGTGGAATTTTTAGAAAACCTCTCGAGGCTTTTACAGAGTAAGGCTGAACTAGTCGCCTATGGCACTTTCAGAGTCATAGCCCTCATTGTACGGGGTCGTGAGGGGGGTGTTTCCAGGCCTTTAAAGAGCGTACTATACAGCAAGATAATTGGAAAGAAACAACGTTGGCTGCTCAACTTTAACAACGGAGCAGCCAACACTTGTTTGGCAGCCAGCATCGTGGGGTTGCTGATGGGGTGCAACACCACCGACGCTGTCATTGTGTCTAGAGCGGCTGAAGCCCATGAGTTTCTTGAAATACCTCCAGACCGCATGGTCGGCTTTGGCGACATAGGTCTTTTTGAGAACTATTTCGCCATTACGGTGAAAGTTCTTTATCACAACGTTCTTGGAAGTACTTTACAACCGGGGAACGTGTGAAAAACAAGACCGTCTATGTCCTACACCACGAAAATCACTTTTGCGGTATCTTGAACCTTAAAAGTTTTCTGGGAGTCAAGTACGTGTGCACACATTGCGACCACATATACAACACTAAGGTACATCATCAGTGTGAAATGCACTGTAAGATGTGTCAGAGGGACAGTTGCATCGTAGACGCCGCCCTGAAGGTGAGGTGTCGCACCTGTAAGATGTTTTGTCGCTCGCAAGACTGCTTGAGCATACACAACAAATCTGTTAAATGCATCCCTAAAATAGATTGCTTTGGGTGTGGTCGGTATGTGGCAGAAGTTCACAAATGCAAAGGCATGAAATGCCCAAGGTGTCAGACTCCTTTTAGGGCAGGAACTGTACACCGCTGTTACATGGTTAAAGGCAGACCACAGACCAAAACCGAAGACTACATAGTGTTTGATATACAGTGCAAACAAGAGACGGGGGTACACCACCCTAACTATGTTTATGCCCACCATCTAACTTCCGATGACAGCTGGGAGTTTGAAGGGCAAACGTGCATTGGTGATTTCCTTAACACTTTCATTCAAACCAAATTCAAAGGTTATACCATGCTGGCCTATAACTCAAAAGCATACGACTCATTCTTTATTTTACAAAATATGATTCGTGAAAAGGTACAAGTAGAACTCATCACTCAGGGTTCCAAGCTGATGTTGTTAACGGCTGGCCAGTTACAAATAAGGTTCATAGACACCCTGAATTTCCTGCCCATGAAATTGAGCAAGCTGCCAAAAGCTGTCATAGCGATTCTGCACACACAGAGCTATGCACAGGATAATAGAACCTCGGAATATAGTGGTGAGCCAACCATAACCCTTAGCACCTAAAACCCCAACCCAGCTAGCCTTAGCGTCCCATTAGCACCAATGTACCAATGATTAGACAACCCAGAACACGGTATCTCTCTCTCAGGACTCGCAGAAGCAAGAACACCCTTTCGTCACTCACTGCGTACCTGTCCACAACATGCGTAAGAAGAGACACTATATAGGTTAAAATGTTTATTTCAACTTACGTGCTCTAAGATACAGTACACGTGTCAGTACTACTAGCATAATACATATGAATAATATAGTCAGCATAGTTACAACTCCATAGAATACGAACGGGAAAGCATCTCATAAAGCAGTGGATATATGTCTAACTAACATTACCACCCTCCCCGTGCTGGAAGCCGGTTTATTATGAAAATAGAAGACCTCTGGGCTTTGACTAGCGAACCCCCATACCTCAGTCTCTAGATGCAAAACTACATCAGCAGACAATCACAGCTCTTCTCTCTGGAAAGGTTGTCTCCAAGTGTGTCTAGTATGGGCCAACCGCAATATTAAAAGCACACTAATTATTCCATGACAGCTGTACCTAGTGTTATGTCTAGGTGTGAGGGACTGGCCAAATCAACAAGACAAGGAAACGTTGTTATTCGACCTTGTACATGTTGTGCAGTCTGAGCCCAAAGTGAACAGGAGAAAAGGTGAAAGATAGAAAATGCAGACAGTGCAAAAAGAACTTGGCAAGAGCAGAGGTCGATAGAACAACGGCCCAGAGTAACGTGTGCAAAGGAAAGAATTATGGCAGCCAGGCCCAAGACAACTTAGCGAGGCAGGCCAGGGCCAGGAAGCCACAAACCACAAGACACCCTCCCCTGGACAGTCCATCAGCCAAGACAAAGGACGAAGACAGAGCTCAAATGGGCTGAGCAGAACAAAAATGTCTGTAGGCTATGCAGTCCCAATGAGGGAGAGGGACAAAAAAAAAACTAAAGTGTCCAATGACAAATGAGAGCCAGCAAGGCAGGCCTGTCAATCCAGGAGCGTGTAAGAGCAGAAAAGCGCTATAGCATCCAGGAGGACATCATTGGAAGTGTCAGAAAACATAGACACCATCCAGTCCATCAGATCAAACGAGCAGGAATGTTCCTCAGAGGACGGAGCATCCAAAAGCAATGCGGGACAGCTTGCGTGATATTCAATATAGCTCTGTTGTAGGAGATCCTGAGCAGCCGCCCAGATATCCCATTGTGCCAAAATCCCAAGTGCAGCCGCACGCGTCATACAGCCAGTAACGGAACAGTCCTGTTCATGGGCCTCCAAGGGACCCACCAACCGAACAAAATCCGGAACAGACAACGACGAATTGGAGAGGCAATAATCCATGGTCCAGGTGAAAGGACAGCGGATGCAAGACATCACAGGTTGCACGCAAGTGAAATACGCAAAGCGAAAAGAAAGGGTATATGACACATTGATGGTCGCCAATGGCAGAACACCGAAACTGTCCAGGAGTCGCTCACGGAGCAGCTGGAGGCGTTCGGGATCGAGAAGGGCCCATCGGGGAGCAGCCATTGCGCAGAAAACAGACCAACAGCAAGACACCAGCCGCCAAGGCGAGGATTAATGGGAATCCACCAAAGACGCTGGAGAAAATAGAATGAATGAACGCCGGGATCACACCGAAAATAGTTTGGAAGGTGGACACCAGGCCGGACCCCACAACCTTAAAAAAGTGCACCAGACCCTCAGTGTTTGATGCGTTAAAAATACGATGAATTAACTCCCCGAAATGTTGGGGGAGGTCAGTGACATAGCTACACCTTTTTGTTTTTCATTATCACACTTGTATATATATTCATTTGTATTGCAGTAGCTACACTTTTGACCCTGAAGAAAGCCATGACACTATACTAGGTCTGTTAGGCTGAAACATGTTGGTCTGATAAGTACAGAGTGGTCTTGAATTTTGACCCCTGTGTTTACAAGCTTTTCCTGCTTTTTAATCCTGACACTGGGTAGCGTTATTAAATCTGCTTGAGAGCTAACCCCGTAGCCAGTTTTAATTCACCTTTATTATAGCACTGCATTTTTTGTTATCACACACATCTCTCATAGGGTTTTAGTACACCCGACCGCCTAAACCAAAACATCCCTGAGCTCCTCCTCGCTAGAGAGGGGTTGTAGCCCGCGTGAGGACTAGGTTCCTCACGCGAGGAGGTACCCCTATGATGAAGCATGACACCTTTGGTGTGTGAGGGGAACTGTCCTTAAAAAGGGATATCCCCCGCCCTGTCACTTTTATCTCTTTATCCGCGTTGTGGACCTCCCTAGTATTCTGGACCCGGGGCCTTTTTTGTGAATAATATATATTGGTGGGGAGTCGGTTCCCGTTGGTCCTTAAACTCCTCTAGCCCTCTGTGTGATTTATCATTAGTGCAGCGGCTCAGCTGCGGGCTCTCCTTCTTTTCTTCTTTTTTTCTGTAACAATCCCTTTCCTGGGAGAATTACGTTACTTTCATCTATCATGGCCGAACGCACCGGCTTAGCCTTTGACGAGACAGTACTTGCTGATATTCTTACTGCACCCAGTATTTTAGAAACACCAATGACACAAACACTGGCAACTGTTGATGAATGGCAAAAATTAACCAACCTGAAACGACTGTACATTAGAACTAGTACACATGGTGCAATTATGACTGAATACCTCCGGGGTAACTGTGCCCCTACAGGACTCATAGTTACAAACATTCCTAGATTGTTCCTTGATAACCCCTCCTTCCTTAAAGACTGGTCCCTCATTGCATGGCGATGCACGAGGGATTGGCTAATCCTAATTATTAGCACAGCTAAGAAGGAGGCGGAAAAGGTCTTAGTACAGATACAGACATTGGAAACTGAGATTAAGGTTATCATCGGGGTCACGGTTTTCAAAAAGAATTTGGAAGAGACCAATAAAACGACCAAAGAATACAAAGAGACTCTGTTGATAAGTAAAATCACAAAATTCAAGAAGGATCTAGCTAAATTTACCATGGAAAAGGTCTATCCGTACACTGATGTCTCATATAAACCACCCGAGTATCATAGAGCAGGCCGCAGGTTTGGTTCTAACTATTCATCCTCTGATAGAGAAGATACCTCCAGCGACTCGGATACGAGTCAGGGGTACACCGACCGTAAACCACAATACAATAATCGCAGGAACTGGCGGGGACCACGAGGAGGTAACCAATACAATCAATGGTGGCCACCTCACCCTTGGAACTATCCTGGCATCCCCTTTTTTGGACAGGGCCAACCAGGCCCCCTGATGAATTTCCAACCGAATCAACCAACAGGCTATGGGCAGCCTTTTTTAGAGCAAGGCCGTGGCCGCCCAAGAGGCCGCCGACGGTCTCAACAACAGGTGCATTGGAGCTCCCCGATCGACCAACGGAACACGAGGAGCATGACGAGGAGCTTCCAACAGGCGGGCCCGAGCGAGGGACCAGTTTGATAGTCAACCTAAGTAAGAGATGCTTGACCCCTGATGAGACTGTTGTTTTGAACCGGGGCCTTGGTTTTGTCCCCACTAATTTTGGAGATCCATTTTTAATTCAACAAGAAGTGCATCAATTTTTTAGAAAAGTAAGGTTGCATTTTTTCTTTGCGGGTAAAGTAACAGGCATGAATGAAATAGCGAGTCAGAACACTAACCTACGCCCTAAATCGACATTTAATCCACCAATTGCAGCACTTCCAACGGAGGTGGCCACTTTTGAAAAAGCTGTCCTCAAAGACCTTGCTCTAGGATTATCATCATCCACTAGGGCTTTTGATAACATCTCACGGAAAGAAAAAGAAGCCCTTCAGTCACTCTCCTCCGACAAGACCATCACCATCAAGAGCGCCGATAAAGGCGGGGCCACAGTAATACTGGATACTGAGATGTACAGAACAGAGTGCCTACGACAACTCGCAAACAACACTGCATACCGGCGTCTAGAGAAAGACCCAACGGAACGGATCATGGATATTATTTCCAAATTGATAAAAGAAGCTTTGGAAAACAACTGGATTACTAACAAAGAAGCTGAATTCCTGTGCACTAAATCACCAACAGTACCTTACTTTTACATATTACCTAAAATTCACAAACCACAGCGACCACCCCCCGGCAGACCGATCATTTCTGGAATTGGTTCTGCGCTAGAACCACTATCGCAGTTTGTTGATTTCTTCCTTAGACCACTTGTGCGCAATATGCCGACATACTTGAAAGATACTACAGACGTCCTGCGCCTTTTGGAAGACATAGATTTTGATCTCACCACTGATTACCTGGTTTCATTTGATGTAGAATCACTATATACCTGCATCCCTCAAGATCAGACTTTGGAAAAAGTGGATCAACTACTGACTCAATCTCCACCAGACACCATTACACCTATCCCATTCATTATGGATTGTGCAAAACTGGCAATGAAAGAGAATTTTTTCCTTTTTGAAACCCAATTGTATCTCCAAATCTCAGGAACTTCCATGGGCAGCACCTTCGCGCCGAGTTTAGCGAACCTCTACATGCATATGTTCGAAGAAGGTGTTGCCCTTGGTAGAGATAATCCCTTCAGCGCACAGATAATCATATGGAAGAGATACATAGATGACATCTTCGTCATTTGGAGAGGAGATGAGACTTCCATCCGACTCTTCCACAATTGGTTAAATGAACGGAATGAGTATCTACGGTTCACTTGTGATTACAGCAAGGTAGGCCTTGCCTTCCTGGACCTTTGGATTTACCCGTCATGTGGATCTCTTGAAACTGAGATCTATCAGAAGCCAATGGCTCGTAATGCGCTGCTCCAATATGAAAGTCACCATCCTAAGACATTGCGTGAGAATCTGCCTTACGGACAGTTTTTAAGATTACGACGCAACTGTTCCAACACAGAGAAGTACAAAGTGCATGCCTCTAGGTTAAGAAACAATCTGTTGGACAGGCATTATCCATCTGCTTTGGTGAGAAAATCTTCCAAAAGAGCTTTGAATAACAATAGGGAAGCCTTATTAGAACCACGACCTGCAACAGTAAACACATCCAAATTGGTATGTGTTAATACTTTTAGTACCCTCTCTAATGTAGTCAAAAAGTCTGTACTACATAACTGGAACATTTTGAATAAAGGACTCTTGACTCTCGAAAAACCGATGTTTGCGTACAAAAGGGGTCGTAACTTTAAAGATACCTTGATTCACACAAGACCATCACTTGCTAATACACCAAGACCAAATACCCTTTGGAATCTACCGAATGTCCAAGGGCATTACCCGTGTGGTAATTGTGCTGCTTGTGCTCAAACTAGAGTAACAAAGAGCATTGACATAGGAACAGCTAGACCATGGGAATTACAACACCACACTAATTGCAATAGTGAACGGGTAATCTATCTATTGACATGTCCGTGCGGATTGAGATATGTTGGGATGACTACTAGAAAAGTGCGTACTCGCATCCTAGAACATAAGAGCACGATTAGGTGCGCAAAACAAATAACTAAACTTACGAAACACTTCTTTGACTTGAAACATGGCGCAGACACACTGAGTTGGACTGTCCTTGACAAACCTAACGTTAATGCTACCACACCAGGTTTGTCAATGAAACTGTTGAGGTTGGAGCAAAGGTGGGTGTATAGGTTGGACACGGCGACCTCTGGGCTGAATGATGACATTCCCTGGTTGGCATTGGTATAACTAGCCCCCCCCTTTTTCCCCCCTTCCCCTTTTTTTCCCCCCCTTCCTCCACTTCCCTTTCATTGGTACAAATTGATATTTTATTACACTTCATTACAATTAGTACAAGGATGACATTTGCCCCGTGCATTTCCATGTTTGGCAGTCACTTTGTTCCTAGCATTTTTCACCTTCACCCTGAATACTTCATGTGTGCGACCTCAGGATCATTTCTCTCGTCTGCCACATAGTTCGTTACTGCTTATGAGGCACTCCGGATACCCGGCTCAGTTTGAGCTTTAGGACCATTTTTTCACACAAACACCTTAATGTGGTTCACCTAATTTTCCGTTCGTGTCACTAGCAGATATTTATTCTGCTGTTTTTTCATTCCTGATAAACGTTCGGTTTGTTTGTTTGGTCATTAATTGCCTCAGTAGTTTCGGTAGCGATGGTTCACCGAACTACATTACCCAGTCTTCTACCGCTTCCGCCGGAAATCCGGTCATGACGGCAACTTTCCAGGTGGTGTCAATCGCCCTGATAACCCTTTTTAAACTGCATTATGCTGTTACACGGGCTCCCTGTTCCTGGACCACTGCCACAACTGCGGAGGACCGCACTCTTGGCGGTAAGCTTCGTGCACTTCTAGCTTTGTGCACTTCTGTGCTCATTATCGCTGCTGCTTATTATCGCGTACCTTCCTTTGCTCCACTAGTTACTCTTAACTGCTTTCACAGACCCTGGCGTTTCACAGGTTATGCTCTGTGCATTCATTGTATAGATACTTGATATGTGTCTTCTTGCGCTTTAAACTCTCCCCCCAGCCTTCACAGCGCATTTTCCCTTTCATATGGAATCATTCCAATTGCGATGGTTGATTTTATTATTCTTACCAGCCACCATGGATGTCTGTTTTTCGTCCGGAGTCCGTTTTGCCACCCTATTTGTACATAATTTTAGATCGCATACTGCCATGTTATTGCAACATACACCTTGATAGCATGTCTTGCTCCCACAATTTATATGTCATGTATAGCTAAACTATGCACGCTTTATGTACATTACTTCCGGTTGAGCGTTCTTTCTTTTTCAAACTTTCTCTGCCCTCTTGGGATTTCTTGTTTATAACTGCCACGTACCATTCTTCTCAGGTCGTGGCTTTGGTACCATATGGCTAAGTAGCCAGGACAGATGCAGTAAACTACAGATAGCCCTAGTGGTGAGTTACGCATTAATCTGTTTGTATTATGGCACTCTAAATAAGCCACTTCAAAAAAACAGCAATAATTGTTTTATATGTTTGACTAATGGAGGCCCTAACGTTTGATTTAGTGATAATATGTTTGCACGTATATGTATATGTTTGTTGTGTATATATATGACATGACCTTTATTTCTGTCTTTGACACAGGGCACATGTCGAACGTACTGAACAACGAATGATTCTCTGGTTCAGTATGACATAGCTACACCTTTTTGTTTTTCATTATCACACTTGTATATATATTCATTTGTATTGCAGTAGCTACACTTTTGACCCTGAAGAAAGCCATGACACTATACTAGGTCTGTTAGGCTGAAACATGTTGGTCTGATAAGTACAGAGTGGTCTTGAATTTTGACCCCTGTGTTTACAAGCTTTTCCTGCTTTTTAATCCTGACACTGGGTAGCGTTATTAAATCTGCATGAGAGCTAACCCCGTAGCCAGTTTTAATTCACCTTTATTATAGCACTGCATTTTTTGTTATCACACACATCTCTCATAGGGTTTTAGTACACCCGACCGCCTAAACCAAAACATCCCTGAGCTCCTCCCTCGCTAGAGAGGGGGTTGTAGCCCGCGTGAGGACTAGGTTCCTCACGCGAGGAGGTACCCCTATGATGAAGCATGACACCTTTGGTGTGTGAGGGGAACTGTCCTTAAAAAGGGATATCCCCGCCCTGTCACTTTTATCTCTTTATCCGCGTTGTGGACCTCCCTAGTATTCTGGACCCGGGGCCTTTTTTGTGAATAATATATATTGGTGGGGAGTCGGTTCCCGTTGGTCCTTAAACTCCTCTAGCCCTCTGTGTGATTTATCAGTGTTCAAAAGGGCCTGTATTTCACTGTGGGTACTCGCCACCTGGAGAATGAATGTCTCCCGGGCGGATGTGAGCATAACCTCCTCATTCAATAATAAGGCCTTTATTCTGCTCAACTTATTGAAATCTGCCTCCATGGTAGGAATGGAAGGCCAAATAGAGTTATCAACGACGTCGTGAGGGGGAGGAAAAAGCACATTCTTGCAGCAGACAACTCTGTGCGAAACCGTGACAATATACGGAATGCCGGCCTGTAAGCCACAACAGTCTTCGTTATTTAAAAGCAAATAGCTACCATTAGTAAGCAAAGTAAAGGTGGGAGAAATAGCAGGAGCAGGAATACCTTTTAGCACACATGCAAGATTTGGAACGGAAACGCTACAAGCTCCGTGCAGCTTAATATGTTTACAAATAAGTGAATGACCTACAGTTGAATCACAAGACTCCCCCGTGAGAAAAACTTCCTTGCCATCTCTAAGGCATTTATACATGAAAGGCAAGGACCAGAGTTCATGTAGGAAGACACTACCCAAAGGCTGGAAACGGCCCACAGGATAATGTTTCATGCATGAGCTAAATTCAAACAAGGAAAAAGGTAAAGCGATAACCCCATGAACTAGCCACACAGCAGAATCTAGTTCCGCTACAGAGAATGGTAAAGGATCCACTTTCTCAATATGAAACAAAGTGTAAGATGCATCTTTCATGGACATGAACTGCTGTTTTTCAGTCAAATTAAAAGGCAGAAATAGGGCGGTGGTGTTCAAAAAAGTCCAAGGAACTTTACCTAACTTAAGGGTTTGCAAAGTCCACGCAAACTGCATTACTGAACGCAATTGATTCTGACCATGGTACAATATAGAAACATCATCTTGTACAATATCAACAACAGAGGACACAATATTCTCTAATGTGTAAATGCGGGAAGACAGGGTATTAATACTATTGTCAACAACAGCAAGCACCTTCTCCAAATTTGCTTGGTCTATTTCCCGAAGACGGGATGCAGCTTCCATTTGTGATAGCTTCCAGAGTTCATTATACGCTTCATAAATGAATCTCTTTGGTCGTGGACCACGAGGCCCCAATACAAAGTCGGACAGCTCAATATTTCCTGAAAGGAGGGATAAATGCTGTTTAACAGAATCTAGGGACGAATGCTGCAACCACTGTTTGCATAATTTACCAACAGAATATGTGGTGACAGAACGGGAATCAGAAAACCTCGGATCAGGCCTGTCCTGTTTGTATCCAGGAACTGAGCCGTGAAAACGCAGTTGGCATGCATTAGACGATATGGGCCATACCAACCAGGGTGACTGTACAAGTGTAGAAACATTGAATGAATTGTCCTGAAACATGGCCTGCAAAGTCGCAAGGGACATATTAAAACGCAATCTATTATTGGGAGCGCTTGACAGGGATGGTAGGGAAGGTGCGTTTAATTGTTTAGTAGTAGCCAAACCCCAACACGTAGACTGATAGATGGAAGCATTTAGAAACATAATTTGGGCTGGGATAAGGCAAGCACGGTGCAAAGCCTCTGTGCCCTGCACCTGCCATGGCTTTGAGCCCCAGATTGATTTCAAATCCACAGTGTCCATCCAATACTCATAACCACCCACAGCTAAGGCTTTCAAAAAGGAACCCGAATAAAGTAATTTTGTGTGGGTCAACATGATTTTCTGAGTTGCTGGGGCATTCAGTTTAAAATAATAGGACCCAGGGTTTGATCGATTGAAATCAGTGAAATAGGTAAATTTATTTCTAAGGGTCTGGGAGCTACTTGGTATGGGGTTTGGGCAATGTTTCCATTGGGTGTATGTAACAGGGCTACGTAGTGCACTCGGTTTGTGGAGAAAATGGTTGCCCCAATGCTGGTAGCAGTACAAATCAGCATAATTTGCAGAATTCATATACAAATCCTCAGCATTAAAAGAAGCATAATATTTTAAATCAGCAAATAATGCTTCAACGGCATGCACATCCCAATCGTCAGAATGAATATTACTTTTACTACATCACCCATCGAAACTCGAAGGACATTTGGTACATTAATAATTTCTGTCGGACCATGGATTTGAAAGTTTACCGCATCCCACACGATGCCATCAGCAACTGGAAACGCTGATATGTTCACAAATGTGTGGTCACGCTTCATGATGTGAGAGGAGGAATGTGGAGCCAAAGTTCCAGTAACACTGTTCACAGCAGAGCGTTCAGGTAAATAGTGACCATTGATGAGTTGAAAAAACACTGTGACAAAGCCAATGGACATGAACAAGAAAATCAAGAAAAGCACCAACCAGAGATATGTCCAGGGTGGAACCAAAAAATTGTCTCTAAACCAGGATACAAAAAGACTGAACTTGGACGGGACATTTGAAGAGGTGGAATCCGAGTCAAAGGAAAAACGTGTCGGGCTCAGTGGCGTTGTTGGTTGGTGTGCCACCGACTCTGTTGCGGGATAGGTATACTCGTCCTCGTCGATGCAGGGGGATGCAGGGGGTTTGAATATATTTTCAGGCAAATCAACCATCTCCATGGTAACACCAGTGACCGTCCGGGCAGGAGTGCCTCGAACACATGTCCGATAAATGGCAGGAAAGAGACCGCCGGTGTAACACTATTCAGGATCGGCCAGAGGTTGTAGCTTGACATTTTCCACTGAGATGTATCTGTTCTCCTTGCGACCAGGAAGCGGTGGTAAGATTACTGTACGTGTTCCCTTCAAGCCCAGAACTGGAACCGGTGCACGAAAAGAGGGGCCGAATTCTTTTTTGTTCTCCACCTTCTCTCGAACCAGGTCGCCAATCTTCGGAAGCCAGCCGGCAACCGGAATCTGCAGAGCGGGGTCTGTGGCTGAAGGCAAATGTGCAATTGCGAGTTTGTCTCGGGCTTCTTGTAAGTCCTGTAACATAGCAGAATGGTTAACTACATCAAACTTGGCGGATTGCGCCGCCATGTCTAGACCATCAAGGTCAGGCACAAACATTCGTATGCCGAAAAGCATTTCGTATGGGGTCCGCCCACCCAGAGGTCTTCTAGGGAGATTATTAAGTGCACGTTGTACGGTATACAAGTGGGCCAGCCAGTTCCTGCCAGTACCTATAACTCTAGCTGTCAAGGATTGCTTTAAGTCACGGTTCATTCGTTCAACGATAGAATTTCCCTCAGGCCTATACGGAGACAAAAATTTCACCCGCACCCCCAATGAACCCATTGCGTCCTTGTAAGCCTTAGAGGCAAACGCCGGACCTTGGTCAGAATGGAAGGTGCCGCATGCGAAAATTCCCACAAAGACCCGCAAATCCCTGATGACATTTCGAGCGTCAGCACTCCGTTGTGGCCAGACCCAGATGAACCGTGTGCACGAGTCCAATGCCACTAAGATATATTTATAGGCAGTGTCTGAAGAAAATGGACCGCAGTGATCCAGGTAAACACACCCAAAGGGTCTGTTAGAAATGCCTAGCGAGGTCTGAGGTGGTCGTGTAACCGTGGAAGGCTTGATCTGTTGACAAACGTCACAGGAAAGCACATAAGTACGGGTGTCTTTATATAAACCACGCCACCAATAACGCTGCTGTAAGATGGAAACTGTCGCAGACACACCAGCATGAGCCGAAGCCATGCCTTCGTGCGCTGCCGTTATCAAGGAAAACCTGCGGTCCGCGTTGGGGATCAGCCGATCCCCAACACCGGGTATTGTTACATAAGGAGCCTGTTCGGGACCTAATTGATAAGAATATTTGGAAGGAAAACCCCTAGGGTAATTAACGCCTTCCTTTGTTGCAGCAATAGCTGCCAAGATATCGGTGTCTATTTTAGACATGGATCTAGTAACTGCTGCTACTGAACACGTGACTACTGCTGATTTGGCAGCTTCATCTGCCAAACCGTTACCAACAGCGTGTGCGCCCACCCGCTGATGGCCTAGGGTGTGAACCACCTGTGTGAGCGGCAGACGTTGTTGTAATTCTGCCACTCAAACCCAAAGCGTTTTATGCTTGATTGTGTTGCCTTTAGCGTCTCTATAGTCGTTTTGCGACCAAAAGAACAGATTGTCATTATATGATTGAACACAGTAATAAGAGTCGCACACAATTAGAGTGGTCACATCAGGATTAACGAACTCAAGTGCAAGCACCAAAGCGCGCAGCTCGGCCAATTGTGCGGTACTATCCCCGAGTGTCTGAGTGTGCACTACAGAGGATTTGAACTCTCCGTTCACAAAGGTACCTGCAACAATAGCACATGCGGCTGAATAAGCATGCTTGGACCCTGTGGCCGGATGTGCCGAACCATCAGTGTAGATCACACAATCGTAATCCTCAAGCGGCAGTAAAGACAAAGGAGGAGGATGAACGAATTCATACTGTAAAAACTCCTGAGTCTGAAGAGAAGAATCGAAAATGAAAGTGACATCCGGAGACGTCAAAGATGTTGCCCATTGAATCCAACGGGGGTGCAAAGCTTTAGAGTTCGGTACACTTGCTTTGGTCACTGCCTCTAAGGCAGGATATGGTGTTTACCACCAGTATGCGTTTTCCCTGTGCCAGTGCGCGCTCCTTTAGAATCGCTATTTGCACTGCTGTTAGAACTTTTTCTACAGAGGAAAACCGCATTTCCGCGGAAGTGTACAGATGTGACTTGTATGCTATGGGTACTGTATCACCTTCGTTAAAGGTTAAGTACGTGAAACCCACTGCCCCTGGTATGATTCTAATCACCAGGTTTGTGTGGTTATCACGCGTCAAAAGAAATTTAGATTCAAGAAGGTCAGTCTGCAAAGACTGTAGAATGGAGGTATGCTCCGGAAGCCAACAAGACTTCGAAAAAGTAGGTTGTATCAAGGCATACAGTGGCTTGTTACGCTGGGCGTATTCAGGAATGTATGTACGCCCGAAGTTAAAAAAACCCAGCAAAGACTGAAGCTTCTTCAGATTAGTAGGAGGGCACAGAAGTGCACATTTCTCTAGGAAATGGGGGGCTAAGCCCTTACCTTCATTGTTGAGCTCATAGCCCAAGAACAAAACGGTAAATTCAGCAATGTGAGATTTAGCAAAGTTAATTTTGTAACCTTGAACCGCAAATTCAAGAATAATGTGGTCTACTCGGGTCAGATGCGGAAACAATTCGTCATCTGTCAGATAAATGTCATCTACGTACGAACATGCGTCTGGATCTATGCCGTCTAACAAAGAGACAACACGAGCGGCGAATACGCCTGGAGTATTCTTGTAGCCCATAGGAAGACGCCTGAATTTGAACATTTTACCACCGGAAGTAAAAGCACACCATTGGCCACTCTCCGGGGCTAAGTTGTGCGTGTAGAATCCATTTGAAAGGTCAAGTGTCGTTTTATATTTTTTACGAACAAGACTGTCTACAAGCGCAGAACTATGGGTATTTTGCACCGCAAAGGTCCGACAATGAGTGTTCAAATGCCGGTAATCCAACACTAAGCGGTACGATCCATCGGGTTTAGAAACCGCGAAAAGGGGATTATTCATAGGTGATACGCAGGTTTCGATTACTCCCTGATATTCCAACTGAGTCAGAATTTCGGAAACGGGGCCTTTGGCTTCACGTTTTATGGGATATTGGGGTTGTGGCTGCGGTAGTGACCGCAAAGGTATTTCATGGGGGAGAATCTTCGTCCCAACCCACGTGGTTGCGGTATAACGCAGGAGCCAGGGACACAGCCAACTCAGCTGCCAGAGCCTCCGCTTTGTCCTTGGGGACATGTCGAGAAAAGCTCGGAAGGATTACCTCCTCCCCTGTATGTGCAGCAAGAACGAATGGGGGTGGCCAATCCACCTCCGCTAATAAAATGTCATATGAAGAGGTTAGATTTTCCCAAAAAATCCCTTTAATAATACGCTGTATATCACCTTCAATTTGAATGACAATATTAAAAAGTCTATCAGGGGGTGCCACTCTGGTGTCAGCTGTCTCGACAGTAATGAATGTTTCAGTTGCTGTCGCCTCCATATGAGGACGTAGCGCCTCCCGCACTATGGTAACTTCCGCGGCGCTGTCTAGGAGGGTTACTGCCCACGTCCAATTCAGGAGTCTCATTCTCACCGTCTGTGGCATATTTCGCTGTTACAGCGGCAACTTTCTTCTTCTGAAATTGTGGTCGAAAACGTTGAAAGTCTTCTGCTTTTCCTCTGACTTGTTGTCGAGGTTGGTCTCGTCCCTGGGGAGCCTCTCGGTCCCTCCCTCTATCCTGGCGGTCTCCTCCACCGGCCTGTGACGAAGTCTGTGCCTGTGAAGAACTAGGAGAACGCGCATCAGGGATCTGAAACCTATCCGGTGATTTAATTCTCGCTCTATTGCGTAAATCATAAGTGCGTTCAGAAGAGACTGAAACCGGGGATGCGCCTCTCGACCCCGGCTTCTTTTGTTGCTTACCCTGTTTTTCAGCCTCCAACTCTTTTTAGTGAAGACTGGTTTCTCATCTTTCTCAGGCTGAGATTTGGTTTGTTGTTGTTGTTGCGATTGTGTTTGCTGTTTTGCAAAAGGCTTGTTGCCCAGGCTATTTCTGCCAATAGTTTTGTAAGCCTGGGTAATAATTTTCGGTAATTCGCGAGGCCTGTCCAATTCTGGGACCAAAGCCAAAGCATTCGCTACTTGAAAGTTCACTGCATCGCCCTTGACATTCGCAAGGATTAGCTCCGCTACTACTTCAAACACTCCCACCAGTCTCATCCCTAAATCCTCAGCCGCTTCAGGGCCATGTTCATCCTGTACTTTTTTAATTACTGAGGGGAGAACTGTCATGGAAGGAGTACCAAAACACTTAGAATATACTGCTGCGAATACCTTACCCCAGTTGTCACATGCTGTCAACTCGGGAATTAAGTCTTTTGGCAAACTAATCATAAGAATGCGGTGTTTATCCACCGGGGTTGTGTGTGGAAAAACTGCCTCCAACTGGTCAAATTTTTCTGCAAGCCAATAAGGAAAATCATCCTTATTTTGTGGACATTTGCCCATCACCGAATTCACCATGACAGGACTTATGGTCACTCCGCTTGCAGCAGCTGGTTGGCCGGCAACTCCAGGAGCGGCTCCATGGATGCTGCCTGTAACATATCACACTAAAGCTCGATGCACTTGCACCAAAGCCGCATACATAGTGCGCAGTTCCGCGACTGGTATTGTCATATAGCGCGGATGTGGGGTGTACCCGGCCAAAACAGGCCAAGTGGCCCCCTCAATAGATAAGGGGCCTAAACGAACCGTGGTAGTCGGTTGTGGGAGGGCGCCATTAAACCAAACACGGTGCTGCCAAGCCGTGAGCGGTACTTCAAGAGTAGTATAAGGTCGATAGACAGCAGGAACATTAGTGGGTTCATATTCATGGAACAGATTATCGTTCGCGTCCACCGCTGGAAAAGTGATCCAAGAGTAGAACACCTCAAAGTGGAAAGCCGGATCGGCTTGAACCACAAAGACTAGTTCGACTCCCGTGTCAGGCACTCCATACACCCGTAAGTGATCCCGGAGTGCTGTGCGGCTATGCGCCGCTATGTCTATACCCGCCCTTACTAACGGGAGTATTCGACAACCTTACAAGAGGCAGCACAAAAAAGGGTTATGAGCTAGAAACCTTTTTTAACAACTTCAAGCTTGAAAGAACCTACAAAAACTTCAATATAAGAGGTATCGCCGTCACACACGCTTCCGGAAGCGTACGTGAGGGGATTGTGGACAAGCACAAGTACTACTCAAGCGTCTCGCAGATAAGCAGCCCCACTCGTTGGACGCGCCATGTCATAGGGATTCTGCACACACAGAGCTATGCACAGGATAATAGAACCTGGGAATATAGTGGTGAGCCAACCATAACCCTTAGCACCTAAAACCCCAACCCAACTAGCCTTAGCGTCCCATTAGCACCAATGTACCAATGATTAGACAACCCAGAACACGGTATCTCTCTCTCAGGACTCGCAGAAGCAAGAACACCCTTTCGTCACTCACTCGTACCTGTCCACAACATGCGTAAGAAGAGACACTATATAGGTTAAAATGTTTATTTCAACTTACGTGCTCTAAGATACAGTACACGTGTCAGTACTACTAGCATAATACATATGAATAATATAGTCAGCATAGTTACAACTCCATAGAATACGAACGGGGAAAGCATCTCATAAAGCAGTGGATATATGTCTAACTAACATTACCACCCTCCCCGTGCTGGAAGCCGGTTTATTATGAAAATAGAAGACCTCTGGGCTTTGACTAGCGAACCCCCATACCTCAGTCTCTAGATGCAAAACTACATCAGCAGACAATCACAGCTCTTCTCTCTGGAAAGGTTGTCTCCAAGTGTGTCTAGCGCGGGCCAACCGCAATATTAAAAGCAGACTAATTATTCCATGACAGCTGTACCTAGTGTTATGTCTAGGTGTGAGGGACTGGCCAAATCAACAAGACAAGGAAACGTTGTTATTCGACCTTGTACATGTTGTGCAGTCTGAGCCCAAAGTGAACAGGAGAAAAGGTGAAAGATAGAAAATGCAGACAGTGCAAAAAGAACTTGGCAAGAGCAGAGGTCGATAGAACAACGGCCCAGAGTAACGTGTGCAAAGGAAAGAATTATGGCAGCCAGGCCCAAGACAACTTAGCGAGGCAGGCCAGGGCCAGGAAGCCACAAACCACAAGAGAAAGCCTTTGGTTTCCCAGGGTGTAAAGGTTATTTTCCACACTTTTTTAACACCTGGGCGAACCAGACTTATGTGGGGCCCATGCCTCCTCCGGACAGCTATGGGGTTCAATATATGATGCCTGCAGAGAAAGAGAGCTTTCTACAATGGTACTCTGAAAACCGTGAAAAGGAGTTTCATTTTCAAACAGAGTTGAAAGCTTTTTGTCAGGCTGATGTTATGATCCTGCAAAAAGCCTGCAACCTCTTCAGAGATGTTGTGGTATCTATGACTAAGAAAGTAAGGGTTTTGAAGCCCAAGACCCCTCAAATGACAAAGACAGTCGAATACATAGACCCTTTTCAAAACATCACTTTGGCCTCCATGTGTATGTCCATCTACAAACACATGTTTTTAAGACCAAAAAGTATCGCCCTAGTGCCGCCAGACCTCTATAACGGTAAACAGAAACGTTATTCAACCCCCTCTATCCAATGGCTCATGTACGTCTCTGAGAAGGAAGACATACATATTCAACATGCCTTACAGGGGGGTGAATACCGCCTGGGTCCCTATTACCTGGATGGGTACGCTGTAATTAAGGGAGTGCCAACGGCCTTTGAATACAACGGCTGCTTTTACCACGGCTGCCCTCGGTGTTACAAACCCCACGAGTTTAACAGACTGATGGGTGCCAAATTTGAGCACTTACACAGACATACTCTGATGAAGGCCCAGTATGTTGAAAAATGTGGCTTTGCTATGAGGGTTCTTTTGGAGCATGAGTGGTTAGTTATGCTAACAACCGACACAGAGCTCTGCTCTTTCCTTCAGAGTCGTGATTTACCACCACCCCTGGAGCCCCGCGATGCCTTATTCGGGGGTCATACAAATGCCATGCAACTGTACAGGGCCGTTGGTGAGGGTGAGCAAATACACTACTATGATTTCACCACTGTGTACCCATTTGTGAACAAAATGAAGGTATACCCCTTATGGCACCCCACCATCATATATAGAGATTTTAAACGCATATCCGAATACTTTGGGCTAGACAAATGCAAAATCTATCCGCCGAGGCAGCTTTACTTTCCAGTGTTACCATACAGAGTCGATGGTAAGCTGATGTTCCCCCTCTGTCGAACATGTGCAGTGTTTAAAGAGGTTGGCGGTTGTAGACACACTGAAGAACAAAGGATGCTCGCAGGGACCTGGTGTAGCATCGAAGTACAAGCTGCCTTAGAGAAAAGCTACAGACTCGGGAGAGTACACGAGGTGTGGCATTTTAAGAGGACCACGACAACTCTTTTCACCCTACATTAATTTGTTTCTCAGAGACAAACAGGAGGCCTCAGGATATCCCGAATGGTGTACTAGTCAGGATGCAAAGCAGAAATACATCGATGACTACTACGCTCACGAGGGTATACGTTTACGACCCCATTTGATAGAGGTCAACCCTGCCCGCCGACAGTTAGCCAAACTCTGCCTCAACTCCTTATGGGGAAAATTCGCACAGCGTACAAACCTGTCAAATATGACCTTAATAACAGTTCCTGATGAACTGTTTAAGTACCTTTTTGCCCCTTGTTACGAGGTGTCCAGCTGCGAATTTATCGATGACGAGACCGCGGCTGTGAGTTGGAAATACACAAAAGAGTACCCCACAATGTGTAACAACATAAACATCTTCATAGCGTGCTTCACGACCGCACACGCCCGTCTAGAGTAAACCAGGGGATGAAGACTCTCCTCTTGGGGATTATCTAGGTAATTTGACCAGTGAACTCGATAAGAATGAACATATAATAGAATTCACCCCATCCGGACCTAAGACCTACGCCTACAAAACAAACAACAACAAAGTGTGCATGAAGGTCAAAGGTATAACATTAAATGTCAACAACACCCTAAAAATCAATTTTGACAGTCTGAAGGATCTGGTGCACGAATACTCTGCATAGGACAACCGTGAAAATGATAAAACCATAGTTGTGAATCAGCAATGCATAGTCAGATCCAAAAAGAAGTGGGAAATTACAACCCAGCCCTTACATAAAACCTTACGCGTTGTTTTTGACAAAACGGTCCTGACTGTGGACTATAAAACACTGCCGTATGGTTATTAGACACATTAGAGAGGTCGCCACCACACTATGGACACCAGATTACAACATCCGTTCTCCTGCGTGTTAGCAGGGCCCTCAAACTGCGGTAAAAGCTACTTTATCAAAAAGCTCTTAGAAAATGCTTCTGGTGTTTTATCCCAAACACCTAATAACATTGTGTGGCTTTATTCATGCTGGCAAGATCTTTATACCGACCTGTCCCGCAGTTTCCCACATATCAGATTTATAGAAGGTATACCTGATAATCTCAATGATGATGAGCTGCTGCTCCCGACCCTTGTAAACATGGTAATTGTCGATGACCTTATGCGTGAAGGTGGTGATCATCCTGAGTTAGAGAAAGCTTTTACTCAATATTCACACCATCGCAATCTAAGCATATGCTACATTGTGCAGAACTTGTTTTACAAGGGTAAGAACAGTTGCTCTATAGCTCTCAATGCCTCATACCTTGTTTTATTTAAAACCCCCCGTGACAAACAACAAAAATCCATCATGGCTAAACAGATGTAACAGGGAAACACTCACTTCTTCATGGAGGCCTTTAACGACGCTACAGCAAAACCCCACGGCTACCTGCTGGTTGACTTATAAAATAATACTCTAGAAGACGACAGACTGAGGTCTGATATTTTTCCCCCTGATCTCCCAGTCGCTTACACACCTAAGACCAAGTCCCGAGCCTATAAAAAGCTGCGCTGAAGACCTTTAGAGACATTTGCAGTCCGGCCCTTATAACACCCGGTGTTGACCATGTCTGACCGCCCACGCCGCAATTTAGCTCTCCTGAAAATGCTAGTTACAGCCAGTCCCCAGCACAGAAAGGCCATCCTATGCGCGGCTTCTGACGATTTAGTGGCGGCCATTTCAGAAATAGCCCTAAACACCCTAAAAGGTAACGTCCCTATATCAAAGAGTCAGTTACAGGTGCTGAAGAAGAAGCGACATCTTATCAAGAAGCTCACTAATCAAAGGGCCTCACTCATTACCAAGAAGAAACTGGTGAAACAGTCTGGGGGTTTTATAGGCTCTTTGTTGGGCATAGCTATACCCATAATTACAAGCCTCCTCTCGGGACGTTGATGGAGCATGCTGCAAAGATGTATTTGGTTCCTAGACAACAGTTGGAACAGCTGGGCTCTTCTGCGGACAATGCCTGGGATATACGGCGAAATGAGACTCTACGACTGGATGCTGAAACTAAAAACATTTTGAACCGGACAGATCTAAACCCGTACGACAAAGCTACCCTTTACACCAGCACCCTTAAAACATTTTTAAGCTACTACAAGCAGTGGGATACCGAAAAAAATAAGCTAACTCTATATGCCCCTGACTCTGAACAACCACCAGCGCCAACGACTGCTCCTCAACCCCAGCAGCCGCAGCCGGCCCTTGCACCGCCCTCAGATATCTTTGTTGACGACCTCTTAGAAAATATAAGTCAGAGGCACAGGGGGCCCGCGCAAATGTTGATGAGTAAACTTGCAGCTTCTAAAAACCTAACAGCGTGGAATGAATGAGGTGAATTTCTCTACAAGGGGCTGCCGGTTGTTGGTTCACACATGTACTATCTAGTCAAAGGTCTCACGTACCCCAAAACCCTAACGCCGCAAAATGCTCCTAGAGGTTGGGATCAGTTTCTGCGAGCCGCTGCTGAACTCAACATCCCTTCCACACTCGTGGGTAATAACGATCTCCGCCATATGCTTGAAAGTTTGAAGGCACCCCTCCCTCCATCGCCAGCCGCCTCTGACGTTCCACGGCTATCCCCGTCTTGGAGCCCCCCGCCGGCTCCGACTGTACAGAGAAAAAGGACACTGCCCAAATCCCATACGTGGATTAAGCCCTAATGTTTCTACAGACTTTTTGAATAACTGTGCCAGTTACGTGTATTGTCATGTCTGATTTTTCTTCATATTTTTCTTTAGTAAGGGATGTCATTGTATTGCACACCCTACATAACTGTTTGTAATAAACACTTTTATAACTTTTCAACCTGTCTCACTCGTCTTTTAAAACATTTTTAATTATGGTGTATGTGGCAGCATAGAAATACAGAGTCTGAATGCACGTTTTAAAAATGCCTTTATTTTAAACGTTCAGCATTAAACATACACACGTTACAAGCCCTTACAATTTTGACAAACGCCATATTCTGTTTTCACAGGTCTGACCGATGCCCGTGTGTTTTCTTTTACATATTGCACAACTAGACCGTCATTGTTAACAAGGTCACTCGAATATAGATTTAAGAAATTTCTAAGCGTCACACCCTCCGACATTTTACTGATAAAATAAATACAGTGCTCCCCGCATGTGATGGCTAACGAATCCTGGACCCTCAGCTTGTTATACTCCACCCGCGCTGCGGCTTTTTTCACAAACTTGAATATGGGCTGTGTATAGATACTGTGTTCGGGGAACTCAGCTGTACTGTCAAACACTGTAACCTTGTCACTATCTATAAACAGGGCCGCCCAGTGTGTTCCACCCTTGTAATGAGGATCGGTGTTAAAGACTAGGGTGCGGGGCCTTTCTGCCCCTGTTTCAGCTGGTAAACCATCGCTAGGTAAAACACCTAAAAAGTATTTCCTAGCGTATTTATGCCTGCTTAAGAACTCACGTATCTGCACAGTGTCCATTTCACAAATGCTTTAAAGATAGTCAAACAAAATCTGTCTAGCGTGGTTGATCTGAATGATGCTGTCGAATACCGAGAATACAACCATGATCACATTTGCAGGTAGCGGATTACTAAATCTTATTTCAGCTTTTAGATTTCCGTTTTTGACCAGGTTGTAGTGATCGCCGTCTTCCATGTCGGGAGTCAGGTCGAATGCAAACAGTGTGTATCCCTCCCCAAAGCCTTCTCTTGACACGGTTACCCCGCAGTCCCGTAGATGCTTCCCTGTTATCGAAACCAGCCCCTGATATTCCCTGATGTAGTTGGAGGTTATAAAACTGGGTGTGTAAGGTTTTGCAGGAATCACAGAGCCCTCGTGGACCAGCGCCACGTAGTTGATGTTGTAATGCCTAAAATTGAAGGGGTTTGAGGTATAGGCGCCGCTAAAAGCTGTATTGTCCACAAAACCGATGATGATAAGTTTGGGTAGTTGCCCCAGAAATAAATTCTGTTGTTGGGTTAGTCGGGTACCTGCTGGGATGCTGAATACCTTCAGAGCTACTCTTTCCACGGCGTACTTGGCGTTTGATATTTGCAAAGCGTCGGCGTGAGCTAATCTGACGCTCGGAGACACTTTCACTCTCGTTACAAACAGACTCGCGGACAGTATGTCCAGCTTGTACTGGTCCGCATCCCCGCTGATGAGACAGAATGAGTCCTTGTTGCGAGTGAGCTTGATCTTAAGATCAATTCCATTGATGAGCAGTTTATCTTGGAAGAAGAGACCTGAATGTATGCGTCCCAGGATGTCAAAGTTGCGACTGCCTGCTGCAAACCTTGCTCTTTTTACAAAACCCTAAATGTCACCGTCCTGCTCCTTGGCTTCAAAGTGGCCGTATGTATCCTTGTAGAAGAGCCCAGCTGAAAGCTGCGTGTCAAGGGCGTTGCTACTGTAATTTAGAATGCTCTCGAGGTAGGCTCTGTAGGCGTACATGTTATCGCTCTGTGTGATGAGATGATCGCCCAGGGTGATGTCCACCTGATTAAACACAGTTGCTAGGGGGTAAGCGATCGGCGCCACTTTAGCGTCTGCTGCTATGTCGAAACCATCCGCTTTTACGATTTTACACATAAGATGGAGCAGCGTGTTGTTGAGATCCAAATACATATCCGTGGACCCTGACACAAAAAACTCGATAGGGGCCATAGGTGTCAAAGCGGCTAAAGGTGATACCTCCATGAAGAAGCTGTTTTCGATGCTTGTCTGCGTGGGCTTTAGAGTAAACAAGTCTAACTCGGATTTGGTGCACTCGCCCGATGCACAATGTACGAAGGCCATGCTTTAGTTTGCGCTGCTTTAGAAAATATTTACTTTAGAGCCGTTTCTCTTCTTCTTCGAAGCTCTCTTCCGTCTTGGAGTTCTTCTTTTGTGAGTGCGTTTTGAAGAACTCCTCCTTTTTTTATAGGGGGCTGGCGGTCCCCTGCGTCTCAAAGCACGATGCTTCCTTTTAACACTCGTGCGCGGCCTGTACACCAAACCGGCTCCTTCTTGCGGCTGCTTGTTCATGCGCTCGGCAACCGCCGAAGTAACAGACCCAATCACGTTCTGGGCAATGTTCGTAGCCGCAGCTTTAACATACGGTTTTGCAATTTCATAGCCTCTTCTCAAGAAGGGCATAGCTCTTCTAAACAGACTACGGAAGAAGCCCCCTAAACCAGCCCCGTACATAACCGGTGACCCTTGAAAGTACGGAGGACCTCCATATCCGGCTTGGTTTCTGTAATAGTCCCTGTACATAGACGGGTCCCCGTATGTTTTCACGACCACCATGATGCCTGCTTAAAAGCCACCGTCGCGTCTTGGCCTTAAATGAAGCTTCATATACACAAAGGAGCTGTAAGGGGATAAAGAACAGGTCGCCCCCCACTCACAGAATTATAACACAAAAAGGACCTGATCTTGAGGTGAATGAAGTATTCGGAGATCCCTCCATAAGTCTATGGTCACGCAATTTTGTGTGACTTGAACAGCGGCTATACTGATGCCGTCTATTCTAGGGAATCCTTGATCACCTGCTATTCATTAAAAAAGGTGTGTCTGTGGGCTCTGTCTCCCATGGTCTATACCACCCTCTAGTGTAAATAACCAAACTTTAATAGAAGAAAGAAAAAGTGGTGGAGAAGATTGGTAGTGCCTCACGGGAGTAACACCATGGGAGTTTGCAGATTGGTTCTCACCTGCATCCTCAGGTTCTCATCATCAGCGACTACCAACCCATAACAAAAAATTGTAGTGAAATAAGAAAAGAGAAAGAAGTGCTCAGTATGGTATAGCGTGTTGCTGGTGTACCAGAAAACTTATCCGGGCATTCGGCAGTACCAACCCTATAAGGAGTAGCGGGATCTGGACTTGAATACCACTGTTCCAAATCTAAAAACGAGCTAGACAACCACTGGCTATGTTATTTTATTCCGTGCTGTGGGTCTGCTCACTTTAAAAGCAGGACACACTGTTGCCTACTATCTACTTTAGTTATAGAGGGCCAACATGTTTCAATGCCAAAGGGAACTTATGGCAAATTCATCAGGGCAAGGGTCAGTTTTCACCACACTGCACCAATTTTTATCTGTTTTTTATACTGGGTAGTTGCCCATCATGGGCATACCTGCAACCCCATTTATTTGTGAATGTGTACTAGTCCACAGTCACATGATCCGTCACTCTCGCTGCTAAATGTCAGCCGTGTGAACGCGAGTATCTGGCGTTGGCTCAGCTCCTCCTTAAATGAAGCTTGACAATAACTTTCCCGTATTTAAAGGACACCGGCTCAGACTGATCATCGTAGATCATAATTGAAATAGTGTCATAATGGTTTTTAGAAACTGCGACGTAGTCAGGTTTGTTAAATTGAATATTGACCATCGTATAATTTTCGCCCTGTACATGGACCCATCTTAACAGCGGCGAGTAACTATCGCCGATCCTCTGGGCCTCTACAATATCGCTATACACATAGAGCGTATAGAACCCCCGTTAATATCAGGGCACGTGTGATCCTGTTTGACCTGACTTCTCGCATGCTGCACTGTGCCTAAAACCCTTCTTAATTTACCAGAGCAGTTAAATGTGGTGTTGCGACTTGGGGCTTTAAGAAACACCTTCCTTCTGACGTTATCTAGCGAGAGATAAATATTCAAATATGTTTCGATGCTGGTTATGGATTTGTAGATGGCGTCGACAACACTTGAAACGGTTGGGTAGTAACCGTATGGGAAGCCCGCGTGTATGCTCAAAGGGTCCTGCTCACGCTTTATGTTAAACTTGGCTTCGCTCAGTGTAAATGTATTCCAGGTTCTTGGGTATTGGATTTCTGTTAGGGCTACCTCCCAATCCCCTTTCAGGTCCACAGGCTTAGCTAATTTCACGGTGTAATTAGAAATCTGGTTGTCGGGGAACATGCCCTTAGAAGCGTTGGACGGCAGGGTAATATAAAAGGGCATTGTCTCCATCTTATCAGCAGCTTTTAGACGGTCCCTAGCTCACACACCCTTCAGGGAGCTGACCAACACCCAACTATTAAATTTCTCCGGCCAGCCCCTCCATTTGACATATGCCTGGCTATTAGCACCGCTACCTTTCCTTTTCAGAATCTTTTCAACCCTATACACCCTGTGCGGATCGTCGGGTACCATTTGAAACTCTTCCTTGTAGAAGACCCCCGACACCTCTTCCCCATTGTAGTCCTTTAACCTGTAAATATACATCCCTTCTTTGAGCTCCACACTTTCCACTATAAATATTTCATCGCTAAAAGTCTGTTGGTAGCCCTTTGTAAAGACCCCTTTAAATTTTGAAATCCTTACATAATCACCTTTTTTAAAAACAGGCTTCTTCACCTTTGTTGCGAAATTACATCCGTACACCATTGTCCAAACAGTTAACAAATTACTAGGAGTTACCTCTACAGGTGCTGTTTTGATGGTCCTGTGATAACTGGCATTATATACAGCTAAAAAAGCCTGTAGAACATCAACATATCTGTAGGTGTTGTGGGCCGTAAAATACCTCCACATTTTAGATTTTAAAGTTCTGTTAAACCGCTCTACAACCGCTGCTTTTACCTCCGTGTGTGTTACAAAATGTTGAACACTGTGCTGCTTTAATAATTTCTGAAATGCCTTGTTTAAGAATTCTTTAACAGCGTCTGTTTGTAGTTTTTGAGGAATTCGACCCTTCTCGAAGATGGCTTTAAAAGCGGCTGTGACGTTGCCCCACTTTTATCGCGTAGCGCTTCTGAGGAGGCGTACTTGGACAACACATCTATGACGGTTAATATATAACGAGCTCCGTTGCTATGTTTTGCTATATCTTGAAGGCTGATGATATCCGCTTGCCATTGATAATCTATTTGCGCATTAAAGATTGTAGGGCGCCTCATAAAACGTCTTCTGGCAGGCTTGTGGAGTGTATACGCCTCCTCCCCTGATAACCAAGTCTTCACCTGGGCTCTGCTTACCGGTTCGTTTTCAACTACAGCCCTTCTATACAGAGCTTCAGCGCTTCCAAAGCTACTAACCCCCTCTTGTATCGTAATAAAGTTTTCTTAACCGGGCCCCAGACATGCTATCAGCCATTACAACCCAGGAAATGAAAGACGCTTGTTTTGTGTAAGGTCATTTTATTAAAAAATAAAGAATGTTGACAACATATAAACATGTCATACAGTTCATTTTCATGGTATATATCATAATGGCTTTGCTCTATTTTACACATACACTCGGTGGTTCTAGCCGTAGATTTCTACAGCATCTGGTACAACGTATCCCCTGAATAATGCAAAGTCAGAGCGCCCAGTTTCTACTGTTTTGTTCTAAATGCATACTATTATGTAACATTAAATAATAACTTATTTATTTAAAATAGTCTTCGGGGGACTAAATACCCTATTCTTCTATTTTTTATATACAGCTTACACATGCGCCTTTCTACGAGTCTTTCTATCATCTTTCTATCAAAAGCCGTACACATCCCCTGCATACCAGGCAGCTTTAAGCTCGGGTCATGGGCGTATCGGATCTCATCGAGTGCCGATGACATGATCTTCAGCATATCAGGGTGGACATATTTCTTTTCAACGGACAGCCAGTACACCACCCTTAACAGTTTATACACCTTGTGCGGGTCTAACAAACTACATATATACCGGATTACTCGTTCTCTGTATGCTTCGCCCAGACACTCATGCGCATCCTGCTGAGGATCCCTCATTCTGTGTCTGAAACAAAAGCCGTAATAGTCATGTTTGACACAAGCTAGTACCACAGCCGCAGCGAAACCTTTAACAGCCATCAGGGCGTCGTGGGGTACTCCTGGAGTTTCCTTTTCACAGCCTTCGTTCTTAGAGGCACAGTCACAATTCACGGGTACATCAGTACTTTGTCTTGTGGAACTATCAGTCTGTTTTGCACAACATAGACAGTAAAAATTTACGTTGTTCGCTTTTGCAGGATGCCCCTCTGCCTCAGTTCTTTTTGGGGTTGCTCTCTAGGGTTCAAAAGAAGAAAGATTGACATACCATTAGTTGAAGAAATAAAATACACCATTATGTGGCTGACTGCTCATAACATTTTTACTAACCTCTGCATTTCCACCGCCCTCTGCGGCGGCTCTGAAATCATGAGAGTCGCTAATGTCCTGCGATGCCCCATCATCTTCGATGCTTGTACCCGGCTGTTGCACAACTACCTTCTCAGGAACCACATCCTCCTGAAAGCCCATGTCTT
The DNA here is from genome assembly GCA_963921515.1 of Calotriton arnoldi. Classification (NCBI taxonomy): domain Eukaryota; kingdom Metazoa; phylum Chordata; class Amphibia; order Caudata; family Salamandridae; genus Calotriton; species Calotriton arnoldi. Next base: position 249,869 of record CAWUFW010012980.1, on the reverse strand, counting down.
CATAGACGGGGGAGTTAGGTGGAACTATCAAATCTTCCACATCGTCCATCTCCAAGAAACTGAATCCAGCATACTCGCTGCCATTACATGAGCCCTCACTCCCGCTGCTGTCGACCTTAATCGGGGACACCCTTCGCGGCCAATCATTGAGACTGAGTGCTTCCATATGCCGACAAATGTTATCGTCAAAACCAGTAACGTCGCAGCCCATATCTTTAAGAGCTTCCTGTTGAGCATTCTCGTCCCCCACCTTAGGTGTTAAGCTGCAGTAATATCTATCTATAGTGGGCTGGTCGCCACCCAACATTGTCCTTTTCACGAGTGGGCTGTATCTCTTCATTTTGATAAGGTCCTCCTTCTGTATTCAGACGCCTGCTTGCTGTACACTGATCTTAAGGATGCCTTATATGTATTCTAAGCAACCCTTAAAAGAGGCGTACACCTCTACATCACAACTTGGACACCGTGCATCATAGGGCTCTGGTTCGCTGTTGTCTCCAAAAACAGACCGGCCCTCTGACAGTCAGCCCACCTTGGGTCAAATGGTCACCTACATCAATCAGGAGGGTTTGGGACCTGTCACTTTTAGTTCACTTCGAGGGGCGTGGCACCTGTCACTTTTAGTTCAGTTTGAGGGGCGTGGACCCTGTCACTTTTAGTTCAGTTCGAGGGGCGTGGCACCTGTCGCATTTATTTCAAGGGGGCGTGGCACCTGTCACTTTTAGTTTGATGAGTAAAGGTATCCTGGTTTACTACTGACACACTCACTCAATCACCCAGGAAACATGTATGCTCTGGAACTTTCATCTTGCTGTTTACCTTCCAAACATTCCCCCTTTTCCACAAATACAGGCCAGCCATTCCTCATTACTCATTCACTCAGTCATTTCAGTCCTCAACTCCATATGCCCTGCAAGACCAACATGAACAAGAGGTATGTCAGCAAGCAGAAGAAAAGCCTTGGTGTGCTCTTATTTTCATACTGCTGCCCTCTAGTAACACTACACGGCAATTGGAGCATAATAATTGGACTGAAAAGAGGGCTGTCCTAGGCAAATAATGTCCTCCCATGCTTACTTTCTTCTGAGATGGTGGACGGCTTGCGCTGTGATACATCCTCCAACATATGCTCTTCAGCGAAATTCAAAAGCAGCCTATCTTAGGCTAAGGATTTTGCCACTCGAAGGTTGCACATGGGTACATCACCCTCATTTAGCAGGGTCCCAAATTGCCTGCAGTCATCCTTTATACAGAACATGGGCGTTCGAGGGTGTCCTTCAAAGGATGGAAGGGGGTGTTTAAACCCCCAGCCCCAGCCCTGTCCCGCCCCACCGCACCGCGCCCCGCGCTGTACTGGTATGCTCCATCCCTTCACCTGCTGCAGCAGGCATGATTTCGACCTGCTGAAGCAAAGGCCTGACTCTGCGATTGTCTGCCTCTTGAAGAAAACAACCTTTCTAGCTTCTTATTGCACCTAATAAAGGAAGTTTCACTTGCCTCAAACTTTACCCATCATTTCATTAGCCATAGCTCATACTGCAGCTTTATTCATAGCCAACCTCAATGGCACCAAACCCCTGATTTCAGAGATCTGCTCACACCAAAATGAAAAGTCACCACCATCAAACCTAATTTACTATCAGTGTAGCACCTTCCACGCATTCTTGTGCTCAGTTATGAGCCCCGAGGCCACATTTGCGCGCTACAATTCACCGAATTTCAAGGACAAAGAATGAATACTTTGATAAAGGAAGATAAGGCTTTGTCGCTATTGCACCTACTTGAGAAAAAGTGGGTTTGGTAGAAGGTCATGAGGGAAAAGATTTGTCATTTTGGGGCGCACTTGCCAAAAAGAAGTGCCACTTTTCGCCTCTGTTTTTCCAAGTGGAAATAAACTTAGCAAATGAAAATGAAAGCACCACATGAATGTTTACCACCTTGGCATACTTTGAAAGCATTGGCAGGATTCGAACCCTTGTCCTGTAGGAGCCTGTGCCATCAGAGGCACAAGACTTACCATTGCGCTATAGTTCCTTGGTTTTCTAGACCCTTGCAGTAGTAACTACAAGCAACATACAGGCCCTGGTGTCATTGCCTGTGGATTCAATTACACATGAAAAGGATGACCATGATATAGGGATGATTTGATCAAATACTAAAAGGGAAGCCAGTGTGGTCCAGTGGGTAAGTTCCTGACTTCTACCCAAACAACCAGGGTTTGAATCCCAGGATAGGCAACAGGTGACTGATGATGGCGCAGCAGAGGTAAGTTGATGGAGGGCCTGCCTGGTAAGGTGTGTGTGTGTGTGTGTGTGTGAGGGTGTGTGCTGTGTAAGAGTGGAGTCATGCCTTGCAAATGATGATTGCAGAGTGGTTGGTAAGTAGCATGGGTCTGGTGAAAGCAAGGGGCGGAATCAGTGACAGGTGAAAGAAGGGGAACAGGTGTTAAATGAGTGTAGGGTGGGTGGACTCAGGGGTTAGGTATAGGGGGAGTGCAACGGTACGTAGGTGGGATATCAGGGACAAAGAAGGATGTCAGGTAAGAGGAGCCTGAGAGAGCAGAGTCGGGCCTGATGTGGGCACTCATGTAATGGTTCCTTAGCCCACATGAGGGGTGGGGAACCCCAATTTTATTTACTGCTCCCCCACTATACTATCTAATTTGGGGGGTGGCAGTCGAATTTGTGGGAGCAGTATTAAACAGGGTTTGGGGGTGCATTATGAAAGGTGATGGGGGCACAGAATGACATGCCTTCTTGGTAATCTTGGGGTGGCTACCCATAGTTTTTATTGCTCCTCTCCTCCATTGTGGGGTGCAGCACAAAAGGATAGAGCAACAAGGGGGGCTAGGGGGAAAACAGGTTTGTGACAGTTTCTATTACCAACCACAAGGGGGCACCATACAATCCTTCTACGGTTATGGTATTGAAAGGTACAACAAGGAGAATGTGGGGGTATTTTTGCCTGCAGGGCTCCTCAAGATTTTACTGCCACCCTTCCCCTCCACGCGACAAGGTATAGGGACGCTTGGGAAATTTCTATTGGAAACAGACAGTGTAGGGATTATTGCTATGAAATATAAAAGCACAAACATTTGCTAAATAAAGGGTTACAGTGGTGCAAATGAATGAGGATGGGAAAGGGTACCTGTGGCAATTGGTTGGAAGGGTCATAGAGAATAATCATGACATGCAAATAGACAGCAGTGCATGTATTGGCAGTGTCTGTAGAGAGTTTGGTGTGCTCTTCAAATTATTTGTCCTCTTAAGTGTGTGATAATCAATAGAGGGTAGGCCAGAACCTTCCTGTTAGGCAGAACATGTATTCATGATTGAAAGAAGTGTAGTCTGGATGTGCTGAGAGGGACTGTACAGAGCTGTAAGTGCCTGTATACCCAAGCAATGTGCATCCAACCAGTCACTTGAGACTGAACAGTGACAGAAGCAGCTGGGTTACTGACAGAATGTAAATGGAGGGCACATAGGAAGGGTGTTTGTCTTCACTCAAAGGATTGAAATGTGGTTGGTGCACTAGCAAAGCTGGGGTACCAAGAGAAAACATTTGAGTGTTAATGAGACAGTGGTATCCAGAGGTCAAAAAAGGTGTCAGACACAGAGGTATGAGGATGCTGGTCCCAGATGAGGGGTGGTCAAAAGTCCCTGCTAACAATTTCTGTCCAACCGTCACCAAATGTTGTGCAGCCTGGCTGCCTCTGTAACTTTTCCTCAGTATCTCTCTATCCTGCAGATGAATGATGCAAGCTTCCCAAAGTTTTTCTTGGCCTCATAACCCCAAAGGAGTGCCTGACATTTCTGGCCTAAGGATACTCCCAAAGGGTGCGCTACTGACATTCTCTGAAAAACCTCACTAACCATGCATATTTATCCACCAAACATGGCAAATCCTTACACCTGCAAAGCATCGTATCGCACTTGTCAGCTTTGAAGTGGTGTAAGTGTTTTTATTTGAGGGAAATATTCATCTGTGCTTCCTCTCCCATCTGAGGACTATGAAGCTGCTGTTCCTCTCTCACATGTCCCTTCAAAGAGACAAGTGATACACTCACTCAATCACGCAGCAAACATGTATGCTCTGGAACTTTCATCTTGCTGTTTACCTTCCAAACATTCCCCCTTTTCCACAAATACAGGCCAGCCATTCCTCATTACTCATTTAATCAGTCATCTCAGTCCTCCACTCGATATACACTGCAAGGCCAACATGAACAAGAGGTATGTCAGCAAGCAGAAGAAAAGCCTTGGTGTGCTCTTATTTTCATACTGCTGCCCTCTAGTAACACTACACGGCAATTGGAGCATAATAATTGGACTGAAAAGAGGGCTGTCCTAGGCAAATAATGTCCTCCCATGCTTACTTTCTTCTGAGATGGTGGACGGCTTGCGCTGTGATACATCCTCCAACATATGCTCTTCAGCCGAATTCAAAAGCAGCCTATCTTAGGCTAAGGATTTTGCCACTCGAAGGTTGCACATGGGGACATCACCCTCATTTAGCAGGGTCCCAAATTGCCTGCAGTCATCCTTTATACAGAACATGGGCGTTCGAGGGTGTCCTTCAAAGGATGGAAGTGGGTGTTTAAAGTCCCAGCCCCTCCTCGCCCCGCCCAACCCCGCCCCATGCTGTACTGGTATGCTCCATCCCTTCACCTGCTGCAGCAGGCATGATTCAGACCTGCTGAAGCAAAGGCCTGACTCTGCCCTTGTCTGCCTCTTGAAGACAACAATCTTTCTAGCTTCTTATTGCACCTAATAAAGGAAGTTTCACTTGCCTCAAACTTTACCCATCATTTCATTAGCCATAGCTCATAATGCAGCTTTATTCATAGCCAACCTCACAGGCACCAAACCCCTGATTTCAGAGATCTGCTCACACCAAAATGAAAAGTCACCACCATCCAACCTAATTTACTATCAGTGTAGCACTTTCCTCGCATTCTTGTGCTCAGTTATAAGCCCCAAGGCCACATTTGCGCACTACAATACACCGAATTTCAAGGACAAAGAATGAATACATTGATAAAGGAAGATTAAGCTTTGTCTCTATTGCACCTACTTCAGAAAAAGTGGGGTTGGTAGAAGGTCATGAGGGGAAAGATGTGCCATTTTAGGGCGCACGTGCCAAAAAGCGGGGCCACTTTTCTCCTCTGTTTTTCCAAGTGGAAATAAACTTAGCAAATGAAAATAAAAACACCATATGAACATTTACCACCTTTGCATAGTTTGAAAGCATTGGCAGGATTCCAACCCTTGTCCTTTATGAACCTGTGCCATCAGAGGTACAAGACTTACCATTGAGTTATAGCTCCCTGGTGTTCTAGTCCCTTGCAGTAGTAACTATAAGCAACATACAGGCCCTGGTGTCATTGCCTGTGGATTCCATTACACATGAAAAGGATGACCATGATATAGGGATGATTTGATCAAATACTAAAAGGGAAGCCAGTGTGGTCCAGTGGGTAAGTTCCTGACATCCACCCACACAACCAGGGTTCAAATACCGGGATCGGCACCAGCTGACAGATGATGGCACAGCACAGGTAAGTTGATGGTGGGCAGGCCTGGTAAGAAAAGTGTGTGTGTGTGTGTGTGTATGCACGCGTGTGCTGTGTAAGAGTAGAGTCATCCCTGGTGAATGGTGATTGCAGAGTGGTTGGTAAGTAGCATGGGTCTGGTGAGAGCAAGGGGTGGGATCAGTGACAGGGGAACAGGTGTTCAGTGAGTTGGAGTGTAGGGTGGGTGGACTCAGGGGATAGGTATAGGGGGAGTGCAAGGGTAGGTGGGTGGGATATCAGGGACAACGAAGGGGGTGCATTATATTATGTTAGCATTGAGTAGCTAAATGCATGCTAGTTGCATTTGCGTTATGTAACCCACTGAGTTATCCTCGTAATGTGCAGGCCTTAGTTAGCGAGTGTGACTCCATTTTGTATTTCGTAATCCTTATTAGACTGCTCAGACTGTGCTCGAGTTAGGCCTCATTATTTTCGCTTGCCTCAGCAGAACACTGCATTTCGTTATTATTTCTTCTCCCCGTTTGAGGCTGTTGCTCGACTTACTAATGAATAGGGCGTTCTGCCCTAGCATGCTTATCTGAACGTGTAGTTTCTGCTCCCACGTTAGTAGATGCTGAGACCCAGCACTATGGCCTTGGGTTCCTGATAGAGTAGGGAGTAATAAAATATGTAACGTAATGGCACATGCAATATGTTCTAATACTGCCCTCACTCACACAGATGTGTGACATGCTTCATCATAGGGCTGCTACAAAAAACACCCCGGCGTAGCCACGCGTGGGGTGGAGCAATAGGGTGGGGGAAGACAATACAACACAAAGAAAGACACAAAAAATTCTATAGTAACTGGGAACGATGGTAGTGAAAGTGCAGATAGGTGAATTAAAACTAGCTCGGAAGTGTCGCTGTGCCTAAAACTTTATTCGTGGATCTTCCGGCCAGAGTAAAAAATGTGAAGGATGATGGTGAATGGGAGGTTCTATGTACTCCAAACACCTCTCCTCATCTGCCAAGTGGTCAACATGTTTCGGCCGTTAGTGTATGCCCCTCATATAGGGTCACGCCGGCCTTCCTCAGGACTCTACCTTTCCCAGTAAGTTCTACCTCACCTCCAATTTGGATGAGAGAAAATTAAGAATCAGTTTCTTGCATATTCAGGAATTTTTCTCCCATGGATCATGTAGTTACTAAGGAACTGACAAGAGAAACAAAAGAAGGCAACCCATCAGGACTAATAATCTCCTATGGGTCAACACTGTATCATCTTGAAAAATTAATACAAACCACAGTACCAACCATGGTGTCTTTCATACTCAAAGGAATGACTGTTGTGTCTATCCCATCTTATTTTTACTAGTGCCAAAGAAAATAAAATCAGTGGTCATATCTACAATAAAATAATTCATATAACCATGTACATATTGACTATATATATATATGTATATATATATATTGTTTTTATGTGTTTTTCCAGCATCATAAACCAACAAGCATTCGTCCACATAACCAATGTCACTGACCAATAGGGGTCCGGTGTATATCTTTACTCACCGAGTTTACCCTAAAGTCAAATTTGAACTGGCGGCGGGCAAGGGGAGACCCCCTATAGTCACACTCTTTCAAGGAAGGGAATAAAAACAATTATGATCGTTACAAACATAGTTAAAACCCATAAAACAGGGGGTTTCCCTATATTTCTAATATGTCTTTTATAATTTTACAGAATCAGAGTTAAGTGAAAGTGGGGTAATTACAATTGGCGTATATTTAGCAGATGGTGATAGCTACTGGTCCCCAAGAGGCCGAATGCAGTTGGTGGTATTATGGGACAGCTTCCATCTACATATCCCCAGTATGAGAACAGAAACGGCAAGAGCAAGAAAAGGAAAGGGAAAAAGGACCAGCCCTGGATATATCGTTCCATACTGACCTCCTATCTAGCGTTCAAACATATCCGCAATGAGCCTCTCACATTCTGATATTGGCTCGACAATGACTACGCCACTCAGTAACCACCTAAGATATTCTATAAAGTAGATGAAATCCACCCCACTCATATCAGCCCATATGACTCAAATATACCCACGCAACACTCCAAAATCCCTCCTTACTACGTCAAGGGTGATTCTCCGCAAACACTGCTCGTCTCCGTCCGCCGTGAAGAGTGGCAGCGGAGTCGAGCGTGCAATGTTTTATCCCTCACAAGCGGAAGTCCACAATTGCGGTCACCTGATGTACGTCATCTACGTAATTCCAAATCCCTTGTGACCCTGTCTCAGCACATCATCTAGACCGCTCGCCCTCCATTGCAGTATATTACACGCTTGGTTCTCTTCACCCACCATGCAGCGTGCGCGTGATGACGTCACCCATAATAAAATCTGTGCGTGTAGGGAATGTTTACCCAAAATAAACCTATGGAAGGGGTGATCATACCCAGATTGAATATTTAACCAATAAACCACTGAATGGGGGCAAATCAATGCCAAAACTCAATGGGGCAAAAAGACTGGTATTCACTTGTACTGCTGTAAGGAGAATACCCAATTCCAAAATGGATCAGAACAGGATACATACCCCGATTAGGGTCAACTGTAATAAAATACCATAAAGTGGGTAAATTACGAAAACCAGGATATAAATCATCTCAAGGGGTGATATGAGTACACACAGAACGGAGAAAAACCAGAAGATGACACTGAATGTTAGCAATTAAGAGCATTCCAAGGAATATCGTCATTGAGCCCCACTTCATGGCTCCGCAAACGGTACACCCATTTTTGTTCCCTCAAAAGCAGGGCTCTAGTCTTATCCCCTGTATAGCTATCGACTCTCAGTTTCTCTATGACAGTCCATGTTAGCTCTTCAACAGTATGGTTTTGTTCCAAATAGTGTGCTGTCAGTTTCGTGTTAGACCTCCCACACCTTATGGTACTCCGATGTTCCATGATGCGTGTTTTAACCCTACGGTTAGTCATCCCTACATACCGCATCCGGCATGGACAGGTAATGAGATAAATAACACCCTCTGAGTTACAATTCGTCTGCGTCCTTTGTTCCCAGGGGTAAGTAAGGCCAACATCAATAAATTTCGTATTGTTTGTGAGATGGCAAACATTGCAACTTCCACATCTTGAATGACCCTGTACTGGAGGCAACTGACCTATAGTTGATATTTTCCTTGATGACGAGAGAATAGGTCTGGTATGTACTAACATGTCTTTTAGATTGGCACTCCGCTTATAAGAGAATAAGGGCTTATCAATTTTCATTCCATTGGTGTTAAGTATTTTCCAGTGTTTCAATTTTACCCGTCTAATTTGATGTGACGCCGTATTGAAGGTAGTGACACACACTGGTTTGTCCACATTAGGTCTCGTTGCTTTTTCCAGGAGATTCTCTCTGTTAGTATTTGTAGCTCTCTTCCTAGCTTTCTTAATAGTATGTTCTGGATACCCCCTCTGGGAGAGTTTCTTAGAGAGGACGATGGCTTCTTCTTTAAAACAAGATATCTCTGTGCAATTTCGTCTCAGACGAAAGAATTGGCCCACTGGCAAATTTTCTCTGAGAGATTTCGGGTGGAAACTTGTAAAAGAAAGTAAGGCATTCTTGTCGGTAGGTTTATGATAGACCTTTGTATGTAGTTTTCCTCCCTTCGGTACAATCATTAGATCCAGGAAAGGTAATCCTGTCTTCGTTACCAAGGATGTAAAGTGAAGTAAGGGTTTTTTTTCATTCAACCAGTCCAGGAAGAGGGTTACTGATGGTTCATCACCCTTCCATACAAGAAGCACATTTTGTTTGCAGAAGATTGGCAGTATCAAACACCAAGGGCCTTTATATTGAACCTAGCTGAGATAGCATTGACCAGGAATTACTTTGAGTTCGAGGGCACCACCTATTTGCAGACCCATGGGACTTCGATGGGCAGTACCTTCGCCCCGAGCCTAGCAAGTCTGTATGTGGGTGCCTTTGAGAAAAAAGTGGTCTTTGACCCGGCTTGCCCATGGAGAGAGAACATCAAAGTATGGCGTCGGTATATCGATGATGTGCTTCTTGTATGGAATGCCTTACTTTCTTTTACAAGTTTCCACCCGAAATCTCTCAGAGAAAATTTGCCAGTGGGCCAATTCTTTCGTCTGAGACGAAATTGCACAGAGATATCTTGTTTTAAAGAAGAAGCCATCGTCCTCTCTAAGAAACTCTCCCAGAGGGGGTATCCAGAACGTACTATTAAGAAAGCTAGGAAGAGAGCTACAAATACTAACAGAGAGAATCTCCTGGAAAAAGCAACGAGACCTAATGTGGACAAACCAGTGTGTGTCACTACCTTCAATACGGCGTCACATCAAATTAGACGGGTAATATTGAAACACTGGAAAATACTTAACACCAATGGAATGAAAATTGATAAGCCCTTATTCTCTTATAAGCGGAGTGCCAATCTAAAAGACATGTTAGTACATACCAGACCTATTCTCTCGTCATCAAGGAAAATATCAACTATAGGTCAGTTGCCTCCAGTACAGGGTCATTCAAGATGTGGAAGTTGCAATGTTTGCCATCTCACAAACAATACGAAATTTATTGATGTTGGCCTTACTTACCCCTGGGAACAAAGGACGCAGACGAATTGTAACTCAGAGAGTGTTATTTATCTCATTACCTGTCCATGCCGGATGCGGTATGTAGGGATGACTAACCGTAGGGTTAAAACACGCATCATGGAACATCGGAGTACCATAAGGTGTGGGAGGTCTAACACGAAACTGACAGCACACTATTTGGAACAAAACCATACTGTTGAAGAGCTAACATGGACTGTCATAGAGAAACTGAGAGTCGATAGCTATACAGGGGATAAGACTAGAGCCCTGCTTTTGAGGGAACAAAAATGGGTGTACCGTTTGCGGAGCCATGAAGTGGGGCTCAATGACGATATTCCTTGGAATGCTCTTAATTGCTAACATTCAGTGTCATCTTCTGGTTTTTCTCCGTTCTGTGTGTACTCATATCACCCCTTGAGATGATTTATATCCTGGTTTTCGTAATTTACCCACTTTATGGTATTTTATTACAGTTGACCCTAATCGGGGTATGTATCCTGTTCTGATCCATTTTGGAATTGGGTATTCTCCTTACAGCAGTACAAGTGAATACCAGTCTTTTTGCCCCATTGAGTTTTGGCATTGATTTGCCCCCATTCAGTGGTTTATTGGTTAAATATTCAATCTGGGTATGATCACCCCTTCCATAGGTTTATTTTGGGTAAACATTCCCTACACGCACAGATTTTATTATGGGTGACGTCATCACGCGCACGCTGCATGGTGGGTGACGAGAACCAAGCGTGTAATATACTGCAATGGAGGGCGAGCGGTCTAGATGATGTGCTGAGACAGGGTCACAAGGGATTTGGAATTATGTAGATGATGTACATCAGGTGACCGCAATTGTGGACTTCCGCTTGTGAGGGATAAAACATTGCACGCTCGACTCCGCTGCCACTCTTCACGGCGGACGGAGACGAGCAGTGTTTGCGGAGAATCACCCTTGACGTAGTAAGGAGGGATTTTGGAGTGTTGCGTGGGTATATTTGAGTCATATGGGCTGATATGAGTGGGGTGGATTTCATCTACTTTATAGAATATCTTAGGTGGTTACTGAGTGGCGTAGTCATTGTCGAGCCAATATCAGAATGTGAGAGGCTCATTGCGGATATGTTTGAACGCTAGATAGGAGGTCAGTATGGAACGATATATCCAGGGCTGGTCCTTTTTCCCTTTCCTTTTCTTGTTCTTGCCGTTTCTGTTCTCATACTGGGGATATGTAGATGGAAGCTGTCCCATAATACCACCAACCGCATTGGGCCTCTTGGGGACCAGTAGCTATCACCATCTGCTAAATATACGCCAATTGTAATTACCCCACTTTTACTTAACTCTGATTCTGTAAAATTATAAAAGACATATTAGAAATATAGGGAAACCCCCTGTTTTATGGGTTTTAACTATGTTTGTAACGATCATAATTGTTTTTATTCCCTTCTTTGAAAGAGTGTGACTATAGGGGTCTCCCCTTGCCCGCCGCCAGGTCAAATTTGACTTTAGGGTAAACTCGGTGAGTAAAGATATACACCGGACCCCTATTGGTCAGTGACATTGGTTATGTGGACGAATGCTTGTTGGTTTATGATGCTGGAAAAACACATAAAAACAATATATATATATATACATATATATATATAGTCGATATGTACATGGTTATATGAATTATTTTATTGTAGATATGACCAATGATTTTATTTTCTTTGGCACTAGTAAAAATAAGATGGGATAGACACAACAGTCATTCCTTTGAGTATGAAAGACACCATGGTTGGTACTGTGGTTTGTATAAATTTTTCAAGATGATACAGTGTTGACCCATAGGAGATTATTAGTCCTGATGGGTTGCCTTCTTTTGTTTCTCTTGTCAGTTCCTTAGTAACTACATGATCCATGGGAGAAAAATTCCTGAATATGCAAGGAACTGATTCTTAATTTTCTCTCATCCAAATTGGAGGTGAGGTAGAACTTACTGGGAAAGGTAGAGTCCTGAGGAAGGCCGGCGTGACCCTATATGAGGGGCATACACTAACGGCCGAAACATGTTGACCACTTGGCAGATGAGGAGAGGTGTTTGGAGTACATAGAACCTCCCATTCACCATCATCCTTCACATTTTTTACTCTGGCCGGAAGATCCACGAATAAAGTTTTAGGCACAGCGACACTTCCGAGCTAGTTTTAATTCACCTATCTGCACTTTCACTACCGTCGTTCCCAGTTACTATAGAATTTTTTGTGTCTTTCTTTGTGTTGTGTTGTCTTCCCCCACCCTATTGCTCCACCCCACGCGTGGCTACGCCGGGGTGTTTTTTGTAGCAGCCCTATGATGAAGCATGTCACACATCTGTGTGAGTGAGGGCAGTATTAGAACATATTGCATGTGCCATTACGTTACATATTTTATTACTCCCTACTCCTTCTGGTGCATTAAATGGTTACAGGGGGTTCGGGGTAGGTGAGTCCGTACCCTCACCCCTTCTTTTGTGTGTATTCTTGGGTTCCTGATAACATGTACCCATCTTGCAGGTGTTAGCTCATCCTACTGTGCCTCCTTTGTTCATGATCGGCCCAGGCTGCTAGTTTTCCATGGTGGGCGGGGTTGCAGACTGCTGGGGAAGAATGATTACTCGCTGTAGGCTGTTGGGGGGCCAGTCCCTTGGCAGTAAACTTAGGGTGCAGGTCATTGTGGACTCCTCTGCAGAGCTTTTCCAATAAACATGTAAGTTTGTATTCTCTACTGTCTGACCGACTCTTCATTTGGGGAAGGCATGGCAGGTGGTTGTGAGAAAACCTGGGTGGCCCTAGAGGGCCACTTCCTTCAGTTGGCACCCGAACAGGGACCCCACGAAGTGTGGCCCCCTCACCCATAATCGGGTCGCAGGGGCTGGGGTGGTGTCTGGTTGGTCGGGCGGATTGGGGCCCCACACACATAAGACCGAGCTTGGTTCTCGCAGCTGCCCCGCCCTTCCGATCGAGTGGATCCTCAGCTAGTGGTCACCGGCTGGGGTCCTGAGAAGGCGAAACCTTGGAGTTGACCGTTTGGTCTGGAGAGTCGGCAGTGGAGAATAGCTTGACTCGACCTGTGTGCACCAGGTGAGTGATTTGATTCTTGGAATAATGGTGCCATGTTTGCACGCCACTAGCCCTATGGGCTGTGTCTTGATTCAGTCTCCAGACTGTCTTGTTTGCACCACAAGAGCCTATGGGCTGTGTCTTGGTACAGTCTTCGGACTGTCTTGTTTGCAGTTTTTGAACTGCCTTGTTTGAACGGCATGAGTCGACGGGCTGTGTCTTGGTACGGTCTCCAGACCGCTTGTTTGTACTTGGCGGGTCTGCGGACCCTTGGAAAAGACACAGAGTGTTTGCGAGCGGTCTTCCGGACCACTTGGAAATTTGGCCTGCGCTCAAAAGCCCCCGGGGCTGCCCGCGAACACTCTGCCAGACCAATTGGTAATTTGGCTAATACTCGAAAAGGTCTGGGGCTAGTGCCTGTCTTCTTGGATTTGATACAGTCTCCGGACTGTTTGTTATTTTGTCTTGTCTCCATTTGTCAATTGTTGGTGTTATTTGTCTGTCAGGGACAGTGCTTGTGTCTTATATTAAGATGCCTTGTTTTAGTAAATTAGGGTGTTTCGGATGTCGATGTTGTTCTACTGATGCTCGATTGGAAGAGAGCCAGCCTGCACCTCCGGAGGGTACCCCAAATTTCGATATGTATGTTAAACATGGTATTGGCCCTGTTATGTTTAGCACGTTGTGGCATAAATATACGAAGGATAATAATGAGTTGCGGTGGCCGCTCACGGCTCTTTTGATGAACAGAAATTAAACTACTTGCAGGACAAGTTGTTTGCTAGGAGGAGCAGGCAGTCGATGTTTGATTCTCTGAGAGTATGGCAGAAAGAAGCCAAGCAGCGACGTATGAGGGCAGAGAAAGAGGTACGGAGGAAGCAGACGCAAATGATAACACAGAAGGCAGCAGCCTATGAAAGAGGGAAGGTAGAGAAGGGTATAGAATGTGCAGATAGAAAGTTTCGGTTACATACGGATAAGTGCTATGTTTCTAGAGAGGAAGGTGATGAGTTTGTTGATGAGCTGTTGGATTCTCGTCCTCCCCCTTCTTATGCTCCCGAACAGATATACCCGGCAGTCCTGACCTCTCAGTCCTCGTCCCCTAGTGCTGCCCCCTCTAGCCCTCCCGCTTCTAGTGTTACCACTTCAGCCCCGGCCCCACTCGCCTCTCTTCTATCTACACCAGCCATAGGGACGGGTGCTGTCGCCTCCCCGGCCCAGTCCACTAGTTCTACTGACACCCCCTGTACACCCCTACCTCCTTTTCCCCCTACGTGATCATGCCTGTCTCTGCATCTGCCCCCTCCCCCATTAGTGTGACACACCAGGCACAGTTGAATGTCGAAACTCCTGCGCGTGGAGTGCATGATGTGAACTGGGCAGCAGCGCGAGATCGAATGGATAAAGTGTTGGTGCGTTCTGCAGTTGGTGATGAGGAGAAACAAATGGTGGCGCATCAAGCAGCCCAGTGGGCCCGACACCCGATTTATAGCGTAGAGGATGTGTGGAGTGTGATGAAGGACTACGAACCATTCATACAGCAGCATGCACTTAAACACATGTAAGCGACGCTGATAGAATTGTGGGAACAGTGTTTTCGCTGTACTGCACTGCAAATAATATACGACATACGGGATAGGGTATATGTGGCGGGTATGGCCCCCAACGAGGTCTTTAGCAATATAACAACACTTGTAGGTTATCGAGGTAGATTGCTCCAGAAGATTCCGATAATGGGGGCTCAGCACCCCATGAGGGAAGTTCATCCCATTTACCACCCTGAGGTTCCAGAACAGCGCGATTGCGCTAATGCTGCGAGTAGACCACGGGTCGAAGCTCGCTTTCAGGAGCAATGGATTTATACTCCTTGGAAAAGGAGTGAGGTCCTATCCTTAAAGGGACAGCTACCGAACCCCGGAAAAAACCCTACCGCATACTATAAAGAATTGACGGAGGCGGCTTCCTCCACAGTAATGACGCTAGCTGACATAGAGTTTTTTTTGGCCTATTGGTAGCAGTGGACATATGGAGGCAAGTCCATACCCAGGATCATCCATTAGAGTTGGGGGGAACATGGGACGAGATTAGGACTTGGGACAAGGAGCGTAAGCCTGGAGACAAGCCGAAAGCAGAGCTTCTTGCTCTGCCAGGGCGCATTATCACCTACATGCACTCGCTTATTCCGCCAAAAAGGGTGGATTGGGATAAGTTGACTGCATGCCGTCAGAAGAAGGATGAAAGCGTGTCAGATTTCTTTACCAGGTTTGAAGGGGCATTTTTAGACTTTAGCGGCCAGGACGTGTCACAGGAGGGTGGTGTTCGTTTGCTCGTCAATAGATTTGTTACCAACTTACTTCCCGAGATTGCGACACGGTTGCAGGCCTCGGAAAGTACTTTGCCGACATCATCCTCATCTGTGATATTGAGTATGGCGCAATATTACGAGCATAGAGAGAACGAGGATAAGGAAAAGTCAGAGAAAAAGTCAAAGGATTTGAAGATGAGGGTATTACTGCAGCAGGTTGCGAGGGGCAATGGATGAGGTAGAGGTCTGGTTCGGCCCATTAGTGGTCTGGTAGAGGTGACGCATCCAACGCGCCCCTTGGGCTCAACCAATGTACATACTGCAAACAGGAGGGACATTGGCGGAATGAGTGTCCGGGATTGTTACAGAAGGACGGGACCTCAAGGGGTCGAGGGTCCAGAGGAGGTGGGTGAGGTGCAGGGGGCAGGGGAGGGGCGCAGTTGGGTGATACATCACAGAATAGACAGAGCAGGAATTATTTTGACGACCCCAGAGATAACCCTGTCACTATGACATGGACGAAGTGACAGGGTTATCTCATAGCTAGGACAGCCGAGGACAGAGTGAGGGACCAGTTCCAGTGCCTGTGGATCAGGATGGACCTTATGTCACTGCAGATTTACAGGGTGCTACTAAGAGATTTTTGGTTGACACTGGGGCTATGAATAGCTCTGTTTCCCGTTCACTGGTACCGGGGGCAGCTCTATCTGGCCATAATAATGTCTCGGTGGGTTTTTCAGGCATGCCGGTCATTAGCCCCATCTCCAAGTCCCTTGCCTTGACAATTGGCCCCTTTATGGTCGATTCACCATTTTTACTGACATCGAATTGTGGGGAAAACTTGTTGGGACTCGATTTTCTGAAGAAGTTGTAGGCGACAATTTCCTGTTCACCGGACGGGGTCTATATGACCATTGGTCCACCAGTTGCTCACGCTAAACAGTGCTTTGCGAAAGATGCCCCCCTTCCAGCTGAATTTAATAATGTACCACGTACATTGTGGGCTACAGAAGACACAGATGTGGGGTCGCTCCAAATACCGCCAGTTTCCATCCAGATCAAAGACAATGCTCGATTACCACATGTTCCCCAGTACAAGATATCCCAGGTAGGTGAAAAGGCCTTACTGCAAATAATACAGGATTTGATTGAGTCTGGTGTGGTTGAGGAGACTACGGCGAATGTGTGTAATAGCCCTATTCTTAAAAAAGCCCCCTCGGATTCTCCTGATGCCCACCCCGATGTTTACCGCTTTGTGATTGACCTCCGGGAGGTCAACAAAATTGTAGTTCCCCAATACCCAGTGGTCTCAGACATTACAGCACTCTTAACGATGATTCCCCCTTCAGCAAAGTTCTTCTCTGTTATTGACCTGAAGAATGCCTTCTTCAGCATACCAATCCATACGGATAGCCGATATTTGTTCGGTTTTACAATAGCTGCTCAGAGCTTTAGATTTTGTCGTGCTCCACAAGGCTATACTGAAAGCCCTAGTATCTATAGCCAAGCCTCGAAAAGTCATTTGGATTCTTTGGAGCTTCCTCCTGGTAATGTGCTGTTGCAGTATGTTGACAACCTCCTTATTGCTTCTGATACTGAGAATGGTTGCAAAGACGCCACGGTTAAATTGTTGCTGCACCTGGCGCATCATGAACACAAGGTGTCACTTTCCAAATTTCAGTACTGTCGACAGGAGGTCACCTATTTAGGTCACCTACTATCGAAGGAGGGTCGCAGACTAACACCTGAGCGCATAGCTGTCATTACTAACATGTCTGTCCCTAGAACACAATGTGAGGTACGCACGTTCATAGGAATAACATCGTATTGCTGCCAATTGATCCCTAACTACTCGCTACTAACAAAGCCCCTTCTTTCCCTGACCACAAAAGATGTGCATGAGCCCCTGCCTTGGACACCTGCATGCCAGCAAGCCTTTGAAAAATTAAAAACTGCGCTTTGCTCTGCTCCTGTATTGGGTACCCATGACTATCAAAAGCCTTTTGTGCTCTACATGCATGAGGTGGATGGCTGCGCGCTCTCAGTCTTAACACAGGGTTTTGGAGGTAAGCAAAGACCCTGCGCTTATTTTTCTGCCATGTTGGATACCGTTGCCAGAGTGCTCCTGAGCTGTCTAAGAGCTGCCGCGGCAGTGGCAGTTTCTATCAGACAATCGTCAGGGCTCGTCCTTGATACTGCCCTCACAGTAATGGTACCCCATGCTGTGGATACACTGTTGAACAAAACAAAGACACAGCACCTTACTAGTGCACGTCTGACTGGATACGAACTTACTTTGTTTGCTCCGCACATTACCATAAAACGATGTGCCACTCTGAACCCAGCCACGTTACTACCCCTCTCTTTGACAAGTAGGGATACAGACATACACGACTATGTATATAGAACAGAGGAAGAGACAAAGGGATGGGTAGACCTGACTGATTTTCCCTTATCTGACCCCCAAGGGGAACTATATGGCGATGGCTCTTGTTTCAAATTACCAGATGGCACCACCACTGCAGCCTATGCAATAACAACATTACGAACTGTAGTTGAGACATCCCGTATCCCACACCAATCAGCCCAAGCCGCCGAACTGGTTGCCCTTCTCAGGGCTTGTGACTTGAGTGAGGGACTGACTGTTAATATCTACACCGACAGCCAGTACGCCTTTGGGGTGGCCCATAACTTTGGGCTCCTCTGGGCAGAGAGAGTGTTTTTGACTTTGCATGGACTGCGGATTCAGAATGGACCATTGATACACAGGTTATTGTCTGCACTGACACTTCCCAGTAAGTTAGCAATAGTGAAATGTAGCGCTCATAAGGCTATTACAGACGATGTGGGGAGGGGAAATGCTTTTGCAGATCAGACAGCCAAAGAGACAGCTCAATCAAAGACGACACAGATGTTGGTGGCACGTCCCGCTAGGTGGGTTCCAGACAACGGAATGTTCGAGGACACATTAGACAGCGTCAGGGAAATTCAGAGCGAGGCGACTCAGGATGAATTGGCAATGTGGGAGGAGGGAACAGGTCGCCTGGATGAGGATGGGTATTGGACTGACTTGTCAGGAAAGCAGCGATGGTTACTGCCTAATTCCTATGTACTCCCTGTTGTAACTATGGCCCATGGCTCGGCGCAGATTAGTGCCAAAGCGATATGTAAATTGCTGGACCCAGTGTGGCAGAATGATAATATCACCAAGGTAGCCATGCATCCAGTGAAGAATTGTATAATTTGTTTGAAACATAACCCCGGGAGAGGTACTCCTACACCCTCCAGTAACTTTGCACTGCCTTCCTTCCCTTTCGAGGTTCTCCAGATGGATTTCATCAAAATGGAACGAGTCAATAACCTTAAGTATGTGCTAGTGGTGATCTGTGCTTTTAGCAAGTGGATCGAAGCCTATCCCACTAAAGAGAATACGGCTATGGCGACAGCGAAGGCACTTTTAAAAGAGTATTTCCTGTGCTATGGATTGCCTCGGGTGATCTGGAGTGACAATGGCAGTCATTTCAAAGCCAGAGTCATTGAATTAGTGTGCACAGGTTTACATATTAAACAGAAGTTCCATGCAGCAAATCACCCCAGTCAGCAGGCCTGGTTGAGAAGTACAATGGTACTCTCAAACTGAAATTGGCAAAGATTCAGGAAAGCATGGGACTGCGATGGCCAGATACATTACCCCTAGCTTTATTATCCACCAGAGTAACAGCGCATTCTAGAACAGGATTGTCCCCTACTAGGTGGTCTTTGGACGCCCTGCAAACATTTGGGGTGTCCCCAGACTAAAACGCTTTTCCGAGATAGAGTACCCCTTGCTTGTAGACTATCTGTATGAATTGTCTAAAAATATTCGTTCTCTTCACCAACAGATACACGCCACGTTGCAGCCAGGACCAGAGGGGCCCGGGCATCAGATACAGCCCGGAGATTACGTTTTGGTCCGCAACTTCCAGCGGAAGAGCAGCGTGGAGCCGAGGTGGAAAGGGCCAGTGATCGTGCTACTTGCCACCAGAACAGCTGTCAAGGTGGATGGCAGGAAGCATTGGGTCCATGCATCCCATGTGAAGCGGGTGCCGCTTCCGTATGACAGCTGGGTCAATGACGGCATTGGTGATCAGGAGTGTGAGAAGGTACCACGTTTTGTCCCTTTCTCTGACGCCTGAATGAGGTGGGTGCAGACTGACGAGGAAAGTGATGCAGTTCTGTCTAAGGCGATCCCACCAGAAATAAGGGCCGCCTCGGATACCACCGTTCCTATCACACCGGAACCTGAGTCTCAATGCCCATCTGATCCTGAATTTCTGCCTCTCTTTGTTGATGAAATGGAGCCTGGAGCTACCAGGTACAATTTGAGGACCCGGAAAAAGGACGGTGCACCAGCCAAACAGTGTAGGAGTTAAGGAAGGACTTGAGCTTAGGGCACGGGTGCTGTGTCTAAGGTGCCTGTATTAGGTAAGGGTGTAAAAATTGGTGCACTGCCCCAAACACTGTACAGGATAAGTTGAGGGCATTCGCCTAGGAGGGAGGGTGCCCTATCCTGAAAGAAGAAGGATTTGTTTTTTCTGCAAGGGTTGCGATCGCGCAGCTCCTAAGTGGGAGTGCTTCATAGCACCATCGTTGATGAACAATAGAAGCCTGCCAGCGAGGCTTTGACGGATGCTGGGTGATTTGTGCCCCTGGTTCTGTGGTTGAAATAAGTGGCTCTGGCCAGGGAATTTCCCTTTCCATCCCTAGCACCTATAGACTGTCCTAGAAGTTGTCCACATGTATCCTTTCGGCCGTCTCGTCCCTGATGAGGAGCAGCCCTTTGCGGCTCCATGTCCTATTCCCAATGATCCTGTTTGGTCCTCTTGGTCTACTAAGAGTAAAGTAGTGTTTCTTGCCATAATATTCTTTTCTCTGCTAATTGTGTTTGGGGTGGTTTGGTACTTACAGGAACAACACCCTGTGCACGCTTTGATAGGGACAACACCGGTTCCAACAGAGCACTTGTTTGTCACACTGGCCCCGCACAAGGAGAGACATAGACAGACTTATGTACAGAATGCTTTTGTTCAGATGCTCCATCAGGTACACAGCACTACTAATTCCACTAACTGCTGGGTGTGTGGTCTACTTCTTTCCGTTATGCATAAGAACGACCTGCTACTTTCATTGCCCCTGTCATACTTGTGTAGCTGTGAAGCGTGGCTCCAACTGCTCTCCATGGTATATATGCATTATTATGCTGACGCTATGAAAATGGTACAAGCTGATTATGAGGCAGTGTTGGAATATATATTGGTCCACCAAGGAATACACTCGGACCAGATGGCAAGGAGGGTACCCTACACCCTGAGACTTGTATGAATAAATATGAGGTCTATGCAAATGTCACCTGGTTGCAAAATGAACTGTTAGATTTCCAAGGGTTTAATGTTACCGCATATTTTAAATGTTTCCAGGAGCGCAATATTACTGAGGACAAAGCTATGCCCAGCTAGTTTCTTTGTTGAAGGCATAGGGAATATTTCGGTAGGACAGAGCAATTGTAATTACACCTACCGATTGAATACTACCAGCAGCCCACCTCTACTCACACCTCCGATTGTATACTTCATCTGCGGGGAACAGGCTTACACGTGGCTTCCGAGAGGATGGTCTGGCCGGTGTTATATATCCTTCCTCTTGCCTCCCGTTTACATTGCACCGTCTGACTACCACAAGCATCATAAATTGCAGCGTAGGGATCTTCAGGTACACTGGGTTAGGTGGGTGCTTGACCCGGATGAGACAGATCAGACTGATACCTCCTTGCAACAATTCACCGACATAATGAAGGGCATTGTGCCGTTCTGGGGTCCCATGTTCAATAGCCGCAATAATCGTCGCCTCGCTAGGGTAGTTGAGGGTGTTATCAATACAACTGCTGGTATCCTGACCAACATTACAGTTGAGCTTCAGGCTACAAGACTCGTTTCTCTCCAAAACCGGATGGATTTAGACGTCATTCTGGCTGATAGGGGTGGAGCCTGACGCGTCATCGGAAGTAGTTGCTGTGTATATATCCCTGATAGCGCCCCTACTGTATACTCTGCAATACAAAGATTACACAAACTTGCCTCAGATATTCACCAGAATAATGGTTCATGGTCCCTTACAGGGTGGCTCTGGTGACTTCATGGGGGTGGAAGATATTACTTATCCTGATAGCCATCGCAGGAGTTGTCTTTGCCTGTTGCCTATGCATCAATTGCCTCCCAGCCTGTTGTACTTATTATATGAGTAAGTTGCCCCTACTCCTCCCTTGCCTAGAACTGATGACAACCTTTCTGTATGATGATGCAGGAGATTCAGGGGATGATGTTCATTGATGAGGGCATCTTTGAGTATTAAATGACTTTCTTTATGGTGTGCTGCTTGTTTTTCTCCCTTGCTACATGTGTACCTATGTACTTTCTTCCTCTCCCTTAGAATTGTAAAGACCCTACCAGATAGCAATAAAGCTTTTAGCCACACATGCTAAAAGGAGGGTCTGTTAGGTTTCAAAATCCCAACCCTGCAATGTATACTCTTTGCATTACATTATGTTAGCATTGCGGGGCTAAATGCATGCTAGTTGCATTCGCGTTATGTAACCCACTGAGTTATCCTCGTAATGTGCAGGCCTTAGTTAGCGAGTGTGACTCCATTTTGTATTTCGTAATCCTTATTAGACTGCTCAGACTGTGCCCGAGTTAGGCCTCATTATTATTTTCGCTTGCCTCAGCAGAACACTGCATTTCGTGTTATTTCTTCTCCCCGTTCAATGCTGTTTCTCGACTTACTAATGAATAGGGAATTCTGCCCTTGCATGCTTATCTGAACGTGTAGTTTCTGCTCCCAGGTTAGGAGATGCTGAGACCCAGCACTGTGGCCTTGGGTTCCTGATAACATGTACCCATCTTGCAGGTGTTAGCTCATCCTACTGTGCCTCCTTTGTTCATGATCGGCCCAGGCTGTTAGTTTTCCATGGTGGGCAGGGTTGCAGACTGCTGGGGAAGAATGATTACTCGCTGTAGGCCGTTGGGGGGCCAGTCCCTCGGCAGACATCTTAGGGTGTAGGTCATGACGGTCTCCTCTGCAGAGCTTTTCCAATAAACATGTAAGTTTGTATTCTCTACTGTCTGACCGACTCTTCATTTGGGGAAGGCATAGCAGGTGGTTGTGAGAAAACCCGGGTGGGCCTAGAGGGCCATTTCCTTCAGTGGGATCAGTGACAGGTGAAAGAAGGGGAACAGGTGTTAAGTGAGTTGGAGTGTAGGGTGGGTGGACTCAGGGGATAGGTATAGGGGGAGTGCAAGGGTAGGTGGGTGGGGTATCAGGGACAAAGAAGGGGGTCAAGGAAGAGGAGCCTGGGACAGAGCAGAGTGGGGCCTGATGTGGGCATTCATGCAGTGGTTCCCTAGCCCACATGAGGGGTGGGGAACCCCAATTGTTTTTTACTGCTCCCCCGCTACACTATCTAATTTGGGGGGTGGCAGTCGAATTTGTGGGAGCAGTATTAAAAGGGGTTTGGGGGTGCATTATGAAGGGTGATGGGGGCACAGAATGACATGCCTTCTGGGTAATCTTGGGGTGGCTAACCATAGTTTTTATTGCTCCCCTCCTCCATTGTGGGGTGCACCACAAAAGGATAGGGCAACAGGGGGGCTAGGGGGAAAACAGGTTTGTGACAGTTTCTATTTCCAACCACAAGGGGGCACCATACAGTCCTTCTGCGGTTATGGTATTGAAAGGTACAACAAGGAGAATGTGGGGGTATTTTTGCCTGCAGGGCTCCTCAACATTTTACTGCCACCCTTCCCCTCCGTGCGGCATGGCATAGGGACGCTTGGGAAATTTCTATTGGAAACAGACAGTATAGGGATTCCTGCTATGAAATCTTAGAGCACAAACATTTGCTAAATAAAGGGTTACAGTGGAGCAGAGGAACAAGGAAGGGAAAGGGTACCTGTGGCAATTGGTTGGAAGGGTCATAGAGAATATTCATGGCATGCAAATAGGTAGCAGTGCATGTATTGGCAGTGTCTGTAGAGAGTTTGGTGTGCTCTTCAAATTATTTGTCCTCCTTATGTGTGTGATAATCAATAGAGGGTAGGCCAGAACCTTCCTGTTAGGCAGAACATGTAGTCATGATTTAAAGAAGTGTAGTCTGGGTGTGCTGAGAGGCGTCTGTACAGAGCTGTAAGTGCCTGTATACCCAAGCAATGTGCATCCAACCGGTCACTTGAGACTGAACAGTGACAGAAGCAGCTGGGTTACTGACGGAATGTAAATGGAGGGCACATAGGAAGGGTGTTTGTCTGCACTCAAAGGATTGAAACGTGGTTGGTGCACTAGCAAAGCTGGGGTACCAGGAGAAAACATTTGAGGGTTAATGAGATGGTGGTATCCAGAGGTCAAAAAAGGTGTCAGAGACACAGAGGTATGAGGATGCTGGTCCCAGAGTGAGGGGTGGTCAAAAGTCCCTGCTAACGATTTCTGTCCAACTGTGACCAAATGTTGTGCAGCCTGGCTCCCTCTGTAACTTTTCCCCAGTATCTCTCTATCCTGCAGATGAATGACGCAAGCTTCCCAAAGTTTTTCTTGGCCTCATAACCCCAAAGGAGTGCCTGACATTTCTGGCTTAAGGATACTCCCAAAGGGTGCGCTACTGACATTCTCTGAAAAACCTCACTAACCATGCATATTTATGCACCAAACATGGCAAATCCTTACACCTGCAAAGCATCGTATCGCTCTTGTCAGCTTTGAAGTGGTGTAAGTGTTTTTATTTGAGGGAAATATTCGTCTGTGCTTCCTCTCCCATCTGAGGACTATGAAGCTGCTGTTCCTCTCTCACACGTCCCTTCAAAGAGACAAGTGACACACTCACTCAATCACCCAGCAAATATGTATGCTCTGGCACTTTCATCTTGCTGTTTACCTTCCAAACATTCCCCCTTTTCCACAAATACAGGCCAGCCATTCCTCATTACTCATTCACTCAGTCATCTCAGTCCTCCACTCCATATGCCCTGCAAGACCAACATGAACAAGAGGTATGTCAACAAGCAGAAGAAAAGCCTTGGTGTGCTCTTATTTTCATACTGCTGCCCTCTAGTAACACTACACTGCAATTGCAGCATAATATTTGGACTGAAAAGAGGGCGGTCCTATGCAAATAATGTCCTCCTATGCTTACTTTCTTCTGAGACGGTGGACGGCTTGCGCTGTGATACATCCTCCAACATGTGCTCTTCAGCCGAATTCAAAAGCAGCCTATCTTAGGCTAAGGATTTTGCCACTTGAAGGTTGCACATGGGGACATCACCCTCATTTAGCAGGGTCCCAAATTGCCTGCAGTCATCCTTTATACAGAACATGGGCGTTCGAGGTTCAAGGGTGTCCTTCAAAGGATGGAAGGGGGTGTATAAAGTCCCAGCCCAGCCCAGCCCAGCCCAGCCCAGCCCAGCCCAGCCCAGCCCAGCCCAGCCCAGCCCAGCCCTGTACTGGTATGCTCCATCCCTTCACCTGCTGCAGCAGGCATGACTCAGACCTGATGAAGCAAAGGTCTGACCCTGCCCTTGTCTGCCTCTTGAAGAAAACAACCTTTCTAGCTTCTTATTGCACCTAATAAAGGAAGTTTCACTTGCCTCAAACTTTACCGTTCATTTCATTAGACATAGCTCATACTGCAGCTTTATTCATAGCCAACCTCACAGGCACCAAACCCCTGATTTCAGAGATCTGCTCACACCAAAATGAAAAGTCACCACCATCCAACCTAATTTACTATCAGTGTAGCACCTTCCTCGCATTCTTGTGCTCATTTATAAGCCCAGAGGCCACATTTGTGCGCTACAATACACCGAATTTCAAGGACAAAGAATGAATACATTGATAAAGGAAGACAAGGCTTTGTCGCTATTTCACCTGCTTGAGAAAAAGTGGGGTTGGTAGAAGGTCATGAGGGAAAAGATTTGTCATTTTGGGGCGCACTTGCCAAAAAGAGGGGCCACTTTTCTCCTCTGTTTTTCCAAGTGGAAATAAACTTAGCAAATGAAAATAAAAGCACCATATGAACATTTACCAACTTGGCATACTTTGAAAGCATTGGCAGTATTCAAACCCTTGTCCTGTATGAGCCTGTGCCATCAGAGGTACAAGACTTACCATTGAGCTATAGCTCCTTGGTGTTCTAGATCCTTGCAGTAGTTACTATAAGCAACATACAGGCCCTGGTGCCATTGCCTGTGGATTCCATTACACATGAAATGGATGACCATGATATAGGGACGATTTAATCAAAAACTCAAAGGGAAGCCAGTATGGTCCAGTGGGTAAGTTCCTGACTTTCACCCAGACAACCCAGGTTTGAATCCTGGGTTCGGCACCAGGTGACGGATGATGGTGCAGCAGAGGTAAGTTGATGGTGGGCCTGCCTGGTAAGAAGTGTGTGTGTGTGTGCGCGTGCTGTGTAAGAGAGGAGTCATGCCTGGCGAATGGTGATTGCGGAGTGGTTGGTAAGTAGCATGGGTCTGTTGAGAGCAAGGGGTGGGAACAGTGACAGGTGAAAGTAGGGGAACAGGTGTTAAAAGAGTTGGAGTGCAGGGTGGGTGGACTCAGGGGATAGGTATAGGGGGAGTGCAAGGGTAGGGGGGTGGGATATCAGGGACAAAGAAGGGGGTCTGGGAAGAGGAGCCTGGGCGAGAGCACAGTGGGGCCTGATGTGGGCACTCATACAGTGGTTCCCTAGCCACATGAGGGGTGGGGAACCCCAATTTTCTTTTACTGCTCCCCCACTACACTATCTAATTTGTGGGGGTGCCAGTCGAATTTGTGGGAGCAGTATTAAAAGTGGTTTGGGGGTGCATTATGAAGGGTGATGGGGGCACAGAATGACATGCCTTCTGGGTAATCTTGGGGTGGCTACCCATAGTTTGTATTGCTCCCCTCCTCCAGTGTGGGGTGCACCACAAAAGGATAGGGCAATCGGGGGGGGGCTAGGGGGAAAACAGGTTTGTGACAATTTATATTACCAACCACAAGGGGGCACCATACAGTCTTTCTGCGGTTATGGTATTGAAAGTACAGGAGTGGAAATAGTATTTTTCACCTTTTTCGTGTCCAACACCTTCTTCAAATTGGTAAAGATTGGAGTGGGACTAGTAAATGTTATCCTTTTAGTGTACAGCACCTCCCCTAAATTGGTATACGTTGGAGTAGGAATAGTAAATGACACCTATCAAATGGGAGCACCCTACAAATTTCTCACATAGAATCGGTTTGCAACGAGGTACCATAGATGAAGAATAGCTACTTCATCAAGACTCATGATTGACAGAGATAACGGATCAGCATATATAACAGATACAATAGTACTGTTTTGAAGGGGGCTCCCATTTGTTTTTTATTCTTTTAATCTTTCGTTGCATATTTGTGGATTATTTGTTGAGCCCTATTGAGGGGATTAAGCAGTGAATTGCTTTTTTAAAATTGATGTGATGTTTTATTGTTTTTTAACTACATTGAGACATGAAATATTGATATGCCCCATGGTAATATGCTGTAATTGTGGGTGCATATATATGATATTAAGCTTTGCATAACTGTTTATTTTGGTGGTACTTGTTGAGGGGAATAGAACCCATAGTGTATGTGGGAATGATTTGGTTGAAGTGTGAATGATTGAGGCATGATTGGTCTGCGATACAGTCTCTCCAAGGGGAGGTTTTATCCTACTGGCAGACTAATTTACACTATCCGTGATGTAAAGCTTAATGCTATAAATTTAAAATTCCAAAACCTATGCCACATATGTTTAAATACATTGGGGGATATTCCCAAGAACGTGTGTTAACTATCGCCAAATTCGCTTAACGCAACTTCTCACATCGCAGTCTATCGCGGAAAAATAACACTGTGTTAACGTCGTATTCCCAACACGGCGGTAACATGCGATAGTTTCGCAATAACGCAGAAAATGACCGCGAGTAACTCACCGGGACGGCGTTAAAAATCCAAAGCCGAACGTGAAAAAAGTTGCCATGGGCCCAATCGCGATAAGACAATCAGCGAAAAGCAGCGCCAGGCCTGCAAATCACACATGTCAGTCATAAAAGCAGAAAAAAAAAACACAAACAAAAACCGAACCACAGCGAAGCACAATGGAGGCAGCCGGAGCAGGTACAGAGGACGGCCAGAACCCCACAAGACCCACGGAGGTCCAGCCTGGGACCCCGGGGACAGGGAAGGGCAAGGACAAGAAGAAGAGGAAGACAAAGTTCAGTCCGCAGGAAAACAGGATCCTGATCACGGAGGTGGTAGAACACCATCAACAACTGTTCGTCACCTCCACTGTGTC
Source organism: Calotriton arnoldi (assembly GCA_963921515.1). Taxonomy (NCBI): domain Eukaryota; kingdom Metazoa; phylum Chordata; class Amphibia; order Caudata; family Salamandridae; genus Calotriton; species Calotriton arnoldi. The sequence goes on along the minus strand of CAWUFW010012980.1, from coordinate 221,971 downwards.
ATTGGCAACCAAAAATGCAACATGGCAGTCCATCCTGGACAAGGTGAATGCAGTCGGAGTGCTGAGGAGGACAATGGAAGAGGTCAAGAGGCGCTGGAATGATGTCAAGCGCAAAACCAAGCAGAAACTCGCCAACAACCAGAAGGCAGCAATGCAGACTGGAGGTGGGAGTCCAGCACCACAGGAGGAGCTGGATGACATGGAGGAAATGGTGTCCACAGTCATCAGTGGGGAGACGGTGGCAGGAGTTGGGGGACCGGACACTGCTCAACATGACCGGACACAACAGCAACAGGGTGAGTAACCACCAGGGACTGGGGGGACCGGGGGAGATGGACACAATGGCACACATGCACAATCAAGAATAGCACACTGCACACCCATAATGACTCTGGGTCATGCCCCTGATCTCCTTGGCATATTGCAGCACACATAGAAACAGCAAGTGGGCCCCCATCCACAATGTGCACAGAGGGGGCACTCCCCACACATCACTAATCTCACAACAAACCCATGCACATGTGCCGAACCCAGCAAAGCGGCGTGTCTGTGAGCCACAATGACAATGCAAGTTACACTGCATGACGAATAGCATGGCTGCAGTCAATATAACATGACATGTTGCACGCCACGACACTGAGGTGGCTGAGTGTGGACCACATCTGTAAAGGAGCAGGTCACACTCTGACACATCCACCTGCACAAACAACCCCTGACCTCAACAACACACCTGCGGACAAACCATGCCCCACAGTCCCAACTCCCACCAAGAGCCCAATTTACCCAAGTATGCAACATCTCAGCACTGTAGAAGCACAGAAGTCAAGGCACACCACCTGAAAGGGATAAGGGCCAGCCACATCAGAGCTGCAGGGGCAACTCTCCCAAAATGCAGCACACACACCCATAATATTCAGAGCACATCATCATTGACAACAATGTGGTATGAACTGCAACACATTCACAGCAGAGCAGAGGACCCAAGTGGTGCCGCTTGTGTGTAGAAACTGGCCAATCACATATGGTATAGCAGGGAAACGTGGGATGAAAATGTACAAGTACAAACACACATCCGTGATGTCGTCGAAATGTCCACTGTCCCGCATTAAATAGGCAGCTCCTCCCAAACAGTCACAATGTGCATTGTCATGCAGTCTGTATGTAAATTTGTACAATGCGTCAACATACATGTGAACACAATGTTAAACTGCATCTACCCTTCACATTGCAGAGGGAGAACCAACACCTCCTGCAGAGCAGACCCAACCTCTCTTCACTGATGACGAAGAGGACCACACCACCATCGACCCCGACGCCCTCCAACAGCTCATGGACACCCTCAGGACCCCACGCCCAGGAGCAGGGCAACCCAGCTGCATCGAGGAAACCCCACCCCCTGCACAGACCACACAGCAGGAAGCACCTACACCACGGCTGACTCCCAGGACCCCTGCGAACAACACATGGCCTATCAACGCCGTGTGTTGGAGTGCCAGGAGAAGGTGGCTGATCAGGTGCGGTGGGGTTCGACCGCATGGCAGCCAAACTTGATGCCATACATGGGTGTCTGATTCCCATCAGGGACCACTTTCAGTCCCTAACGGACACCCACTATCCGCTCCATGCTCTCCAGCGATCCATGGCTGACATCGCTGGAGTCATGATACTGAGACAAGAACAACTGTCCAGTCAGAGTGGCTCCAGTGATATCTGCCGGAGTTGGGACAGATGCGGGGGCTCATGGAGAACATGGTGCGGATGGCGGCGGACAGGATGGCTGCCATGGCTGCACACCAGCGGGATGTGGCTGGGGCCTTCAATGCCTTGCAGCACATCGTCATGTCATTGCTGCCTCAAGGCCTTGCTCAGATGAGTGCTGCTGCAGCTTCTACATCCACATCTTCGCCCCCTGATGTCTCAGTGCCTCACAGTGCGGCAGGCAATCCACCACCTACGTGTGAGGCACATGTGCCATCAGAGGACGAAGGAGGAGGCAGTAGCATTCATCTCCGCAAAATGGCGGGTTTCTACTTGGTCCTGCCCTTTGCATCAACACCTTCCACTGTCCCCCGATACACTCTACGACACTCACCTTGGACCTCTACATGGACTGCCATCTCCTGTTTGCTTACCAATGACACAGCGATCAGACTGCGGACTGAACTCTTCCCCTTCCGATGTACTTGTCATTCCCTGAAGGACTTTGGCTGGCCCTCCACGGGCCAATAATGTGAAGTGGGGTTTGCATGGCCCTGTAGTGCTCCAGCTGCAACACTCCACTGGATGTGAATTAAACATTCAGAATCGCACAGATGTGTCATGCCTTTGATCATTCACGTATGTGAGTATTGTTGAATGTAGGCTGAGAGATTCCCCCTGACGTCCATGTTGCTCATGTCGTGGAACTTGAGTAACAGGGTGCAACAGTGCCTATTGCGGTCCGGGTGGCGTATTCACTACAACAGGGACACACGCATCAGTTACTTCCATGTCCAGCCCAGAACTGGAGCACGCCCAGAGCCCTGGGTTCATTGTTCCCACCCCTACGCTGGCCTGCCATACGCCAGGCCAGTCCACTCCGCTTACACTTACAGGGGGGGACGACAACGTTAAATGTCCCAGGTCATCCCTGTAGTGATCTGCTGATCAGTGGTCTAGTCGTCAGCATGCCAAGGCCACTCCCTGAGGGCTCGTTCAGACCCACACCACACCCATCCAGCACAGGCGTCACAGGACATGTGACCCTGCCAATCAAAGGGGCCTAGCACATCACATACCCCACTGCCGGTGTGGTAGTCCGGGGGGTGTCCTGGGGGGGGCGGGGGGCCTGGGGGTGGTGGCGGTGGGTGTTGTGGCCCTCTTGGGGCTCCGAGCTGCATGATCAGTAGCTCCATTGCATCTGTTGTTCTTCTGGTGTGGCTGTGAATTAAAATTTACACCCCTTCCAGGTGCCTAAGGTCACGCCTTCAGGCGCTAGCTGAGACTAAAAGGATCAGAAAGAGTAGGGCAGGTGGACGCACCTTTTCGTACCTCGCAGCTCTGCACTGGAACAAGCTTCCACTGGAACTGCGGCTGATCAAGGATTACACGGCGTTCAGGAAGAATCTTAAAACCCACCTATTCCCCAAGGACTGATGTCACCGACCCCAACAGCCCTAGCCCTAACTACCACCCTCCCGCTACATTAGCACCATGATATCCCTATGGGATGAATGTTGCGCTTTATAAATAAATAAATAAATGGTGCAGGTTGTCGTCCGACTTAACACCAGGTCAGAGCAGGTGTTAAATCCCTGCTGCTAACGCGCCTTATCGCATGTTTTTGAATCTTATCGCCGATCCGGCTGGTTGTTGGGAATGTTGCGAAGTGGTGTTTTCGCGGCTTTTTGCACGGGAACGCCTACTCTGCATATCATTAGCGTTAGTTGCCGGTATCATTTGTGGCAATGTTTTTTGCGGCTGCTATCGCAGGTAAACTGGTGATATCGGCTGTTAGCACCTGCTTGTGAATGGTGCGATAGATTTATCGCCACTTTGGCTGCGATAAAGTGCCACTAACTCGGCGATAAGTCCTTGGGAATATGCCCCATTGTTTTCTCATTTTCTGATACTGTAAGAAATATTAGATAATTACCTTAGAAATCGTTTTTCACGGCCAGCCATTGCACTGGTCTGTGTGGGAGTTTAAGGATATCATGTACTGCAAACACATCTTGGAAGATGACGCCCTAAGATCTTTTGATGTGCTAATGGAGGAATTTGATATCTATCCCAATCAACGATAGAGATACCTGCAGTTAATATACTATATTGAAAGCAAGCTGGATAATGCACCCTTTAGTTCCCAAGACACATTGTTACATGTTTAACTAGAAAAGTGGATATGTTTCAGAGGAGTGATCTCTGAGATATAGGGTGTCTAAGTTGAGTAAACCCACAAACCTTAAATTCAGCTTTTTCAAGTCTTTTGCATGACTAGTACGTACTCCACTTGAGCCCAGACGCTGCTGCTGTATGCGTTCCCAGTTGAAATGAGACATAGTTAACATCATGTGCGCGTAACAGACACTTATGATTCCGTCTGGTAGATCATTAGGCAAAAAGAGGAGGAGAAGTGGATTGGACCTTATCCCATCTCCCCCATTGGTGATTCAGCATAATGCTTTGGATGTACCAGTTAATAGCCACTGAATGAGGTGGATCGACACAGTACAGGCAGCGTGGAATTGTGTGAGATATGGCGATAGAAGCTAATAGCAACACACACACCCACACACACGAGAATTGACTCAAAGTCTCGATGTTTATGGAATTCTAAGAACTGCATGAAGAGCTGCCCATCGTTGACAGGATTTTGAGTTCTTTTTAACCAAAACTGGGTCTGCTGTGACTGATATGCCTCCCTTGCCAACCTCTATACAGAGATATCATGGAGGATGAATTTTGACTTACAAGCGTCTACTGCCACGCAATGATGATGTCTGCCAGGCAGTGTAAGTCCCTTCTTGCTTTTATGTTGTTTATTTATTTCTTCTGTTTGACTTTTGAGATTGTTTCTAAACTCCCTTCTTCTTTGTCTGAATAACCTGCACTCGGTCTCCTCCTATACCTTCTCTAAATCCTTCTATTAGATATCTCTGGTCGCTTTAATGTGAATGAACCCTTCTTGCCCCTCTACCACTGATTTTTTAACATGCCGTTTGGGCTCTGTTATTTATGGATTGCGAAGCATGGCAAATGATTATTCGTTTTAGGTTACTTTATCTACTGCATTCACTTCACTTGATTTCTTTACTTGATTTCTAATCATGTTGTAACATTCTTTCAAAAGCAATTTCAAGTAAAAAAGCCCTTTTGCTCTTTAGCTCTTTCGATTTTGGTTTTCTTTCTGTTATTGATATGTTCTTTACGTTTTGTTCTAGATCGACATAAAACTGTTAAAATAAATCCTTTCTCTAACTTGTATTTGAGGACTATGCCTTGGTCGTCTCTATTGTATGAGCGTTAGTACTGGATGAAATTTTAACTGCACCAGCGACATTTTTCGGATTTTGTGTAGCACAACATCTCTCAAAATTTCTCGTTACACTATTTTGTGTAACTGTTTGTTTTTGGGGGGGGAAACATTCACCTCACATCTTGCTAGATATCAGCAGGAGACTGGTTCCAACAGAAAATGTCTTGCTGATATTATCACCTTGAAACAGTCATTTTTTTAATGCAATCTTGCTTGAGAGACGATAGTAAACCACATTTCACTCGTAAAGTAAATGTTTATTATCCTGGAATTTCATGAAATGTCACACAAAAGATCCCAATTTCAGTCACCCCAGTTTTATGAACAATGCTTGTGATATCTGTGCTCTTCTTTTTATAACCCTTGTTATAATCGTTCCCGTTTTCATCCATTATTTATGATATTATCTCTCATTTTAATTCTGTATTATACATTGATTTTGAATTTAATTTTTAATGTATGTCATGTTAGTACTTTAAAATATCTAGAACATAATACAAATCCCCAAAAATATGCTGTGCATTAATCATCAGGAATCAATTTACCCTGATGGCTACATGTCCCCTTTGGGGCACAGATGTGCCGTGTTTCATATGTAAGCTTTTCCAGTCCCAGCTTTCATTTTACAAATCTTTGTATTCCGTGGAGATGTATTCTTGATTCAATTCAACTGATCGCAATAGAGTGACACCCTTTATTTTCAAAAGGAAAGTCTGGGACTGGAAATGTTGTATCCACATGAGATGGACTAATATTGTAGAGTTCTAGTGCCAAAGCAACTTATTGAATCCGGTAATCTCCACTGCAGTACTTCTTACTTCTTAAGAGTAACCAGCCTAATAACTCTAACATTTATTGTTAAACATGCAGTGATATACTGTTTAACCAGTTTCTTTTGCGCTTGTTGAGAACCTCTCACAGAATACCAGACATTGCAATGCATGCTATTACCACGCTCCAGAATCAGCCCTAATGTAGTCAATGCATGTCGGAGGGCGTGCGGTAACCTGTAGAATTTACCCAACAGAAGCTAATCCGTTTGTCCGTTTGTCCGAAAAACGTACTTGATTTGGACTTGTGTACTAAGCAGACCCCCCAGGATATTGCGGCATGGATTAGCAAATTTAGCGGCACAAATATGGAAATTTAGCGGCACAAATATGGAAATTTAGCGGCATTTTTGCGGCACTTTATTTTACTCATAATCATTCCTTTTCAGCCTTAAATCAATGGAAACTGTTTTAGCAGAGTATTCCACTTTGAATAGGCAACCTGGGATATGGAACAGAGGAAGCAGCCCACAGGTGAAGGCTGTTATCCCTTGGAAATGCAATCCTCCATTTGCTTTAGTATAGGTTCTGAGAAGCCCATCAAAGATGGCCTGGTAGCATCCCATAGGAAATGGCATTCTAGAACCTACCTTAGTGTATGCTCTGGGGGTCCAGATTGGAGGGACAGGGAGATACCCAAAGAAATTGAAATTATGCAACCAGTCACAGTATATGACCTGTGGAATCCACTTAGGAGCAGCAGAGGAGAAACTCATAATAAAAGAACTATACAACCGTGCAATACTTCAAGGCAAATCGCGAAATCCTGGAGGGTCTGGCTAGGGCTCCGACCGTTTATGTTTTCACGGGTGAAGGGGGCGGGGGCACAACGTTATAACATTTGCAATGTAATAGGACTCGCATTTACGCTGTTCAAGCTATTGTCATTGTAAATGACAATGCCATTTATTTATGTTTTAAAAACCAAAACATAAATAAAAGGCATTGTCATTTACAATGCCAATAGCTCAAACTTGCGTAAATGCGAGACCGATTGCATTGCAAATGCTTGTTTTTTTACTATTCTGCTAGGGTGACAGACATTTACACAGGACATGTATGGATGGATTTTGCTGCTGCTCTGTCCTCTCTCCACCACTTCCTTGCCGCCTGACAGTTTCCAGAGTGTGACTTCTTTTCACCTGATCTGCCCCATTGGGTTCACTGCCTGCCCGCTAAGTGTCCTATTCTGGCCCCTTGTCTCCATGGTACCCATCACCTTCTGGATAATGTCCTCCTCTCTCTTGATTTCTACCCGCGCCAGGTTCTGCCCTAAGGTGCTCGCTGCCATCCCACTCCTTCCTGCCTTTGTCCTCATCTCATCTTCTTGTGCTGCCTTTTGCGCCATGATGCCCGACACCTTTCGTCTGCCTGGCCCTTACTTGTGCCAACTCTGTTACCAGGAAGCTTGCCGCCTGCCCTTCTCTCGCCTGCCACCTACATTTGTCATGTTGCCATTACCATACCAGTTCCTTCACTGGGTTTAGCTCCCAAGATGTCCTCTTTCTGCCCGAGTTTGCTATGATAAAGGCACCCTCTTAAAATGGGAAAGAAGCGTCTCCCCATGAAACTTAGTCACCAGCAGTTACTGTCTAATTGTGAGCATTGCCGATTTCGCGGGCACTTTTGTAAAAATTGAGGCATTTTTACAAAAGTGCCGATTTCGCGGGCACTTTTGTAAAAATCGCGGCATTTTTACAAAAGTGCCGATTTCGCGGCAAACCGCGAAATCGCGAAATTGCGAAATTCTGGAGGGTCTGACTAAGGAAACTATAACTGGCGCCCCCTTCATGCACAGTTTTTGCATTAATAACTTCATTACAAAGGTTGCAGTGATAATATCAATGATGCCATAGAAGATGTCATGTAATATGTGGGGTAATTAGCAGTGCATTGCGAGGGCACGAGTTATAGTTACCTTAAGACATAAGTTATAGTTACTTGGGATAACAATAACTATAACTGGTTAATTTCTGTGATTTTTAGAGTTTAAAATGTTACATTGTTATGGAACATTTCATCTAACTATAACGTTAGTTTAACCTTTGTTTTTTTTGGTGAATTTCTAGTTTGTTTCTTTTCAATGTAAAGTAATATTTTATCACCATCTGTAAATCCCACTCCTGCTGTGCACAGCCTTCAGCTGTGCATGGTGGGGGATTCGCCACCTGGCCTGGCTGCGGCCAACTCCCCCAAAGGCAGCCAAACCTACGCTCGCAGGGCCAGCGGCCGTGCATGGTAGGGGTTTGGCAGCAGGGCCTGCAGCCAGGCCTTCTTGCCAACCTCCCTAAAGGCAGCCAACCCCAGGTAGAACAGTACCTTTGGCGGTGCATGGGGGGATTGACCACAGAGCCTGTGCCCAACCCCCCACATTCAGCCAACCCCATGCTGTGCACAGCCTTTGGCCATGCGTGCTGGGGGATTGGCCACAGGGCCTTGCCTCGTCCAACTCCCCTCATGCTCACAGGGTCTTTGCAACCTACACCTCACATGCAGTCAGTCGTGTGCAGTGGGGGTTCACCACAGGGACTGGCCTGCAGCCAGGCCCTGCAGCCAACACCCTTAAAGGCATCAACCCCACTCTGTGCAGGGCCTTCAGCCGTGCTGGGCAAGGGTTGGCCACAGGGCCTGCGGCCAACCCCCCGCACACAGCCAACCCCATGCTGCGCACAGCCTTCAGCCATGTGCAGCAGGGAATTGGCTGCAAGGTCTGGCCTGTGCAGCCCCTGTGGCCAACCCCCAAAGGCAGCCAACCCCATGCTGCGCAGGGCCTTTGACCATGCATGGCATGGGGTTGGCCTTTGGGCCCTGTGCACATTTGAGATGTCATCAGTGTTGTCACTGGCCATGTCATGAGTGATGTAATATGTGAGGTCAATATCAGTGAATTACAAGGGGTGTAAGTTATAGTAAGCACAGGTAACTATAACTGCTGCATTTCACTGTTTTCTGAGCCTAACTATAATGTCCCAGTAACCTTTGTTTTTTTCAGTGAATTTTGATGGTTTTTTAATGTTATTTCCTGACTATAACGTGCCTGCAATCTTTCTATTTTTTAGTGAATATCTATGGTTTTTTAATTGTATTTCCTAACTATAATGCCGACCTAACCTTTCTTTTTTTGTGAATTTCTGAGGTTTTTAAAATGTTATTTCCTAACTGTAACCTGTAACCTTTAAGAGTGACTGTGTGAGTGAGTCCATGAGTTTCTCAGTGGTTGTTTGAGTGAGTGTGTGAGTGTCTCAATGGATATGTGGGTTGGTATGTGAGTGTCTGAGTGGGTCTATGAGTGGGTGCTTAAGTGTCTGAGTGGGTATCTGAGTAGATGCATGAGTGTCTGAGTGGGTCTGTGAGTGGGTTTGTGAATGCCTCCATGAGTGAGTGAGTCAGTCTATGAGTGAGTGCATGAGTGTCTGAATGAGTCTGTGAGTGGGTGTGTGAGTCTCTGAGTGTGTCTGTGAGTGGGTGTGTGAGTCCCTGAGTGGGTCTGTGAGTGGGTGTGTGAGTCTGAGTGGGTCTGTGAGGCAGCGCGTGAGTCTCTGAATAGGTCTGTGAGTGGGTGTGAGAGAGAAGCAGTAGTTCTGTAAATGGATGCAGGAGTGTCTGAATGGGTCTGTGAGGTGGTGTGCATGTCTGAGTGGGTCTGTGAGTGGGTGCGTGAGTGTCTGAATGGGTCTGTGAGTGGCTGTGAGAGTATCTGAGTGGTTCTGTGAGTGGGTGCATGAGTGCCGGAGTGGGTCTATGAGTGCATGTGAGAGTGTATGAGTAGGTCTGTGAGTGGGTGTGTGAGTTTGTGAGTGGGCGTCTGAGTCGGTGAGTGCCTGAGTGTGTGAATGGGTATCTAAGTGTCTGTGTGGGAGTGTCAGTAGCTGTGTGAGTAACTGTGTGAGTGACTGGGCCACAACAGAACCCCACCTGCACCTTTATCCAACAAGAGTCCACAGTTTTGCATAAAATATCTACTCAAGTGGAGTACTTCCTACTAGTTAATTACTAAGCGCTACATCATTTGGTAAATGTCCAGTATGTATTCTACACTACAGCTGTGTAATGGACTATGAGGAAATGTCACCAGGGACCTTGTATGCATGGTGGCAATGTGATTGTTCCTCGTGCATCTTTATCCAGAAATCTGTGCTAGCATGACTCTTCCTATAGAGAAGACGATGAGACTACAAAGAGGTAAATCTCCACCAAACAAGGGTCCTTCTTTTTTATTTAACTATATAAAGTCAGCTGCTTCTTTGTTTAGTGGAGATGGCCTCATATTCCTTGGTATCAAGAACGCCTCACCAAAATTGGAAGAAAATGCATGGGGGGGGCCTATTGTTAAGCTGTTCATCATTCTGGCAAAAGACTGGAAGAACTTTGCATACTACTAAGGTGGGCAGGGCCTAACGAGCGAAGCTTCCAAGTGATTTGCACATTTACATACTCGTAGGAATTTAAAGGGAGAACCATGGGCTCTACTCTCACCAGGTAAGGACAAGAAAGAATCCACTCATCACAGTCACTACAGATTGCGTGCCAATAGATCACCAATTCATTTATCCCCAACAAGGATTTCAGATCGCTTTTCAATGTGGAATTGCCAGGAAAACACACTTGCTTTGCCTTCCCAAGCCCAGGAAGTCAGTCTCATGTGTCCTTTATAGAAGGGGAGGAGGGCCACATGCCCCCCTCACCAGGGCGATTTTGGCCCCGCTGGACCCATCCCCCAGGGCCCAGCCAAGAATTAATGGGGGAGGGGGGCCACGCAGCCTCCCACCTCAGGCCTATTTTGGCATCGGGGACACCATCCCCCGGGGCCCAGCAAACTAAGGCTGGGTTGCCTGGTGCCCACCCAGGGCACCCAGTGAGCATTGTTGGGGACTGCGGGGGGACCCCAATGCCTCCACGGTCCCTGGCAGCTCCCACCTCCAGTGGGAGCCAGCATTTCACCTGCACATTGGGAGCAGCCAAAAATGCTACTTCCTGCATGCAGGAGCAATTCTTTCATCTGTTTTCCTGCACACTTGACAGCGGGCAGGAAGACAGATAAAAAATTTGCTCCCAGCACGTGGGAGCAGCCTCACAGCTATGTCCAGGCGGTGGGCACTCTGGGACATAGGGAGCAGGCCCTGGGGGGGTGGCGGTCCCCCGGGCCATTAATGGCTCCAGGAAGGGGGATGCATGCCCCCCTCTTTTGTTCCTGTAGGGCCTGCCCCAGGGAGGTGGTGGTCCCTCCCTCTATTATATTTGTGGCCTAAGATCAGATTAGCTGCCAACACTTCAACTAGGAAGTAATGGCAGCCATCTTGGGACTCAGACTCAGCCAAGTCCCAAACAAAAACATAAAAATAGAGAAGGGGACAGGATAGGAATACCCTGACCCCAAAAGCCTGGTGGTGGAGTCCCCCCCCAGGACCAGGCCAGAGCCAAATAGCATTTTTTTTAAAAACATTTCATGGGATAAATAGTAAAGATTTGCGAATCCCTGCGTCAATTAAAAAAAGACGAGGGTGGTCTCCTGAGCTTCTTTAAACATTGGCCCCTAGGTGGGCCAGGTCCTGGGGCAAGCATAAATTAAACAAAAGGGCAGTTTAAGCCCCAAGGACAACCACGTTACCTGGGTTTATTATAAAAATGTATGAAGGGGGTCCCTCCTTTGGCCTTTAAAAGGCACCAGGGACCACCACCTCACTGGAGCATGTTAACATAAAAGGAGGGGGCAGCACGGACCCCACTCGATGATTAAAATTGCCACAGAGATAGCCACCTCCCCGGGGCACAGGACTTGAAAGAAGGAGGAAGGGGCTGTGAAGCTCCCCTCCCGGGCCATATTTGGCCCAGAGGACCACCACCTCCCCAGGGCATGGGTTGAATTATAGTGGGATGGGGCAGCGTGGCCCTCCTCCTGAGCTGTTTTCGGCCCTGGGGACCATCACCGCCCCAGGGCTGGCCCTGTGCAATGTAAAGGAGGGAGGCCACGTGGCCCCCCTCCTGGAGCCAATAATGGACTTAGGGCCAGTTCCATACCTCCCAAGGTGCCCACCCTCTGGAGATAACAGTTTGCTTTCACTTAGCTCCCACCAAGCAAGAGCAAACTGTAAGTCTGCTCCTAGCAGGAGGGATCAGGAAAACTGCTCCCGCCCGCTGGGAGTGGACTTTTCATCTTTTTTCATGGCCGCTTTTAAGCGGGTAGAAAAACAGATGAAAAAACTGCTCCCACACAGAGGGAGCAGCATTTTTGGCTGCTCCCTGTGTACGGGAGCAATTTTGGAAATTAGTCTGGGGAAAGGGGCTGCGTGGCCGCCCCTCCCCTTGTGTAATCAAGATAGAAAAGTTCATGGTACTCCCTTTTCATTATTAAACACTAGGGGGTAGCTGTTCCTAAGGTCAAAGAAAGTCACAACCTTTTCTGGTTGGAAATGAAATATGAGAGTGGTCAATCTCAATAAAGTTGGGTTGTTTAGGGTGATGGAGGGAATCCCTCCTTTTAGATGTAGTACCCTCACACACCCTTGCGAGTGTCATGCTTCATCATCGGGCGTTGCTCCTCATGGGGGTGGCGCTGCTGTCCTCCACGGGCCCCACGAGAGGGCTCTTTATCGGAGATCTTTTAAGGAGACGCCGCAGTTGTGCATGTGGGTGTGTGGGCCTAGGATAGTGAGTGAGTGAGTGAGTTAAAATCAGCAGTCGGTACCTGGAACCTAATTTTATTCAGGGGTCCGAATGGTAAGGTTAAAATGTGGTGGGATGCTGGAGCTCCTCTTTGGAGAAAATGTGGAGGGGGGATAAGTGTCTTCCCGCTGCTCTCAGAATCTGTGTGAATGTGTATTAAAAAGATAGAATGGTCAACATGTTTCGCGCTTCTTGTAGGTCCATAAGGGATCCAAGGGCGCTTCGTCAGGACCGAGAAATGTGTAAATAAGGGAAAGTAAACAGGATTCAGGGAAGAAAGGGCCCTGTATACCTGTGGTACCTATAGTTAGGTGTAGATGCGTTCTTGCGCTGAAAGGGAACGTGTAGTACAGGTTCCTAAACCCAACCTGGTAATATAAAAGAGAGAAAGACATACAAAGAATAAAAATTCATATGCACAACACATGTTAACAATTGGAATTCACTGGAACATAGTTGTACTCATAACATGGCAATCATATCTGCATGCAATGACAAGTGCATGCTTAGTGCAGTGTGCCCAGATGGACATACTATCTAGTGTAGATCAGTACCAGTCTCAAGGCACCGCTGCCTCCTGTGCGGTGGAGTTGGCACGTGAGTTGTGTCAATGTAGGTAGGCTGCACTGCGCCGAAAGCATTATGTGTTAGTCATAAACTTCACTGGGACGTGACTACCCCGGTGTGGACGGGTGGAGTCATAAATAATAGTGAAACTTGCGGCCAGAAGATCACACTTGTTCATAAGTAATGTGACACCCCTTGTTCGATGATGACAAGGGTGCTCTCAAGCAAATGAATAAAATGGCATGTGTCCACGGTCGAGGTCGTGAGCATTGCGGAGGAGGTAAACCAGCACAGTCTCACATACATAGCATACAGCGAACCACTAGTTCATCACTCATGCGCACAATATGATGCCTACCCCTTATTACAGAAAGGTGGGCCACGTCGGCGCTCACTCGGGTTGAAAGGCAGAGTATCTGTGGATATTAAAGACAGAAAAATCATAGTCAACTCCTGCAAGTCAAGTATGCCCTTCGTACTAGAAAGCCTGGTTACCTCTCATCCAAACGATGGAAACAGCGGGAAGACACTTACAGTAGCTCTCCCGTCCAGGTCCCAGACCTACCCGTCCGTAGTGAGTAGCCGGGATGCATGGATGAGATGTGAGTGCCAAGTTATACTTCCCGGACTGTCAAGCCGGCGGAAATGGCGTGTTGGTGGGCGGGGCTGACATGCTCGAGGACGCACAGCGTGGTGGGTGGGTCTAACCTGGCAAGCTCTGACTGCCGGTGCACCAATCATGGCGGCGGCCATATTGGAACAGAGTAGGATTGCTCCAATCGTAATGCAAGGGTGGCAAGAGGATGCTAAATAAGAATTGTCTTATTAATGAATTTTATGAGATACACCAGTCATAGCGGCGGCCATATTGGAACGGAGTAAGGTGGCTCCAATCATAATGCTAAGTAAGGTTTGTTTTATTAATGAAATGAAGGAATATGACAGTGATGTTGCAAAAACTGTTGTGGATAAAATATCCATCCAGTAAAAACGTGTGGCCTATGATATCCAAAAGTGCTTTATTAGGCACTCACTAATGCTCCATCTAAATTGCGAAATATCCGTGGGGAAGACAAGAGGACATCCTCAGCTGGATGGTTGCCAAGGGAGTCGTCGGGGATCTCATAATGAACCCGAGCATGAGTAATGACTAGAAATAGGGGATGCAATACTTTGTATGATGTAGGATAACAGGGATGTATCTTTTCTGTCAGTCCACAGTTTCTATCTGACATGGATGCTAGAAGACATGTTGGGGCCAGATACGTGTTCGGGACAGTGTATAGATCCACAGGTATCACTGAACAGAGTAATGGAGGTGTCTCAGGGTGGGAGGTACTGAAGCCCTAAGTCATTAACTCCACCCAGGGTATCTCGTCATTTAATCCCTCTGTATCACTCTTCAATCTATGGACCCAGCACTGTTCCTGCCTGAAAAATGTTCTGTTGGTCCAATTTGGATTGGATTCAATAATTGTCCAACTTATACTCTCTGGGTTATGATTTTTCTCCAAGAAATGGCTTAGTAACTTGGTATTCATTTTTTTGCGTCGTATGGTGCTTTTGTGCTCCCCTATTCTGATCTTAACCGGTCTCGTGGTCATGCCTACGTATCTCTTGCCGCAAGGGCAAAGGATGGTATAGATACAGTTTTTAGTATTGCAATTTGTGTGTTTCATCTGTTGCCAAGGTCTAGCCAGCCCGAGGTCAATCTGTTTAGAGGCTGTGGTGAGTGCACATACAGAGCAAGAGCCACAGGGAAAGTGTCCTACCATGGGTGGTAGGGCCCAGAGAGTGGGTTGTCTTGTAAGAGATGTCTTAGGACGAGTATGGACTAAGTGATCCCTCAAATTCTGGGTGCGTTTAAATGCAAACAGTGGTGGAGGGACAGGGGTGAATGTGCCTGTTCCAAGGATGCCCCAGTGTTTCTTTATCACTTTTTGAATCCTGTTGGAGCTAGGCGTGAACGTAGTGACACATGTGATAGCCTCAGATTTCGGTCTGTCCTTAATTTCAAGGAGGGCTTCCCTATGGTTGTTCCGGGCTCGTTTGTGTGCCTGGCGTATTATTTTCTTTGGGTAATTACGCCTCATCAGGTTGTCTGAGAGGATCTCGGATTGTTTCTCAAACTCATTCAGGGTATCACAGTTCCTGCGGAGTCTCAGGAACTGTCCGACTGGTAGGTTGTTCCTTAGTGCTTTTGGATGGTGGCTGTCATAAACGAGAAGACTGTTCCTGTCCGTGGGTTTCCTATAAATGGTTGTGTGTAGGGAACCATTGTCTAAGGAGATAAGAAGGTCTAGGAAAGGAATGCTTTCTCGTGATTTGGTACTTGAAAATCTTAGAAAAGGGTCTAGAGTATTGATCCACCCACAGAATGTTGTGCATAGTTCTTCGTCCCCCCTCCAAAAGAGGAGGATGTTATCGATGTAACGACGCCACATCAAAATGTTCTCTCTGTAGGGACTATTCTCCCCTAGGATATATTTGTCTTCAAAGTCAGCCATATAGAGGCAGGCCAGAATAGGAGCAAAGGTGCTCCCCATGCTGGTGCCCTGGGTTTGGTGATAAAGTTGAGTGTGAAAGGCAAAGAAATTCTCTTTCAGAGCTATGGAGGCACATTCACAAATGAATGAGATGGGTGTCTTATAAGGCCATGGTTCTACATTCCGTAGGGTAGACTCCAACACTTCCAAGGTGGCATCCTGGGGAATGTTCATGTATAGAGCCTCCACATCTAGGGTGACCAAAAGGTTGATGGTTTCCGGTTGAGGGAAGTTTTCAATGAGATTGAGTACTTCAGTTATGTCCCTGAGGTAGGACGGTGTTTCACTCACCAGAGGGCGTAGGTAGAAGTCGCAGAATTTCTGAGGGGTTCCAGCAACGACTCGATGCCTGACACAATAGGACGACCAGGCGGTGGGTTGATCCTTTGTGGATCTTCGGTAGGGTATAGTAGTACGGGGTCCGGGGATCTTCGTTGATGAGGAAGTCCACCTCCTGACGGGAAATCCAGCCTTCCGTTACTGCTTAGTTGACTATGCCCCTGATCCGGATGGTGAGTCGTGTCGTAGGGTCTTCCGTAATTGGTTGGTAATACCTGGTATCCGTAAGTTGGCGGTGGCATTCAGCATCGTATGTGCCAATATCCTGGATAACTGTGGCACCGCCTTTGTCGGCTGGTTTTAAAATGATGCTGGTGTCTTCTGCGATGGATTTCAAGAGGGTTCTCTCCTCTTTGGACATGTTGTCAAAGGGACGTCTGTTGTTCATGGCTGCTACATCCTTCAGAATGGCCTGTTCGAAGGTGAGGACTTCGTTGGGTGTCATGGCAGCTGTAGGGGTGAATTTTGATTTCTTCTTAAGACCGGTCTCAGTAGTAGGGGTGTCCGGTTTATCTTGGAAGAAGGCCTTAAGCCTGACTTTCCTGAAAAATTGGTGGAGTTCCTGGTGAAGTCTGAACGAATCATCAGACGGAGTGGGGACAAAACCCAAGCCCTTCTCCAGGAGCCTGGATTTGCCCTCAGTCAGCTGTCTGGAGGGCAGGTTCACCACTAGGGTTTCTGCCCCATTGTCTTGCTCCGTAGTGTCATTGGTTCCGAGTCTTGCCACTGGACCGTCTTGGATCCTCTTCTTCTTCTGCCTCTTCCTTTGCCCCTCCCTCTGTTGTGAAAAGGGGGGTTCGGGAATTGGTGGTATTGGGGTACCTGTAGGTGGTGTCCTAGTGGCATATTCTACATCGGTGGGGGTCCCATCCATTGTCCCAGGTATAGTGGTGGTTGAAATGACTGTGGCGGGAAATTATGGAATAGTGGTGGCGGATGTTGTTTCAGTATACCCCTGGAGCGAGGTGTGTAGTTTCTGCCCTCATAGCTCGAGTCGCTGCTAGTGGATCCAGATCTCCTTGAGTGATTACTGCTTCCCTCATCAGATATTGTTTCATAGATCTGGATCACATAGTCTTCTTTTGTGTACGGATACACCTTTTCTTTGTCGAAGCGTTTGACGTCTTTCTGGAGTTTTGTTATCTTTTGTTTTGTAAGGAACTCCTTGTGCTCATTCATTTCCTCATTGATTTCAGCAAGTCATGATTTAAATGCTGTGATTGAGATTCCTGCTTTTAGTCCATTCTCAGCTAAGGTTATTTGGACTAAAAGTTCATCCGACAGGCGTTTGGCTGTGTTAATTATTAGAACGAGCCAGTCTCATGTACACTTCCATGCTATCTTTGACCATTCCTTGTGGAAGGTCAGATCTTCTAGGAAGATTCTTGGGGAGAGGGTGACTAGGAGGACATTCGGGGCTATATTCGCCCTCAGATATTCAGTCATGATTATCCCGTGTAGGGCTGCCTTGATCTGTAGTTTTCTCAGCGATTGTAAGGCCTTCCAGTCATCGACCTTGCTCTTTGTTGCTGCGCTCCCATCTTCAACCAGAAGTGAGGGTGCTCTGAGAATCTCTGCCACTACGTCGTCATCGAAACTTAAACCCGGGTTGTCCATGTTTAGTGATAATTGTGCCTAAATAAAACCACGTTGTGGACGGTGTGGTGGTCTATGTGCCAGGAAATGTCAAAGAAAGGATAGCTAGGAGAAAAGATAGAGTGCGTGTCCCACGGCTGGCTGCCGTACTTCAATCTTAACACATTGTAAGGGGGGCGGGGAGCTATTAGAAGAGGAGTAGGTCCAGTAACAGTGCTCCCAAAGAACAACGTATTAAACACTAGGGGGTAGCTGTTCCTAAGGTCAAAGAAAGTCACAACCTTTTCTGGTTGGAAATGAAATATGAGAGTGGTCAATCTCCATAAAGTTGGGTTGTTTAGGGTGATGGGGGAATCCCTCCTTTTAGATATAGTGCCCTCACACACCCTTGCGAGTGTCATGCCTCATCATCGGGTGTTGCTCCTCGTGGGGGTGGCGCTGCTGTCCTCTACGGGCCCCGCAAGAGGGCTCTTTATCGGGGATCTTTTAAGGAGACGCCGCAGTTGTGCATGTGGGTGTGTGGGCCTAGGATAGTGAGTGAGTTAAAATCACCAGTCGGTACCTGGAACCTAATTTTATTCAGGGGTCCGAATGGTAAGGTTAAAATGTGGTGGGATACTGGAGCTCCTCTTTGGAACAAATGTGGAGGGGGGATAAGTGTCTTCCCGCTGCTCTCAGAATCTGTGTGAATGTGTATTAAAAAGATAGAATGGTCAACATGTTTTGCGCTTCTTGTAGGTCCATAAGGGATCCAGGGGTGCTTCGTCAGGACCGAGAAATGTGTAAATAAGGGAAAGTAAACAGGATTCAGGGAAGAAAGGGCCCTGTATACCTGTGGTACCTATAGTTAGGTGTAGATGTGTCCTTGCGCTGAAAGGGAACGTGTAGTACAGGTTCCTAAACCCAACCTGGTAATATAAAAGAGAGAAAGACATACAAAGAATAAAAATTCATATGTACAACACATGTTAACAATTGGAATTCACTGGAACATAGTTGTACTCATAACATGGCAATCATATCTGCATGCAATGACAAGTGCATGCTTAGTGCAGTGTGCCCAGATGGGCATACTATCTAGTGTGGATCAGTACCAGTCTCAAGGCGCCGCTCCCTCCTGTGCGGTGGAGTTGACACGTGAGTTGTGTCAATGTAGGTAGGCTGCACTGCGCCGAAAGCGTGATGTGTTAGGCATAAACTTCACTGGGACATGACTACCCAGGTGTGGACGGGTGGAGTCATAAATAATAGTGAAACTTGCGGCCAGAAGATCACACTTGTTCATAATTAATGTGACACCCGTTGTTCGATGATGACAAGGGTGCTCTCAAGTAAATGAATAAAATGGCATGT
Organism: Calotriton arnoldi; assembly: GCA_963921515.1. Classification (NCBI taxonomy): domain Eukaryota; kingdom Metazoa; phylum Chordata; class Amphibia; order Caudata; family Salamandridae; genus Calotriton; species Calotriton arnoldi. The sequence continues at coordinate 203,060 of CAWUFW010012980.1, read as the reverse complement.
GTCCATGGTCGAGGTCGTGAGTATTGCGGAGGAGGTAAACCAGCACAGTCTCACATACATAGCATACAGCGAACCACTAGTTCATCACTCATGCGCACAACATGACGCCTACCCCTAAATTCTGAAAGGTGGGCCACGTCGGTGCTCACTCGGGTTGTAAGGCAGAGTATCTGTGGATATTAAAGACAGAAAAATCATAGTCAACTCCTGCAAGTCGAGTATGCCCTTCGTACTAGAAAGCCTGGTTACCTCTCATCCAAACAATGGAAACAGCAGGAAGACACTTACAGTAACTCGCCCGTCCAGGTCCCAGACCTACCCGTCCGTAGTGAGTAGCCGGGATGCATGGATGAGATGTGAGTGCCAAGATATACTTCACGGACTGTCAAGCCGGCGGAAATGGCATGTTGGTGGGAGGGGCTGACGTGCTCGAGGACGCATTGGCGTGGTGGGTGGGTCTAACCTGCCAAGCTCTGACTGCCGGTGCACCAGTCATGGCGGCCATATTGGAACAGAGTAGGATTGCTCCAATCGTAATGCAAGGGTGGCAAGAGGATGCTAAATAAGAATTGTCTTATTAATGAAATTAATGAGATACACCAGTCATAGCGGCGGCCATATTGGAACAGAGTAAGGTGGCTCCAATCGTAATGCTAAGTAAGGTTTGTCTTATTAATGAAATGAAGGAATATGACAGTGATGTGGCAAAAACTGTTGTGGATAAAATATCCATCCAGTAAAAACATGTGGCCAATGATATCGGATGTTTCGCAATTTAGGTGGAGCATTAGTGAGTGCCTAATAAAGCACTTTTCGATATCATTGGCCACACGTTTTTACTGGATGGATATTTTATCCACAACAGTTTTTGCCACACCGGGGTAGTCACGTCCCAGTGAAGTTTATGCCTAACACATCATGCTTTCAGCGCAGTGCAGCCTACCTACATTGACACAACTCACGTGTCAACTCCACCGCACAGGAGGCAGCGGCGCCTTGAGACTGGTACTGATCCACACTAGATAGTATGTCCATCTGGGCACACTGCACTAAGCATGCACTTGTCATTGCATGCAGATATGATTGCCATGTTATGAGTACAACTATGTTCCAGTGAATTCCAATTGTTAACATGTGTTGTGCATATGAATTTTTATTGTTTGTATGTCTTTCTCTCTTTTATATTGCCAGGTTGGGTTTAGGAACCTGTACTACACAGCCCTCATCAGCCAGGCTAGCTTGAATCCAGTAGCAAAGTGAGCAAGGGACCCACATCTGGGCATACCCATCCAACTTAGGGCAAACAAAGCAAACACAAGCAGATGATGGACGGAGTGCTGAAACTTTTCAAACACTCACCCCCAGTCACAGATCTGGGTTGAATCCATCATCATTCTTTAGCTCACTTTGCCACCCCAGTTCAGACACAGCTATATGCAAGCCAGTCTTGACCCTGTGCCTCATGGGAACAGTCCAGCCTGAACTGGCAAGCCATGTCTTCCCTGCACCGGAAACAAACATTATGGGATCGGTTTCAGGCTAACAGCCCTCATAGGCCAGGCTAGCTTGAATCCAGTGTCAAAGTGAGCAAGGGACCCACGTCTGGGCATACCCTGCAAACTTAGGGCGAACAAAGCAAACACAATCAGATGATGGACGGAGTGCTGAAACCTTTCAAACACTCACCCCCAGTCACAGATCTGGGTTGAATCCATCATCAATCTTTAGCTCACTTTGCCACCCCAGTTCAGACACAGCTATATGCAAATCGGTCTTGACCCTGTGCCTCATGGGAACAGTCCAACCCGAACTGCCAAACCATGTCTTCCCTGGACCGGAAATAAGCATCCTGGGACTGGTTTCGGGCTAACAGCCCCCATCAGCCAGGCTAGCCTGAATCCAGTGGCAAAGTGAGCAAGGGACCCACGTCTGGGCATACCCTGCCAACTTAGGGCGAACAAAGCAAACACAAGCAGATGATGGACGGTGTGCTGAAACTTTTCAAACACTGTGAGAAGTTGGCCTGGCATATGCTGTCCACTAGTTATAGTGGGCACCTTGCACCAGTCCAAACGACCCTTATTGATGGTAGGTTTAAAGACAACCTTATAGAAAGCTATCCTAGTGGTAGCTGTGGAGAGCAGCCTTCAGGTTAAGTCTTGAAGGAGTGTAAAGCAGCTTGGTTTACCAGATTATAACCTCTTGAATGACCAAATGAAAGGAGAACCACACAAGATATATATAAAATATATGTATTTACTTCTAAACACTCACTACTAATCTCGTTATGAGATTAGAGTCCAAGATACACAATATTACAGTATTAAAACGACAGTAAATAGCACAATATGCAATGGGCTCCAGGGGGAGACCAAACCATATACTAAGAAAGTGGTATAAGAACCACAACTTGACTAGACACAGTGCCTAGAGCACGTAGAATCGCTGGGACCCCAAGGAACCACCCAAGGTAGTGACACAGGGGACCCACGGGGGACGTGTGCAGTGTGAGAACACAGCCGTAAGCGCTGTAGGATTCAATGCGGAAAGTCGCGGTTGGAATTTTAAAGATAAAGGACACTTAGGAGAGGACTTTCAGCAGACCCCTTTAAACTTAAGGGTTTCTAGGGCCAACACCCACGTGAGCACCGGAGTACTCGAGTTACCTCACCCAGGGAAGCCGGGTGCATAGGTGTCAAAGGGTGTCGGGAATCGCCGTCGTTTTCAATGGAGATCTGCTGCAAAGTGCTGCTGCCGTGAAGAAGAAAAGTGTCCGGGTGGATCCAAGCCTGGATCAAAGATGTGAAGAATCTGAAAGCAGAGGGGACAGAGTCTGGGTCACTAGCCAGTGACCAGGAGCGGAGCAATCGAATGCCCACCAATGTCGGGTGCTTCAGGTGCGAAGAGGTGAAGCTTGACTCTGCAGCCACGGGGTCCTGGAGATGTCAACGACAACTAGGAGCTGGATTCGAGCTGTCCCACAGAGGATGTCGAGTGCTGGGGTGTCGGTGATCGGATTGACCACAACAAGCCTTGGCAACAGCAATCCATGCAGGAAAAGAAAAGATGCTTCTGGGTAGACCAGCAAGGTCCTGGGGACTCCCCAAGCAATGGAGAGTCAGGGCACGTCTGGAGACACCAGGGAAGCCCAATTAAAGTTAGAGTTTCCTTCTTGGGGACCCACAGGTCAATGGACCAGGGATCGCAAAGGGACCTCAAGAGGAATCACAAAATGGCGGCCCACGGAATACTCGTTGAGTGTAAGCCTGCAACCTTCAGTGTGATTACTGCATCGGGTTAGGGCTACAAAAAATCCAAAGCTCAGCCTCAGGGGTCACCGGAAAGCTGATGCTTCTGCAAATGGTTGTGGTGTCCAGGGGTTCGGGTTGCACGGTCTTCACGAGGGATATGGGCCTCAGACTTGCTGTGGGCACAGATTGACCTCAGAGACCTTGGAAAACCCACCTCCTGTGTGGCAATATTCTTCGGAGTCCGCAGGAGCTTTGGAGATGCCAACCGGTCAGTTGCGTTAAAGGTGCCTGCCTTGCAGGGGAGTAACTCCTTTACTCCAAGGGAGATTCTTCAGTCATCCAGCGCAGTGTAGATCGTCGAAGTACTTGCTTTCTGGTATCAGAGTTTAGTCCAGGTGTAATCTAAAGTCCTGTAGTCAGGGGTTCCTACTTTATACCCAAGGAAGGGGTGGGACAAACTCTGGGGACCCACCTATGGGAGGGTCAGGAAAGAGGGGTGGCTACACCTATTTCCTTTGTCCAGTTTTGCACCAGAGCAGGGGCTGGTAGCCCCTGCAACCGGTTTGATTTGGACTATGCACAGGGACACCGAATGTGCCCCCAGTGCAGACTTCAAAGCACTCTTGGAGTGCACCCACCCAGCCCCAATACACTAAAACCTGTGTGGGAGGTGGTCACACCTCCCTGCGACAGGAAACCTATTGTCCAGGCCGCCCCTGCCAAAGTTTCGTCCAGCAGCAGGAGGGCAGACTCGTGTCTGTGGCTGCAGCATCCATTTTGTGATGCCAGGGTTCTGTTAAGCTGGTACCGGGTGTACCCGTGGTGCCATGTCTCTCCCTCTAGGAGGGAGTAATCATACCTCCCACCCCAGTACTGGGGTGGAGGTATGATTCCAAGGTGTTTGACACCAAACACGACATGTTTCCATGCAGCCATTCTCAAGTTAGCATTTACCGCGAGGTTATAATGCACTTAAGAGTATATGGTCTGGCTGCATCACAAACAACCCCGGAATGAAGATTCCGAAAGCTGCAGAGGGGCTCTGCTCATGCATGGGCACCCTCTCTCATGAAACCCAGCACCCTGCCTTCAGGATTGTTAAGGCCTGCCATAGGGGTGACTGATAGGTTTACAGGTGCAGTGATATGGAGATATATAGGGAACCTATATCTCAGTAAGGGGTGCATACACCACCTTACACAGGCTGCTGTAGCAGACCTGTGGTGTCATTTTAAAAGGCTTCCCAGGGGTGGCACAATACATGCTGCAGCCCCTGGTAGGCCTCTGGGGTACCTATGCCCTGGGCATATAGAATACCATATACTAGGGACTTATAAGGGTACCCCAGAATCCAATCTGGAGTGTACCTAAAGTACATGCAATCAATTAAGAGTAGAAAGCAGTTAGACTGGGGCCCTGAATGGCAGGGCCTCAGTCTGCCTAAGTCGAAAAACAGTAAAACAACAGCAAAAAGTGGGGGTAACTATAAGAAGCAGATGCTACTCTCCTACAAACACTCACCCCCAGTCACAGATCTGGGTTGAATCCATCATCATTCTTTAGCTCACTTTGCCACCCCAGTTCAGACACAGCTATATGCAAATCAGTCTTGACCCTGTGCCTCATGGGAACAGTCCAGGCCGAACTGCCAAACCATGTCTTCCCTGGACGGGAAACAAGCATCCTGGGACCGGTTTCGGGCTAACTTCCCTCATCAGCCAGGCTAGCTTGAATCCAGTGGCAAAGTGAGCAAGGGACTCCCGTCTGGGCATACCCTGCCAACTTAGGGCGAACAAAGCAAACACAAGCAGATGATGGACGGAGTGCTGAAGATTTTCAAACATTCACCCCCAATCACAGATCTAGGTTGAATACATCATCATTCTTTAGCTCACTTTGACACACCAGTTCAGACACAGCTATATGCAAATCAGTCTTCACCCTGTGCCTCACGGGAACAGTACGGTCCGAAACTGCCAAGCCATGTCTTCCCTGGACCGGAAATAAACAAGCATCCTTGAATCGGTTTTGGGCTAACAGCCCTCATCTGCCAGGCTAGCTTAAATCCAGTGGCAAAGTGAGCAAGGGACCCACGTCTGGGCATACCCTGCCAACTTAGGGCGAACAAAGCAAACACAAGCAGATGTTGGACGGAGTGCTGAAACTTTTCAAACACTCACCCCCAGTCACAGATCTGGGTTGAATCCATCATCATTCTTTAGCTCACTTTGACACCCCAGTTCAGACACAGCTATATGCAAATCAGTATTGACCCTGTGCTTCATGGGAACAGTCCAGCCCGAACTGCCAAGCCATGTCTTCCCTGTGCCAGAAACAAGCATCCTGGGACCGGTTTCGGGCTAACAGCCCTCATCAGCCAGGCAAGCCTGAATCCAGTGGCAAAGTGAGCAAGGGACCCACGTCAGGGCATACCCTGCCAACTTAGGGCGAACAAAGCAAAAACAAGCAGATGATGGACGGAGTGCTGAAACTTTTCAAACACTCAACCACAGTCACAGATTTGGGTTGAATCCATCATCATTCTTTAGTTCACTTTGCCACCCCAGTTCAGACACAGCTATATGCAAATCAGTCTTGACCCTGTGACTCATGCGAACATTCCAGCCCGAACTGCCAAGCCATGTCTGTCCTGGGCCAGAAACAAGCATCCTGGGACGTGTTTCGGGCTAACAGCCCTCATCAGCCAGCCTAGCCTGAATCCAGTGGCAAAGTAAGCAAGGGACCCACGTCTGGGCATACCCTGCCAAATTAGGGTGAACAAAGCAAACACAAGCAGATGATGGACGGAGTCCTGAAACTTTTCAAACACTCACTCACCGTGACAGATCTGGGTTGAATCCATCATCATTCTTTAGCTCACTTTGCCACCCCAGTTCAGAAACAGGTATATGCAAATCAGTCTTGACCCTGTGCCTCATGGGAACAGTCCAGCCCGAACTGCCAAACCATGTCTTCCCTGGACTGGAAACAAGCATCCTGGCACCCGTTTCTGGCTAACAGCCCTCATCAGCCAGGCTAGCTTGAATCCATTGGCAAAGTGAGCAAGGGACCCACATCTGGGTATACCCTGCCAACTTGGGGCGAACAAAGCAAACACAAGCAAATGATGGACGGACTGCTGAAACTTTACAAATTCTCACCCCCAGTCACAGATCTGGGTTGAATCCATCATCATTCTTTAGCTCACTTTGCCACCCCAGTTCAGACACAGCTATATGCAAATCAGTCTTGACCCTGTGCCTCATGGGAACAGTCCAGCCCGAACTGCCAAGCCATGTCTGCCCTGGGCCAGAAACAAGCATCCTGGGACCGCTTTCGGGCTAACAGCCCTCATCAGCCAGACTAGCTTGAATCCAGTGGCAAAGTGAGCAAGGGATCCACGTCTGGGCATACCCTGCCAACTTAGTGCGAACAAAGCAAACACAAGCAGATGATGGGCGGAGTGCTGAAACTTTTCAAACACTCACCCCCAGTCACAGACCTGGGTTGAAACCATCATCATTCTTTAGCTCACTTTGCCACCCCAGTTCAGACACAGCTATATGCAAATCAGTCTTGACCCTGTGCCTCATGGGAACAGTCCAGCCCGAAATGCCAAGCCATGTCTTCCCTGGACCGGAAACAAGAATCCTGGGACCGGTTTCGGGCTAACAGCCCTCATCAGCCATGCTAGCCTGAATCCAGTGGCAAAGTGAGCAAGGGACCCACGTCTGGGCATACCCTGCCAATTTAGGGCGAACAAAGCAAACACAAGCAGATGATGGACGCAGTGCTGAAACTTTTCAAACACTCACCCACAGTGACAGATCTGGGTTGAATCTATCATCATTCTTTAGCTCACTTTGCCACCCCAGTTCAGAAACAGGTATATGCAAATCAGTCTTGACCCTGTGCCTCATGGGAACAGTCCAGCCCGAACTGCCAAGCCATGTCTGCCCTGCGCCAGAAACAAGCATCCTGGGACCGGCTTCGGGCTAACAGCCCTCATCAGCCAGACTAGCTTGAATCCAGTGGCAAAGTGAGCAAGGGACCCACGTCTGGGCATACCCTGCCAACTTAGGGCGAACAAAGCAAACACAAGCAGATGATGGGCGGAGTGCTGAAACTTTTCAAACACTCACCCCCAGTCACAGATCTGGGTTGAATCCATCATCATTCTTTAGCTCACTTTGACACCACAGTTCAGACACAGCTATATGCAAATCAGTCTTGACCCTGTGCCTCATGGGAACAGTACAGCCTGAAATGCCAAGCCTCATCTTCCCTGGACCAGAAACAAGCATCCTGGGACCGGTTTCTGGCTAACAGCCCTCATCAGCCAGACTAGCTTGAATCCAGTGGCAAAGTGAGCAAGGTACTCACGTCTGGGCATACCCTGCCAACTAAGGGCGAACAAAGCAAACACAAGCAGATGATGGACGGATTGCTGAAACTTTTCAAACACTCACCCCCAGTCACAGATCTTGCTTGAATCCATCATCATTCTTTAGCTCACTTTGCCACCCCAGTTCAGACACATCTATATGCAAATCAGTCTTGACCCTGTGCCTCATGGGAACAGACCAGCCCGAACTGCCAAGCCATGTCTTCCCTGGACCGGAAACAAGCATCCTGGGACCAGTTTCGGGCTAACAGCCCTCATCAGCCAAGCTAGCTTGAATCCAGTGGCAAAGTGAGCAAGGGACCCACGTCTGGGCATACCCTGCCAACTTAGGGCGAACAAAGCAAACACAAGCAGATGATGGACGGTGTGCTGAAACTTTTCAAACACTGTGAGAAGTTGGTCTGGCATATGCTGTCCACTAGTTATAGTGGGCACCTTGCACCAGTCCAAATGACCCTTATTGATGGTAGGTTTAAAGACAACCTTATAGAAAGCTATCCTAGTGGTAGCTGTGGAGAGCAGCCTTCAGGCTAAGTATTGAAGGAGTGTAAAGCAGCTTGGTTTACCAGATTATAACCTCTTGAATGACCAAATGAAAGGAGAACCACACACGATATATATAAAATATATGTATTTATTTCTAAACACTCACTACTAATCTCTTTATGAGATTAGAGTCCAAGATACACAATATTACAGTATTAAAACGACAGTAAATAGCACAATATACAATGGGCTCCAGGGGGAGACCAAACCATATATTAAGAAAGTGGTATAAGAACCACGACTTGACTAGACACAGTGCCTAGAGCACGTAGAATCGCTGGGACCCCAAGGAACCACCCAAGGTAGTGACACAGGGGACCCACGGGGGTCATGTGCAGTGTGAGAACACAGCCGCGAGTGCCGTAGGGATCAATACGGAAAGTCGCAGTTGGAATTTTAAAGATAAAGGACGCTTAGGAGAGGACTTTCAGCAAACCCCTTTAGACTTAAGGGTTTCTAGGGCCAACACTCACGTGAGCACCGGAGTACTCGAGTTACTTCACCCAGGGAAGCCGGGTGCATAGGTGTCAAAGGGTGTCGGGAATCGCCGTCATTTTCAATGTGTCCGGGTGGATCAAAGCCTGGATCAAAGATGTGAAGAACCTGAAAGCAGAGGGGAGAGAGTGTGGGTCACTAGCCAGTGACCAGGAGCGGAGCAATTGAATGCCCACCGATGTTGGGTGCTTCAGGTGCAAAGAGGTGAAGCTTGACTCTGCACCCACGGGGTCCTGGAGATGTCGACGATGACCAGGAGCCGGATTCGAGCTGTCCCATAAAGGATGTCGAGTGCTGGGGTGTCGGTGATTGGATTGACCACAACAAGCCTCGGCAACAGCAACCCATGCAGGAAGAGAAAATATGCTTCTGTGCGGACCAGCAAGGTCCTGGGGACTCCCCAAGCGATGGAGAGTCAGAGCATGTCTGGAGCAACCAGAGAAGCCCAATTAAAGTTAGAGTTGCCTTCTTGTGGACCCACAGGTCAACAGACCAGGGATCGCAAAGTGACCTCGAGAGGAATCACAAAATGGCAGCCCACGGAACACTCGTTGAGTGTAGGCCTGTAATCTTCAGTGTGATTACTGCGTGGCATTAGGGCTACCAGTAACCCAAAGCTCAGCTTCAGGGGTCACCGGAAAGCTGATGCTTCTGCAAATGGTTGCGGTGTCCAGGGGTTCAGGTTGCACGGTCTCCAGGAGGGATACAGGCCTCAGACTTGCTGTGGACACAGATCGACCTCAGAGACCTCGGAAAACCAAACTCCTGTGAGGCAATATTCTTTGGAGTCCGCAGGAGCTTTGGAGATGCCAACTGGTCAGTTGCATTAAAGGTGCCTGCCTTGCAGGGGAGTAACTCCTTTACTCCAAGGGAGATTCTTCAGTCATCCAGCGTAGTGTAGATCGTCAAAGTACTTGCTTTCTGGTATCAGAGTTTAGTCCAGGTGTAATCTAAAGTCTTGTAGTCAGGGTTCCTACTTTATACCCAAGGAAGGGGTGGGACAAACACTGGGGACCCACCTATGGGAGGGTCAGGAAAGAGGGGTGGCTACACCCATTTCCTTTGTCCAGTTTCACGCCAGAGCAGGGGCTGGTAGCCCCTGCAACCGGTTTGAGCTGGACTATGCACAGGGACACCAAATGTGCCCCCTGTGCAGACTTCAAAGCACTCTTGGAGTGCACCCACCCAGCCCCAATACACTAAAACCTGTCTGGGAGGTGGTCACACCTCCCTGCGACAGGAAACCTATTGTCCAGGCCTCCCCTGCTGGAGTTTCATCCAGCAGCAGGAGGGCAGACTCATGTCTGTGGCTTCAGCATCCATTTTGTGATGCCAGTGTTCTGTTAAGCTGGTACCGGGTGTACCCGTGGTGCCATGTCTCTCCCTCTAGGAGGGAGTAATCATACCTCCCACCCCAGTACTGGGGTGGAGGTATGATTCCAAGGTGTTTGACACCAAACACGACATGTTTCCATGCAGCCATTCTCAAGTTAGCATTTACCGCGAGGTTATAATGCACTTAAGAGTATATGGTCTGGCTCCATCACAAACAACCCCGGAATGAAGATTCCGAAAGCTGCAGAGGGGCTCTGCTCATGCATGGGCACCCTCTCTCATGAAACCCAGCACCCTGCCTTCAGGATTGTTAAGGCCTGCCATAGGGGTGACTGATAGGTTTACATGTGCAGTGATATTGAGAGATATAGGGAACCTATATCTCAGTAAGGGGTGCATACACCACCTTACACAGGCTGCTGTAGCAGACCTGTGGTGTCATTTTAATTGGCTTCCTAGGGGTGGCACAATATATGCTGCAGCCCCTGGTAGGCCTCTGGGGTACCTATGCCCTGGGCATATAGGATACCATATACTAGGGACTTAAAGGGTACCCCAGAATCCAATCTGGAGTGTACCTAAAGTACATGCAATCAATTTAGAGTAGAAAGCAGATAGAGTGGGGTCCTGAATGGCAGGGCCTCAGTCTGGCTAAGTCAAAAATCAGTGAAACATCATCAAAAAGTGGGGGTGACTATAAGAAGCAGATCCTACTCTCCTACAAACACTCACCCCCAGTCACAGATCTGGGTTGAATCCATCATCATTCTTTAGCTCACTTTGCCACCCCAGTTCAGACACAGCTATATGCAAACCAGTCTTGACCCTGTGCCTCATGGGAACAGTCCAGCCCGAACTGCCAAGCCATGTCTTCCCTGGACCGGAAACAATCATCCTGGGACCAGTTTTGGGCTAACAGACTAGCTTGAATCCAGTGGCAAAGTGAGCAAGGGACCCATGTCTGGGCATACCCTGCCAACTTAGGGCGAACAAAGCAAACACAAGCAGATGATGGACGGAGTGCTGAAACTTTTCAAACATTCACCCCCAGTCACAGATCTGGGTTGAATCAATCATCATTCTTTAGCTCACTTTGCCATCCCAGTTCAGACACAGCTATATGCAAATGAGTCTTGACCCTGTGCCTCATGGGAACAGTCCAGCCTGAACTGACAAGCCATGTCTACCCTGGACCGGAAACAAGCATCCTGGGACCGGTTTCGGACTAACAGCCCTCATCAGCCAGGCTAGCCTGAATCCAGTGGCAAAGTGAGCAAGGGACCCCCGTCTAGGCATACCCTGCCAACTTAGGGCGAACAAAGCAAACACAAGCAGATGATGGACGGAGTGCTGAAGCTTTTCAAACATTCACCCCCAATCACAGATCTAGGTTGAATACATCATCATTCTTTAGCTCACTTTGCCACCCCAGTTCAGACACAGCTATATGTAAATCAGTATTGACCCTGTGCCTCACGGGAACAGTCCGGCCTGAACTGCCAAGCCTTGTCTTCCCTGGACCGGAAACAAGCATCCTGGGACCGGTTTCGGGCTAACAGCCCTCATCAGCCAGGCTAGCTTGTATCCAGTGGCAAAGTGAGCAAGGGACCCACGTCTGGGCATATCCTGCCAACTTAGGGCGAACAAAGCAAACACAAGCAGATGATGGATGGAGTGCTGAAACTATTCAAACACTCACCCCCAGTCACAGATCTGGGTTGAATCCATCATCATTCTTTAGCTCACTTTGCCACCCCAGTTCAGACGCAGCTATATGCAAATCAGACTTGACCCTGTACCTCATGGGAACAGTCCAGCCCGAACTGCCAAGCCATGTCTTCCCTGGACCGGAAACAAGCATCCTGGGACCTGTTTCGGGCTAACAGCCCTCATCAGTCAGGCTAGCTTGAATTCAGTGGGACAGTGAGCACGGGACCGACTACTGGCCATACCCTGCCAACTTAGTGCAAACAAAGCAAACACAAGCAGATGATGGACGCAGTGCTGTAACTTTTCAAACACTCACCCCCAGTCACAGATCTGGGTTGAATCCATCATCATTCTTTAGCTCACTTTGCCACCCCAGTTCAGACACAGCTATATGCAAATCAGTCTTGTCCCTGTGCCTCATGGGAACAGTCCAGCACGAACTGCCAAACCATGTCTTCTCTGGACGGGAAACAAGCATCCTGGGACCGGTTTCGGGCTAACAGCCCTCGTCAGCCAGGCTAGCTTGTATCCAGTGGCAAAGTGAGCAAGAGACCCACGTCTGGGCATACCCTGCCAACTTAGGGCGAACAAAGGAAACAATAGCAGATAATGTACGGAGTGCTGAATCTTTTCAAACACTCACCCCCAGTCACAGATCTGGGTTGAATCAATCATCATTCTTTAGCTCACTTTGCCACCCCAGTTCAGACACAGCTATATGCAAATGAGTCTTGACCCTGTGCCTCATGGGAACAGTCCAGCCTGAACTGACAAGCCATGTCTACCCTGGACTGGAAACAAGCATCCTGGGACTGGTTTCGGGCTAACAGCCCTCATCAGCCAGGCTAGCCTGAATCCAGTGGCAAATTGAGCAAGTGACCGACGTCTGGGCATACCCTGCCAACTTAGGACGAACAAATCAAACACAAGCAGATGATGGACGGAGTGCTGAAACTTTTCAAACACTCACACCCAGTCACAGATCTGGGTTGAATCCATCATCATTCTGTAGCTCACTTTGCCACCCCAGTTCAGACACAGCTATATGCAAATCAGTCTTGACCCTGTACCTCATGGGAACAGTCCAGTCCGAACTGCCAAACCATGTCTTTCCTGGACCGGAAACAAGCATCCTGGGACCGGTTTCGGGCTAACTTCCCTCATCAGCCAGGCTAGCTTGAATCCAGTGGCAAAGTGAGCAAGGGACCCACGTCTGGGCATATCCTGCCAACTTAGGGCGAACAAAGCAAACACAAGCAGATGATGGATGGAGTGCTGAAACTATTCAAACATTCACCCCCAATCACAGATCTAGGTTGAATACATCATCATTCTTTAGCTCACTTTGCCACCCCAGTTCAGACACAGCTATATGCAAATCAGTCTTGACCCTGTACCTCATGGGAACAGTCCAGCCCGAACTGCCAAGTCATGTCTTCCCTGGACCGGAAACAAGCATCCTGGGACCTGTTTCGGGCTAACAGCCCTCATCAGTCAGGCTAGCTTATATTCAGTGGGAAAGTGAGCAAGGGACTGACTACTGGCCATACCCTGCCAACTTAGTGCAAACAAAGCAAACACAAGCAGATGATGGACGCAGTGCTGTAACTTTTCAAACACTCACCCCCAGTCACAGATCTGGGTTGAATCCATCATCATTCTTTAGCTCACTTTGCCACCCCAGTTCAGACACAGCTATATGCAAATCAGTCTTGACTCTGTGCCTCATGGGAACAGTCCAGCACGAACTGCCAAACCATGTCTTCTCTGGACGGGAAACAAGCATCCTGTGACCGCTTTCGGGCTAACAGCCCTCATCAGCCAGGCTAGCCTGAATCCAGTGGCAAATTGAGCAAGTGACCGACGTCTGGGCATACCTTGCCAACTTAGGATGAACAAATCAAACACAAGCAGATGATGGACGGAGTGCTGAAACTTTTCAAACACTCACACCCATTCACAGATCTGGGTTGAATCCATCATCATTCTTTAGCTCACTTTGCCACCCCAGTTCAGACACAGCTATATGCAAATCAGTCTTGACCCTGTACCTCATGGGAACAGTCCAGCCCGAACTGCCAAACCATGTCTTTCCTGGACCGGAAACAAGCATCCTGGGACCGGTTTCGTGCTAACTTCGCTCATCAGCCAGGCTAGCTTGAATCCAGTGGCAAAGTGAGCAAGGGACCCCCGTCTGGGCATACCCTGCCAACTTAGGGCGAACAAAGCAAACACATGCAGATGATGGACGGAGTGCTGAAGCTTTTCAAACATTCACCCACCATCACATATCTAGGTTGAATACATCATCATTCTTTAGCTCACTTTGCCACCCCAGTTCAGACACAGCTATATGCAAATCAGTCTTGACCCTGTGCCTCACGGGAACAGTCCGGCCAGAACTGCCAAGCCATGTCTTCCCTGGACCGGAAACAAGCATCCTGGGACTGGTTTAGGGCTAACTTCGCTCATCAGCCAGGATAGCTTGAATCCAGTGGCAAAGTGAGCAAGGGACCCCCGTCTGGGCATACCCTGACAACTTAGGGTGAACAAAGCAAACACAAGCAGATGATGGACGGAGTGCTGAAGCTTTTCAAACATTCACCCCCAATCACAGATCTAGGTTGAATACATCATCATTCTTTAGCTCACTTTGCCACCCCAGTTCAGACACAGCTATATGCAAATATGTCTTGACCCTGTGCCTCACGGGAACAGTCCAGCCCGAACTGCCAAGCCATGTCTTCCCTGGACCGGAAACAAGCATCCTGGGACCGGTTTCGGGCTAACAGCCCTCATCAGCCAGGCTAGCTTGTATCCAGTGGCAAAGTGAGCAAGGGACCCACATCTGGGCATATCCTGCCAACTTAGGGCGAACAAAGCAAACACAGGCAGATGATGGATGGAGTGCTGAAACTATTCAAACACTCACCCCCAGTCACAGATCTGGGTTGAATCCATCATCATTCTTTAGCTCACTTTGCCACCCCAGTTCAGACGCAGCTATATGCAAATCAGACTTGACCCTGTAACTCTTGGGAACAGTCCAGCCCGAACTGCCAAGCCATGTCTTCCCTGGACCGGAAACAAGCATCCTGGGACCGGTTTCGGGCTAACAGCCCTCATCAGCCAGGCTAGCTTGAATCCAGTGGCAAAGTGAGCAAGGGACCCACGTCTGGGCATACCCTGCCAACTTAGGGTTAATAAAGCAAACACAAGCAGATGATGCACAGAGTGCTGAAACTTTTCAAACACTCACCCCCAGTCACAGATCTGGGTTGAATCCATCATCATTCTTTAGCTCACTTTGCCACCCCAGTTCAGACACAGCTATAATAATAATAATAATAATAATACTGAAATTTATATAGCGCGAACAGCTACCTCAAAAACAGAGGTGTCCCGGCGCTCTAGCAGCAAGCAGCGCGTGCACATAAGTTTAGGCACTGAAGTCAGACCTAATCGTTGCTAAAAAGCCATGTCTTCAGCGCTTTTCTAAAACTGGTCTCAGTGTTAGCTTGGCGGAGAAACCCAGGTAGGGCATTCCACAATTTAGCCGTTCTTACTGTGAGCGCCCTACCACCCAGACGGGCTTTCACAAAGCGGGGAGCGTGGAGCAGATTCTGAGAGTTTGACCGCAGAGAGCGATTTTGCTTATACCGGCCAAGTCTTTGTTTAAGATAGCTAGGACATCTTCCCTGAAGAGCCCGATAGGCCAAAGTCAGGGCCTTAAATTCAATTCTTTTGGCTACCGGGAGCCAGTGTAGTTCCTGTAAATGCGGAGAGACATGATGTCGAAAAGGGATGCGTCTAATTAGTCTCGCAGCCGCATTCTGCACCATCTGCAGACGTCTAATCGAATATTTAGGCAGGCCAAGATATAGGCCGTTTGCGTAATCCAGCCTAGATGTCACTGTGGCATGGACTACGGCTTTACGGCAATCTTCTGGCATAAAATGAAGAAATTTACGAAGATTTCTCATTTTACTAAAACACGAAGCGGTGACCTGTTGGATTTGGGCAGAGAAAGAGAGATCCGCCTCCCATCTCACCCCTAGATTTTTAATACTCGTGCTAGGAGAAGGCGGAGGGCCCATTTCTACTGGCCACCACAGATCTGAAGCAGGCACAGGGCCATTGCCGAAAAACAGCACCTCTGTTTTTCCCGCATTGAGTTTTAGTTTGTTTGTATTCATCCATATGGCTATGTCTCTCAAACAACCTTTAAAATTCATAAAAGCCTCTGTCGTTCGCTCCTGAAAAGGGAAAACCAGCTGGGTGTCGTCAGCGTAGGAGATTGCCTTCACTCCCCAGTTGGCAATCAAAGAGAAAAGAGGGGCTAGGTACAAATTAAAAAGTAAAGGACTCAACGCGGAGCCTTGAGGGACGCCGCACCATAGGGCTTTAGGTTTTGATTCAAATGGTTGTAGAGCAACTCTTTGGGTACGGCCGCTTAAGTATGATTTCAGCCAGGTCAAAACCTTCCCCCCAAAACCTGTGTCTTGCAATCTCTGCACCAACATGGTGTGGTCGACGGTGTCGAAAGCTGCAGACAGATCCAGGAGCACCAGTACCACTGAAGCCCCTGAATCTAACGACCATCTCACCGACTCGGCCACCTCCAGGAGGGCAGTCTCCGTGCTATAGCCTGCCCGAAAACCAGATTGTGTGTCATGCAGGGCGGCATTGTTCTCAACAAAGTTGGTCAGTTGCCGCTGAACCAGCTTCTCTAGCATTTTACCCAGAGCAGGCAGTAAGGAGATTGGCCTAAGATTGTTGAGATCTCCTGGGTCACCATTGGGTTTCTTTCTCAAAGGGAGAAGGGTAGCATGTTTCCACTTATCGGGAAAAGTGCCAGTTCCAAGAGATACGTTCCAGATATGAACTAGCACACCAGTGAGAGACTGAGACAGCATTTTCCAAAGTTTAGGAGGGCAAGGATCATCTGGGGCACCTGATCTGCATTTTTGGATTTCAGCCAGTGCATCCTGATGTGAAATGGGTAGAAAATTTGTAAACATTGGAACCTCCACTGCTTCCAAAGGTGTGTCCGGTTTCTCTGTTACCATGGGTGCTGAAAAGGAGTTGTAGACCTTTAAAATTTTATTATCAAAAAAGCTAGAAATATCTTCACACAAGGCTAGGGAAGGTTGCACTTCAGTCTCTATTGCTTTTGGCTTAAAGAAGGTCTGTACTACCTTAAACACCTCTTTGCTGGAATTATCTGCCTTATGGATACTTGAGACAATAAAATTTCTTCTGGCTATTTTTTGCGACTTATGAAAATCTTTCAGAGCCTTTTTGTAGATTGCTTTAGCTAAGTCGCAATAATTTATTCTCCACAAGCGTTCCAGTCTTTTGCACCTCCTCTTTTCTTCTCTGAGTAAATCAGAGAACCAAGGCGCCGATGGAGACAGTCTACAAGACTTCACCATTCTAGCCGGCGCAACAGCCTCCACAGCCGTGGAGATCCATTGATTTATTGCAAGAGCATCTACATTGGGGTCTAAAGATAAAAGAGGAAGGTTATTCTGAAGGGTAGGACCTAGTGCTGCCGCAGTCAGATTTTTCCAGTTTCTTTTTATGGCAAAACGCTTGCCTCTGGCCTGGCCGGTATTAGTCAGCCTAACCGAAAAAGGAATCAGATAATGATCCGACCATACCAGAGGGCAGGGGGACTCCATAACCATTGAAGAAATATTCGAGAAGACTAGATCCAGGGTATGACCTGCTTTATGGGTCGGAGCGGCTACCATTTGCAATAAATTGGCGCCTGCCAGCGAGGAGACCAGCTGAACTGCCTGTGAGCAATGAGGATCATTCACATGTAAATTAAAATCGCCAAGGGCCATAAAATTTGCATAATCTAGCGATTTTTTAGCAATATAGTTGCAAAGATCCTGACATATATTGGCTACACAGTCAGGTGGTCTATAGATGAGTATACCTGAAAGGGATGAAGAGGGATTGATTTGGAGGCAAAGATTGAGGCCTTCAATACCCTGTATATTGAGAGGGGCAGAGGAAACCAACTCCCATGAGTCTTTAAATATAATGGCCACCCCACCCCCTCTTTTGTTGCCCTCTCTATTTGCATAGCACATTTTGAAACCTGGCGGGATGGCAAGAGTAATTGCTGCCACAGTGTCCGCATTAAGCCAGGTTTCTGTTAAAAACATGGCATCCCATGAGAGATCGGCTAGGGCCAGCCAGATATCATCAGCATGTTTAGCAAGGGACCTACAATTAACTAGGCACGCTCTAATTGTAACCATATGCTTTGCTGCAATGTCCAAAGGGGTTATTATCCCAGAGTTGCTCTTAATTTGCCTCCCTCCCGCAAGATTCAGCCCCTGACCACAAGAATTACAACTGTCTGGCAGACTAGTCACAGCAAGATCAATCTTATGTAGCTCTGGGCAAGCAGCCCATTTACGAGACAGCAGCTCGTCTCGAGACCACCGTACAACCCTCTCCCGGCATTCCCAACCGGCAGCATGGCTGGCGCTGGTCGCGTTCGGCTCGCGGACGGGCGCAGACGGGCTTGCCTTTGGCGCGCCTTTGGCGCGCCGGTGGCGCGCCCGCTGCGCACGTCTGCTGCGCGGCCGAGCCCCCATCAGCCTTAAATACACCGGGGCAAGAAATCTGAAGATTGGGGGAGGAGTCGCGTCCCTCCGTGCAATCGGCACTGAAAGCCGTGACGGACCATGGCAGCGAAACCAAGTCAGGCAGGTAGGAAATAATGTGCAAAAAGCAGTAACACTATAAAACTTTAAAAACACTTTTAAAAAGAGCCAGTTTTGAAGCAACTCAGCACGCGCTACTCACTGCTGCGCGGCCGAGCCCCCATCAGCCTTAAATA
Source organism: Calotriton arnoldi (assembly GCA_963921515.1). NCBI lineage: Eukaryota > Metazoa > Chordata > Amphibia > Caudata > Salamandridae > Calotriton > Calotriton arnoldi. The sequence goes on along the minus strand of CAWUFW010012980.1, from coordinate 184,456 downwards.
CACCGGGGCAAGAAATCGGAAGATTGGGGGAGGAGTCGCGTCCCTCCGTGCAATCGGCACTGAAAGCCGTGACGGACCAGGGCAGCGAAACCAAGTCAGGCAGTTAGGAAATAATGTGCAAAAAGCAGTAACACTATAAAACTTTAAAAACACTTTTAAAAAGAGCCAGTTTTGAAGCAACTCAGCACGCGCTACTCACTGTACTATACGCAGATCAGTCTTGACCCTGTGCCTCATGTGAACAGTCCAGCAGGAACTGCCAAGCCATGTCTACCCTGGACCGGAAACAAGCATCCTGGGACTGGATTCGGGCTACCAGCCCTCATCAGCCAGGCTAGCTTGAATCCAGTGGCAAAGTGAGCAAGGGACCCACGTCTGGGCATACCCTGCCAACTTAGGGCGAACAAAGCAAACACAAGCAGATGATGGACGGAGTGCTGAAACTTTTCAAACACTCACCCCCAGTCACAGATATGAATTGAATACATCATCATTCTTTAGCTCACTTTGCCACCCCAGTTCAGACACAGCTATATGCAAATCAGTCTTGACCCTATGCCTCATGGGAACAGTCCAGCCCGAACTGCAAAGCCATGTCTTCCCTGGACCGGAAACAAGCATCCTGTGATCGGTTTCGAGCTAACAGCCCTCATCAGCCAGGCTAGCTTGAATCCATTTGGAAAGTGAGCAAGGGACCCACTTCTGGGCATACCCTGCCAACTTAGCGCGAACAAAGCAAACATAATCAGATGATGGACGGAGTACTGAAACTTTTCAAACACCCCCAGTCATAGATCTGGGTTGAATCCATCATCATTCTTTAGCTCACTTTGCCTCCCCAGTTCAGACACAGCTATATGAAAATCAGTCTTGACCCTCTGCGTCATGGGAACAGTCCAGCCTGAACTGCCAAGCCATGTCTTCCCTGGACCGGAAAGAAGCATCCTGGGACCGGTTTTGAGCTAACAGCCCTCATCAGCCAGGCTAGCTTGTATCCAGTGGCAAAGTGAGCAAGGGACCCACGTCTGGGCATACCCTGCCAACTTAGGGCGAACAAAGCAAACACAAGCAGATGATGGATGGAGTGCTGAAACTATTCAAACACTCACCCCCAGTCACAGATCTGGGTTGAATCCGTCATCATTCTTTAGCTCACTTTGCCACCCCAGTTCAGACACAGCTATATGCAAATCAGTCTTGACCCTGTACCTCATGGGAACAGTCCAGCCTGAACTGCCAAGCCATGTCTTCCCTGGACCGGAAAGAAGCATCCTGGGACCGGTTTTGGGCTAACAGCCCTCATCAGCCAGGCTAGCTTGTATCCAGTGGCAAAGTGAGCAAGGGACCCACGTCTGGGCATACCCTGCCAACTTAGGGCGAACAAAGGAAACAATAGCAGATAATGTACGGAGTGCTGAATCTTTTCAAACACTCACCCCCAGTCACAGATCTGGGTTGAATCAATCATCATTCTTTAGCTCACTTTGCCACCCCAGTTCAGACACAGCTATATGCAAATGAGTCTTGACCCTGTGCCTCATGGGAACAGTCCAGCCTGAACTGACAAGCCATGTCTACCCTGGACCGGAAACAAGCATCCTGGGATAGGTTTCGGGCTAACAGCCCTCATCAGCCAGGCTAGCCTGAATCCAGTGGCAAATTGAGCAAGTGACCGACGTCTGGGCATACCCTGCCAACTTAGGACGAACAAATCAAACACAAGCAGATGATGGACGGAGTGCTGAAACTTTTCAAACACTCACACCAAGTCACAGATCTGGGTTGAATCCATCATCATTCTGTAGCTCACTTTGCCACCCCAGTTCAGACACAGCTATATGCAAATCAGTCTTGACCCTGTACCTCATGGGAACAGTCCAGTCCGAACTGCCAAACCATGTCTTTCCTGGACCGGAAACAAGCATCCTGGGACCGGTTTCAGGCTAACTTCCCTCATCAGCCAGGCTAGCTTGAATCCAGTGGCAAAGTGAGCAAGGTACCCCCGTCTGGGCATACCCTGCCAACTTAGGGCGAACAAAGCAAACACAAGCAGATGATGGACGGAGTGCTGAAGCTTTTCAAACATTCACCCCCAATCACAGATCTAGGTCTAATACATCATCATTCTTTAGCTCACTTTGCCACCCCAGTTCAGACACAGCTATATGCAAATCAGTCTTGACCCTGTGCCTCACGGGAACAGTCCGGCCTGAACTGCCAAGCCATGTCTTCCCTGGACCGGAAACAAGCATCCTGGGACCGGTTTCGGGCTAACAGCCCTCATCAGCCAGGCTAGCTTGTATCCAGTGGCAAAGTGAGCAAGGGACCCACGTCTGGGCATATCCTGCCAACTTAGGGCAAACAAAGCAAACACAAGCAGATGATGGATGGAGTGCTGAAACTATTCAAACACTCACCCCCAGTCACAGATCTGGGTTGAATCCATCATCATTCTTTAGCTCACTTTGCCACCCCAGTTCAGACGCAGCTATATGCAAATCAGACTTGACCCTGTACCTCATGGGAACAGTCCAGCCCGAACTGCCAAGCCATGTCTTCCCTGGACCGGAAACAAGCATCCTGGGACCTGTTTCGGGGTAACAGCCCTCATCAGTCAGGCTAGCTTGAATTCAGTGGGAAAGTGAGCAAGGGACCGACTACTGGCCATACCCTGCCAACTTAGTGCAAACAAAGCAAACACAAGCAGATGATGGACGCAGTGCTGTAACTTTTCAAACACTCACCCCCAGTCACAGATCTGGGTTGAATCCATCATCATTCTTTAGCTCACTTTGCCACCCCAGTTCAGACACAGCTATATGCAAATCAGTCTTGACCCTGTGCCTCATGGGAACAGTCCAGCACGAACTGCCAAACCATGTCTTCTCTGGACGGGAAACAAGCATCCTGGGACCGGTTTCGGGCTAACAGCCCTCATCAGCCAGGCTAGCCTGAATCCAGTGGCAAATTGAGCAAGTGACCGACGTCTGGGCATACCCTGCCAACTTAGGATGAACAAATCAAACACAAGCAGATGATGGACGGAGTGCTGAAACTTTTCAAACACTCACACCCATTCACAGATCTGGGTTGAATCCATCATCATTCTTTAGCTCACTTTGCCACCCCAGTTCAGACACAGCTATATGCAAATCAGTCTTGACCCTGTACCTCATGGGAACAGTCCAGCCCGAACTGCCAAACCATGTCTTTCCTGGACCGGAAACAAGCATCCTGGGACCGGTTTCGTGCTAACTTCGCTCATCAGCCAGGCTAGCTTGAATCCAGTGGCAAAGTGAGCAAGGGACCCCCGTCTGGGCATACCCTGCCAACTTAGTGCGAACAAAGCAAACACATGCAGATGATGGACGGAGTGCTGAAGCTTTTCAAACATTCACCCCCAATCACAGATCTAGGTTGAATACATCATCATTCTTTAGCTCACTTTGCCACCCCAGTTCAGACACAGCTATATGCAAATCAGTCTTGACCCTGTGCCTCACGGGAACAGTCCGGCCAGAACTGCCAAGCCATGTCTTCCCTGGACCGGAAACAAGCATCCTGGGACCGGTTTAGGGCTAACAGCCCTCATCAGCCAGGCTAGCTTGTATCCAGTGGCAAAGTGAGCAAGGGACCCACGTCTGGGCATACCCTGCCAACTTAGGGTGAATAAAGCAAACACAAGCAGATGATGCACAGAGTGCTGAAACTTTTCAAACACTCACCCCCATCACAGATCTGGGTTGAATCCATCATCATTCTTTAGCTCACTTTGCCACCCCAGTTCAGACACAGCTATACGCAGATCAGTCTTGACCCTGTGCCTCATGGGAACAGTCCAGCAGGAACTGCCAAGCCATGTCTACCCTGGACCGGAAACAAGCATCCTGGGACTGGATTCGGGCTAACAGCCCTCATCAGCCAGGCTAGCTTGAATCCAGTGGCAAAGTGAGCAAGGGACCCACGTCTGGGCATACCCTGCCAACTTAGGATGAACAAATCAAACACAAGCAGATGATGGACGGAGTGCTGAAACTTTTCAAACACTCACACCCATTCACAGATCTGGGTTGAATCCATCATCATTCTTTAGCTCACTTTGCCACCCCAGTTCAGACACAGCTATATGCAAATCAGTCTTGACCCTGTACCTCATGGGAACAGTCCAGCCCGAACTGCCAAACCATGTCTTTCCTGGACTGGAAACAAGCATCCTGGGACCGGTTTCGTGCTAACTTCGCTCATCAGCCAGGCTAGCTTGAATCCAGTGGCAAAGTGAGCAAGGGACCCCCGTCTGGGCATACCCTGCCAACTTAGGGCGAACAAAGCAAACACATGCAGATGATGGACGGAGTGCTGAAGCTTTTCAAACATTCACCCCCAATCACAGATCTAGGTTGAATACATCATCATTCTTTAGCTCACTTTGCCACCCCAGTTCAGACACAGCTATATGCAAATCAGTCTTGACCCTGTGCCTCACGGGAACAGTCCGGCCAGAACTGTCAAGCCATGTCTTCCCTGGACCGGAAACAAGCATCCTGGGACCGGTTTAGGGCTAACACCCTCATCAGCCAGGCTAGCTTGTATCCAGTGGCAAAGTGAGCAAGGGACCCACGTCTGGGCATACCCTGCCAACTTAGGGTGAATAAAGCAAACACAAGCAGATGATGCACAGAGTGCTGAAACTTTTCAAACACTCACCCCCATCACAGATCTGGGTTGAATCCATCATCATTCTTTAGCTCACTTTGCCACCCCAGTTCAGACACAGCTATACGCAGATCAGTCTTGACCCTGTGCCTCATGGGAACAGTCCAGCAGGAACTGCCAAGCCATGTCTACCCTGGACCGGAAACAAGCATCCTGGGACTGGATTCGGGCTAACAGCCCTCATCAGCCAGGCTAGCTTGAATCCAGTGGCAAAGTGAGCAAGGGACCCACGTCTGGGCATACCCTGCCAACTTAGGCGAACAAAGCAAACACAAGCAGATGATGGACGGAGTGCTGAAACTTTTCAAACACTCACCCCCAGTCACAGATATGAATTGAATACATCATCATTCTTTAGCTCACTTTGCCACCCCAGTTCAGACACAGCTATGTGCAAATCAGTCTTGACCCTGTACCTCATGGGAACAGTCCAGTCCGAACTGCCAAACCATGTCTTTCCTGGACCGGAAACAAGCATCCTGGGACCGGTTTCGGGCTAACTTCCCTCATCAGCCAGGCTAGCTTGAATCCAGTGGCAAAGTGAGCAAGGGACCCCCGTCTGGGCATACCCTGCCAACTTAGGGTGAACAAAGCAAACACAAGCAGATGATGGACGGAGTGCTGAAGCTTTTCAAACATTCACCCCCAATCACAGATCTAGGTCTAATACATCATCATTCTTTAGCTCACTTTGCCACCCCAGTTCAGACACAGCTATATGCAAATCAGTCTTGACCCTGTGCCTCACGGGAACAGTCCGGCCTGAACTGCCAAGCCATGTCTTCCCTGGACCGGAAACAAGCATCCTGGGACCGGTTTCGGGCTAACAGCCCTCATCAGCCAGGCTAGCTTGTATCCAGTGGCAAAGTGAGCAAGGGACCCACGTCTGGGCATATCCTGCCAACTTAGGGCAAAAAAAGCAAACACAAGCAGATGATGGATGGAGTGCTGAAACTATTCAAACACTCACCTCCAGTCACAGATCTGGGTTGAATCCATCATCATTCTTTAGCTCACTTTGCCACCCCAGTTCAGATGCAGCTATATGCAAATAAGACTTGACCCTGTACCTCATGGGAACAGTCCAGCCCGAACTGCCAAGCCATGTCTTCCCTGGACCGGAAACAAGCATCCTGGGACCTGTTTCGGGCTAACAGCCCTCATCAGTCAGGCTAGCTTGAATTCAGTGGGAAAGTGAGCAAGGGACCGACTACTGGCCATACCCTGCCAACTTAGTGCAAACAAAGCAAACACAAGCAGATGATGGACGCAGTGCTGTAACTTTTCAAACACTCACCCCCAGTCACAGATCTGGGTTGAATCCATCATCATTCTTTAGCTCACTTTGCCACCCCAGTTCAGACACAGCTATATGCAAATCAGTCTTGACCCTGTGCCTCACGGAAACAGTCCAGCACGAACTGCCAAACCATGTCTTCTCTGGACGGGAAACAAGCATCCTGGGACCGGTTTCGGGCTAACAGCCCTCATCAGCCAGGCTAGCCTGAATCCAGTGGCAAAGTGAGCAAGGGACCCCCGTCTGGGCATACCCTGCCAACTTAGGGCGAACAAAGCAAACACATGCAGATGATGGACGGAGTGCTGAAGCTTTTCAAACATTCACCCCCAATCACAGATCTAGGTTGAATACATCATCATTCTTTAGCTCACTTTGCCACCCCAGTTCAGACACAGCTATATGCAAATCAGTCTTGACCCTGTGCCTCACGGGAACAGTCCGGCCAGAACTGCCAAGCCATGTCTTCCCTGGACCGGAAACAAGCATCCTGGGACTGGTTTAGGGCTAACAGCCCTCATCAGCCAGGCTAGCTTGTATCCAGTGGCAAAGTGAGCAAGGGACCCACGTCTGGGCATACCCTGCCAACTTAGGGTGAATAAAGCAAACACAAGCAGATGATGCACAGAGTGCTGAAACTTTTCAAACACTCACCCCCAGTCACAGATCTGGGTTGAATCCATCATCATTCTTTAGCTCACTTTGCCACCCCAGTTCAGACACAGCTATACGCAGATCAGTCTTGACCCTGTGCCTCATGGGAACAGTCCAGCAGGAACTGCCAAGCCATGTCTACCCTGGACCGGAAATAAGCATCCTGGGACTGGATTCTTGCTAACAGCCCTCATCAGCCAGGCTAGCTTGAATCCAGTGGCAAAGTGAGCAAGGGACCCACGTCTGGGCATACCCTGCCAACTTAGGGCAAACAAAGCAAACACAAGCAGATGATGGATGGAGTGCTGAAACTATTCAAACACTCACCCCCAGTCACAGATCAGGGTTGAATCCATCATCATTCTTTAGCTCACTTTGCCACCCCAGTTCAGACACAGCTATATGCAAATCAGTCTTGACCCTGTACCTCATGGGAACAGTCCAGCCCGAACTGCCAAGCCATGTGTTCCCTGGACCGGAAACAAGAATCCTGGGACCGGTTTCTGGCCAACAGCCCTCATCAGCCAGGCTAGCTTGAATCCAGTGGCAAAGTGAGCAAGGGACCCACGTCTGGGCATACCCTGCCAACTCAGGGTGAACAAAGGAAACAATAGCAGATAATGTACGGAGTGCTGAATCTTTTCAAACACTCACCCCCAGTCACAGATCTGGGTTGAATCCATCATCATTCTTTAGCTCACTTTGCCACCCCAGTGCACACACAGCTATATGCAAATCAGTCTTGACCCTGTGCCTCATGGGAACAGTTCAGACCGAACTGCCAAGCCATGTCTTCCCTGGACCTCAAATAAGCATTCTGGCACCGGTTTCAGGCTAACAGCCCTCATCAGCCAGGCTAGCTTGAATCCAGTGGCAAAGTGAGCAAGGGACCCATGTCTGGGCATACCCTGCCAACTTAGGGTGAAGCAAACATAACCAGATGATGGACGGTGTGCTGAAACTTTTCAAACACTCACCCCCAGTCACAGATCTGGGTTGAATCAATCATCATTCTTTAGCTCACTTAGCCACCCCAGTTCAGACACAGCTATATGCAAATGAGTCTTGACCCTGTGCCTCATGGGAACAGTCCAGCCTGAAACTGACAAGCCACGTCTACCCTGGACCGGAAGCAAGCATCCTGGGACCGGTTTCAGGCTAACAGCCCTCATCAGTCAGGTTAGGTTGAATCCAGTGGCAAAGTGAGCAAGGGACTCACGTCTGGGCATACCCTGCCATCTTAGGGCGAACAAAGCAAACACAAGCAGATGATGGACGGATTGCTGAAACTTTTCAAACACCCACCCCCAGTCACAGATCTGGGTTGAATCCATCATCATTCTTCATCAAATGTAAAACAGCAATCCTAACCATATCACTGTTGTAAGTCTGACCAAGTTTGCTAATGTATGCATGCGTATGTCTCGGCTTTTACCTAGTGACATGTTACATAAAAATAAACATACAAATACTTGAATACCTGTGTTTGAAACAGCATTTGTATACAAAAAGGTGTGTGTATTTCTTTTTGCTCATAATACAGGGCACATGGGTATTCAATAGAATATTTGAGGGGTCTATAACACCAACATACATAAGACATGTCTGCCTAAGCAACCGAATGACAGAGCAGAACTGAGAAGTTTTAACCACCTATAGGAGAAGCTACCTGCTGTTTAAGCTACCATCTTCAAATGCATAACACATGTGAGAATACATATACAAGTAGATATTTAGCTATGTCATGAGAGAAGTGCAGAAAGAGGCAAGAGAGGTGCAGAAAGAGTAACAAATGTTCAGAAAGAGGCAAGAGAAGTACAGAAAGAGGAAAGAGGGTTGCAGAAAGAAGCAAAAGAGGTGCAGAAAAAGGGAAGAACGGGGCAGAAAGAGGCAAGCGGGGTGCAGAAAGAAGCAAGAGAGGTACAGAAAGAAGCAAGAGAAGTGTAGAAAGAAGCAACAGAGGTGCAGAAAGAGGCAAGAGGGGTGCAGAAAGAGGCAAGAGAGGTGCAGAAAGAGGGAAGACGAGTGCAAAAAGAGGCAACAGGGTAGCAGAAAGAAGCAAGAGATGTGCAGAAAGAAGCAAGAGAAGTGCAGAAAGAAGCAACAGAGGTGCAGAAAGAGGCAAGAGGGGTGCAAAAAGAAGGCAAGAGAGGTGCAGAAAGTGGGAAGGCGAGTGCAAAAAGAGGCAACAGGGTAGCAGAAAGAAGCAAGAGAGGTGCAGAAATAAGCAAGAGAAGTGCAGAAAGAAGCAACAGAGGTGCAGAAAGAGGCAAGAGGGGTGCAGAAAGAGGCAACAGAGGTGCAGAAAGAGGGAAGACGAGTTCAAAAAGATGCAACAGGGTAGCAGAAAGAAGCGAGAGGTGCAGAAAGAAGCAGGAGAAGTGCAGAAAGAAGAAACAGAGGTGCAGAAAGAGGCAAGAGAAGTGCAAAAAAAGGCAAGAGAGGTGCAGAAAGAAGCAAAAGAGGTACAGAAAGAAGCAAGAGAAGTACAGAAAGATGCAACAGGGGTGCAGAAAGAGGCTAGACGGGTGCAGAAAAAGGCAAGAGAAGTGCTAAAGAAGCAACAGAGGTGCAGAAGGATGCAAGAGAACTGCAGAAAGAGGCAAGAGAGATGCAGAAACAGGCAAAAGAGGTGCATAAAGCGGGTACATGGGTGCAGAGACAGGCAAGAGAGGTACAGATAGAGGGAAGAGGGTTGCAGATAGAGGCAAGAGAGGTACAGAAATTTGCAAGAGAGATGCAGAAAGAAGCAAGAGCAGTGCAGAAATAACTAACAGAGGTGGAGAAAGAGGCAAGAGGGGTGCAGAAAGAGGCAATAGAAGTGCAGAAAGTAGCAAAAAAGCTGCAGAAAGAGGCAAGAGAACTTCAGAATGAGGCAAGAGTGGTGCAGAAAGAGGCAAGAGAGGTCCACGAAGAGGGAGAAGAGTGTAGAAAGAGGCAAGTGGGGTGCAGATAGAAGCAAGAGAAGTGCAGAAAGAAGCAACAGAGGTGCAGAAAGAGGCAAGAGGGGTGCAGAAAGAGGCAAGAGAGGTGCAGAAACAGGCAGAAGAGGTGCAGGAAGAGGGAACAGGGGAGCAGAAAGAGGCAAGAAAGGTACAGAAAGAGGGAAGAGGGGTGCAGAAAAAGGGAAGAAGGGTGCAGAAAGAGGCAAGAGAACTGCAGAAAGAGGGAGAAGGGTGCAGAAAGAGGCAAGTGGGGTGCAGATAGAAGCAAGCGAGGAGCAGAAAGAAGCAAGAGAAGTGGAGAAAGAAGCAACAGAGGTGCAGAAAGAGGCAAGAGGGGTGCAGAAAGAGGCAAGAGAAGTGCAGAAAGAAGCAACAGAGGTGCAGAGAGAGGCAGGAGAAGTGCAGAAAGAGGCAAGAGAGGTGCAGTAACAGGCAGGAGAGGTACAGAAAGATGGAACAGGGGTGCAGAAAGAGGCAAGAGAGGTACAGACAGAGGGAAGAGGGGTGCAGAAAAAGGGAAGATAGGTGCAGAAAGAGGCGAGAGGGGTGCAGAAAGAAGCAAGAGAGGTGCAGAAAGAAGCAAGAGAAGTGCAGAGAGAAGCAACAGAGTTGCAGAAAGAGGCAAGAGGGGTTCAGAAAGAGGCAACAGAGGTCAGAAAGAGGGAAGACGAGTGCAAAAAGAGGCAACAGGGATGCAGAAAGAAGCAAGAGAGGTGCAGAAAGAAGGGAGAGAAGTGCAGAAAGAAGCAACAGAGGTGCAGAAAGAGGCAAGAAAAGTGCAGAAAGAGGCAAGAGAGGTACAGAAAGAGGCAAGAGAGGTGCAGAAAGAGTAAAGAGCGGTGCAGAAAGAGGCAAGAGGGGTGCAGAAAGAAGCAAAAGTGGTACAGAGAGAAGAAAAATAAGTGCAGAAAGAAGCAACAGAGGTGCAGAAAGAGGCTAGAGGGGTGTAGAAAGAGGCAAGAGAAGTGCAAAAAGAAGAAACAGAGTTGCAGAAGGAGGCAAGAGAACTGCAGAAACAGGCAAGTGAGTTGCAGAAATAGGCAAAAGAGGTTCATAAAGAGGGAACAGGGGTGCAGACAGAGGCACGAGAGGTGTAGAAAGAGGGATGAGTGTTGCAGAAAGAGGCAAGAGGGTACAGAAAGTTGCAAAAGAGGTACAGAAAGAAGCAAAAGCAGTGCAGAAATAACAAACAGAGGTGGGGAAAGAGGCAAGATGGGTGCAGAAATTGCAGAAAGAGGCAAAAGACGTGCACAAAGAAGCAAAAAAGGTGCAGAAAGAGGCAAGAGAACTGCAGAAAGAGGCAAGAGAGGTGCAGAAAGATGCTAGAGAGGTACACAAAGAGGGAAGAAGGGTGCAGAAAGAGGCAAGTGGGGTGCAGAAAGAAGCAAGAGAGGTTCAGAAAGAAGCAAGAGAAGTGCAGGAAGAAGCAGCAGAGGTGCAGAAAGAGGCAAGAGAAGTGCAGAAAGAGGCAATAGAGTTGCAGAAACAGGCAGGAGAGGTGCAGAAAGAGGGAGCAGGTTTGCAGAAAGAGGCAAGAGAGGTACAGAAAGAGTGAAGAGGGGTGCAGATAAAAGCAAGTGAGAAGCAGAAAGTTGCAACAGAGGTACAGAAACAGGCAAGAGAAGTGCAGAAAGAGGCAAGAGAAGTGCTGAAAGAAGCAACAGAGTTGCAGAAAGAAACAAGAGAGGTGTAGAAAAAAGCAAGAGAAGTGCAGAAAGAGCCAAGTGAGGTGCAGAAAGAGGCACGAGAAGTCCAGAAATAGGCAATAGAGGTGCTGAAAGAGGCAAGTGAGGTAAAGAAACTTGCAAGAGGTGGGCAGAAATAGGCAAGAGAAGTGCAGAAAGAAGCAACAGAGGTGCAGAAGGAGGCAAGAGAACTTCAGAAAGAGCGAAGAGAGTTACAGAAACAGGCAAGAGAGGTGCAGAAAGAGGAAAGAGGGGTGCAGAAATAGGCAAGAGGGGTGCAGAAAGAAGCAAGAGAGATGAGGAAAAATGCAAGAGAAGTGCAGAAAGAACCAACAGAGGTGCAGAAAGAGGCAAGGGGTGCAGAAAGAGGCAAGAGAAGTGCAGAAAGAAGCAAGAGAGGTGCAGAAAGAAGCAAGAGAAATGCCGGAAGAAGCAGCAGAGGTGCAGAAAGAGGCTAGAGGGTGCAGAAAGAGGCAAGAGAAGTGCAGAAAGAAGCAGCAGAGGTGGAGAAAGAGGCAAGAGGGGTGCAGAAAGAGGCAAGAGAGTTGCAGAAACAGGCAGGAGAGGTGCAGAAAGAGGGAGCAGGTTTGCAGATAGAGGCAAGAGAGGTACAGAAAGAGTGAAGAGGGGTGCAGATAAAAGCAACTGAGAAGCAGAAAGAGGCAACAGAGGTACAGAAACAGGCAAGAGAAGTGCAGAAAGAGGCAAGAGAAGTGCTGAAAGAAGCAACAGAGTTGCAGAAAGAAACAAGATAGGTGTAGAAAAAAGCAAGATAAGTGCAGAAAGAGCCAAGTGAGGTGCAGAAAGAGGCACGAGAAGTCCAGAAATAGTAAAGAGAGGTGCTGAAAGAGGCAAGTGAGGTAAAGAAACTTGCAAGAGGTGGGCAGAAATAGGCAAGAGAAGTGCAGAAAGAAGCAACAGAGGTGCAGAAGGAGGCAAGAGAACTTCAGAAAGAGCGAAGAGAGTTGCAGAAACAAGCAAGAGAGGTGCAGAAAGAGGAACGAGGGGTGTAGAAAGAGGCAAGAGGGGTGCAGAAAGAAGCAAGAGAGATGAGGAAAAAAGCAAGAGAAGTGCAGAAAGAACCAACAGAGGTGCAGAAAGAGGCAAGGGGGTGCAGAAAGAGGCAAGAGAAGTGCAGAAAGAAGCAAGAGAGGTGCAGAAAGAAGCAAGAGAAATGCCGGAAGAAGCAGCAGAGGTGCAGAAAGAGGCTAGAGGGTGCAGAAAGAGGCAAGAGAAGTGCAGAAAGAAGCAGCAGAGGTGGAGAAAGAGGCAAGAGGGGTGCAGAAAGAGGCAAGAGAGTTGCAGAAACAGGCAGGAGAGGTGCAGAAAGAGGTTTGCAGAAAGAGGCAAGAGAGGTACAGAAAGAGTGAAGAGGGGTGCAGATAAAAGCAAGTGAGAAGCAGAAAGAGGCAACAGAGGTACAGAAACAGGCAAGAGAAGTGCAGAAAGAGGCAAGATAAGTGCTGAAAGAAGCAACAGAGTTGCAGAAAGAAACAAGAGAGGTGTAGAAAAAAGCAAGAGAAGTGCAGAAAGAGCCAAGTGAGGTGCAGAAAGAGGCACGAGAAGTCCAGAAATAGGCAAGAGAGGTGCTGAAAGAGGCAAGTGAGGTAAAGAAACTTGCAAGAGGTGGGCAGAAATACGCAAGAGAAGTGCAGAAAGAAGCAACAGAGGTGCAGAAGGAGGCAAGAGAACTTCAGAAAGAGCGAAGAGAGTTGCAGAAACAAGCAAGAGAGGTGCAGAAAGAGGAAAGAGGGGTGTAGAAAGAGGCAAGAGGGGTGCAGAAAGAAGCAAGAGAGATGAGGAAAAAAGCAAGAGAAGTGCAGAAAGAACCAACGGAGGTGCAGAAAGAGGCAAGGGGGTGCAGAAAGAGGCACCAGAAGTCCAGAAATAGGCAAGAGAGGTGCTGAAAGAGGCAAGTGAGGTAAATAAACTTGCAAGAGGTGGGCAGAAATAGGCAAGAGAAGTGCAGAAAGAAGCAACAGAGGTGCAGAAGGAGGCAAGAGAACTTCAGAAAGAGCAAAGAAAGTTGCAGAAACAAGCAAGAGAGGTGCAGAAAAAGGCAAGATAAGTGCAGAAAGAGGCAAGAGAGTTGCAGAAACAGGCAAGAGAGGTGCAGAAAGAGGGAGCAGGGGTGCAGAAAGAGGCAAGAGAGGTACAGAAAGAGGTACGAGGGGTGCATATAAAAGTAAGTGAGGTGCAGAAAGAGGCAAGAGAGGTGCAGAAACAGGCAAGAGAAGTGCAGAAAGAGGCAAGAGGGGTGCAGAAAGAGGCACGAGAAGTGCAGAAATAAGCAACAGAAATGCTGAAAGAGGCAAGAGAAGTGCGGAAAGAGGCAAGAGAAGTGTAGAAAGAGGCAAGAGAGGTGAAGAAATGGGCAACAGAGGTCTAGATAGAAGGAAGCGGGGGCAGAAAGAGGGAAAAGGGGTGCAGAAAGAAGCAACAGAGGTGCAGAAAGAGGCAAGAAAACTGCAGAAAGAGGCAAGAAAGGTGCAGAAAGAGGCAAGAGAGTTGCAGAAAGAGGGAAGAGGGGTGCAGAAAGAGGCAAGCGGGTTACATAAAGAAGCAATAGGGGTGCAGAAAGAAGCATTAGAGGTGCATAAAGAAGCAAGAGAAGTGCAGAAAGAAGCAACAGAGGTGCAGAAAGAGGCAAGAGGGGGTGCAGAAAGAGAGAGGCAAGAGAAGTGCAGAAAGAAGCAACATACATGCCGAAAGAGGCAAGAGAAGTGCAGAAAGAGGCAAGAGAGGTGCAGAAATGGGCAACAGAGGTGCAGAAAGAGGGAAGTGTAGTGTGGATTGTGGCCTCATTGTCGACATTGCTAAAATATAGCTTAGGTCTAGCTGCTATGATCTCTCTTTTGCACACGTTACTCCATGACTTTGTTTTTCCAGACTGTCTGTCTGCATTTCTGCCTTTCACCTTTTCTGATGTTCTCTGTGGTTTTCGTCTGCACACAATGTACAAGGTCGAAAAACACCGTCCCTTGTTGTTGCTGCTCTGGTCAGCCCCTCGCACTTAGACATAACATTAAACACAGCTGCACTGGAGAAATTCGGGTGCTTTTAATATTGTGATCTCCCTGTTGGAGGCACACTTGGAGAAAAACCTCTCCAGGGAGAAGAGCTGTGCTTGTCCGATGATGTAAACCTTGCATCTAGTTCTTGAGGTATGGGGGTCCCCCTGACAAAGCCCAGAAGTCTTCTATTTTTATAATAAACTAGTTCCTAGCACAGGGAGGGTGGCAAGGCCGTATAGTCCTTTGTCCACTGTCTTTATAAAATGCTGTCCCCGTTTGTATTCTATGGAATTGTAACAATGCTTACTGTTTTGTCTTTATGCATTATGCTGCTAGTACTGGCACGTGTACTGTGCCTTGGAGCACGTTAGTAGAAATAAACATTTTAAACTATACAGTGTCTCTTAATACTCACGTTGTGGACAAGTATGAGTGAGTAATGAAAGAGTGTTCTTTCTCCTGCGATTCCTGAAAGAATCCGTGTTCTGGGATATTTAATCATTGGTAGCTTCGCTGTAGTACGGAGAATGAATGAGACACTATAGCTAGTCGGATTGGGATTTTGGGCACTAAGGTGGATGGTTGGTACACCGCTATACACCGAGGTCCTGTTTTCCTGCGCATAGTTCTGTATATGTGCAGAATCCCCGCAACATGGCGCCCAACATTTGGTGGGCATCTTATCTGCGAGACGCTTGAGTAGTGCTTGTGCATGTCCACAATACCCCTCACTTCTGTTTCCGGTAACGGATGTGTGGGTGTAACCTCCTATATTGATGTTTTTATAGGTTCTTTCAAGCTTGAAGTTATTAAAAGGTATTCTCTTTATTCTTAACCCTATATTGTGCTGCCACGCACTAGGTTGTTCTTCAGTCTTCGCCTTGATGGCTGTTAATGTAAATATACCGGCACATAGCCGCGCTCCATGCTCATTTAACGGCCTATGGAGTACCCGATGCGGGTGTCGCCCTCATCTTTGTGGTACAAGCTGATCCGGCTTACCACTTTGAGGTATTTTACTCATGGGTCACTTTTCCGGCGGTGGTAGGAGCTGACAATTTGTTCCACCCTTACGCTCCCACCGTCCTTCCTAATGTTTATCGGCCTTATCAGGCTCTTAAAGTTCTGCTCACGGCATGGCAACACCGTGTTTGGTTTATTTGCACCCTCCCACACCCAGTCACCCCAATTCGTTTAGGCCCTTTATCGATAGATGGGGCCGCTTGCTCTGTTTTGGCCGGGTATACCCCGCATCCACGTTATTTAGTGGTTCCGGTTGATGAACTGCGCATGCTGCATACGTCTTTGGTATGTGTGCACAGAGCCTTAGTACAGTATGTCACAGGCAACGTCCAGATGGCCCCTCCTGGAGTTGCAGCGCACCCAGCTGGGCTTGGCGGTGTAACTATAAGTCCTGTCATGGTTAATTCGGTGATGGGCAAGTGCCCACAGAATAAGGATGATTTGCCTTATTGGCTTGCTGAAAAACGAACATGGCCCTTAAGCGGCTGTGGAATTGGGGATGAGACTAGTGGGAGTGTTCGATGTAGTGGCTGATCTAATCCTTGCGAATGTCAAGGGTGATGCAGTTAACTTTCAAGTAGCTAATGCTTTGGCTTTAGTCCCGGATCTGGACAAGCCTAGCGAATTACCGAAAATTATTGCACAGGTTTATAAAACCATTGGGCGCAATAGTTTGGGAGTTAAGCCTTTTGCTAAAACGCAAACTCAACCACATCAAACGTCTCAGTCTGGTAAAGACGAGAAACCGTTCTTTTCTAACAAGAACTGGAAGTTTAAGAGGCAGGGTAAGCAACAACAAAAACCAGGGTCGCATGCAGCGTCACCGGTTTCCGCATCTTCTGAACGCACATATGATTTGCATGGCTGAGCGAGAATTAGGTCTCCTGACAGATTTCATGTCCCTGACCAGCGTTCTCCTCAGTCTTCACATGCACCATCGACCTCACAGGCTGGGGGAGGAGATCGCCAGGAAAGAGGCAGGGGTCGTGACTTCCCACAGGGACGGGACCAACCTCGACCTGGAAAAGGGAAACAAGAAGAGTTTCCACTTCTCGCCCACAGTTTCAGAAGAAAAAGGTTGCAGCTTTAACAGCCAGATATGCCACAGATGGTGAGAACGAGACTCCTGAATTGGACGTGGGCAGTGACGCTGCTAGACAGCGCCGCGGAAGTTACCATAGTGCGGGAGGCACTACGTCCTCATGTGGAGGCGACAGCAACTGACACTTTCATTACTGTCGAGACAGCTGACACCCGAGTGGCACCCCCTGACAGATTATTTAATATTGTCCTTCAAATTGAAGGTGACATTGAGCGTGTTATTAAAGGGATTTTTGGGGAAAATCTGACCTCTTCTCATGACATTTTATTGGCGGAGGCAGATTGGCTGCCCCAATTTGTTCTCACTGCTCCTAAAGGGGAGGAAGTAATCCTTCCGAGCTTTTCTCGTCATGTCCCCAAGGACAAAGCGGAGGCTCTCGCAGCTGAGTGGGCTGTGGCCCACGCCCCGGCACTGTACCGTAATCACGTGGGCTGGGATGAGGATTCTCCCCCCCATGAAATACCATTGCGGTCTCTGCCACAGCCTCAACCCCAATATCCCCTCCGGCGGGAAGCTAAGGGTCCCGTTTTTGACATTCTGACACAGTTAGAATATCAAGGAGTAATTGAAACATGCGTGTCACCAATAAATAATAACCCCTTTTTGCGGTTTCTAAACCCGATGGGTCTTACCGCTTGGTTTTAGATTACCGGCATTTGAACTCTCATTGTCGAACCTTTACGGTACAGAATACCCATAGTTCTGCGCTAGTAGACTGTTTTGTTCGTAAAAAATATAAAACGACACTTGACCTTTCAAATGGTTTTTACAACCACAATTTGTCCCCTGACTGCAGTCAATGGACCGCTTTCAGTTCCGGTGGAAAACAAATAAAATTACGGCATTTGCCAATGGGCTACAAAAACAGCCCGGGGGTCTTCGCCGCCCGTGTTTTCTCTTTGTTGGACAGCATAGACCCAGATGCGTATTCGTACGTGGATGATATATATCTGACAGACAACGAGCTATGGCCGCATCTTTCCCGAGTAGATCGCATCATTCTTGAGTTTGCTGTCTTAGGTTACAAATTCAATTTTGCCAAATCTCACATCGCAGAATACAGTGTGTTGTTTTTGGGCTACGAGCTCAACAATGAAGGTAGGGGCTTGGCTCCCCACTTCCTGGAGAAGTGCGCACTTCTGCGCCCACCGACGACCCTGAAAAAACTTCAGTCTTTGCTGGGATTTTTGAACTTCGGGCGTTCTTACATTCCCGAATATGCCCAGCGTATCAAGCCTCTCTATGCCTTGATACAACCAACCTTTTCTAAGTCATGCTGGCTTCCAGAACATTCACTCATTCTGCAATCTTTGCAGTCTGATCAACTTGAATCTAAGTTCTTATTGACTCGTGATAACCACACGAACCTGGTGATTAGAATTGTTCCAGGGGCAGTGGGTTTCACTTACTTGACGTTTAACGAAGGTGACACAGTACCTATTGCATACAAGTCGCCTCTTTACACTTCTGCCGAGTTGCGCTTTTCAACTGTGGAGAAAGTTTTGACTGCAGTGCAAATGTCGATTCTTAAGGAACGCGCACTGGCACAGGGAAAACGCATCTTGGTTGTCGCACCCTATCCTGCCCTTGAGGCAGTACCAAAGGCAAGTGTACCAAACTCAAAGGCTTTGCACCCCCGTTGGATACAATGGGCTACTTCTTTGACGTCTCCGGATGTCACCTTTATCTTTGATTCCTCCCTTCAGACACAGGAGTTCTTGCAGTATGTATTTGTTCACCCTCCTCCTCTGTCTTTGCTGCCGCTTGAGGAGTACAAATGTATCATTTACACCGACGGTTCGGCGCAACCCGCCACGGGTTCTAAGCATGCTTCTTCAGCTGCATGTGCTATTGTGGCAGGTACCATGGTGAACGGTGAGTTCAAATCGAGTGTTGTGCACACGCAGGCACTGGGAGACAGTACCGCCCAATTGGCCGAGCTGTGTGCTTTGGTGCTCGTGCTTGAATTTGCAGACCCGGATGTGACTATACTTATTGTATGCGATTCTTACTACTGTGTTCAGTCTTTTAATGACAACTTATTCTTTTGATCTCAGAACGACTATAGAGATTCTAAAGGCAGCGCAATTAAGCATAAAATGCTTTGGGTTCGAGTAGCAGATCTTAAACAACGTCTGCCTCTCACACAGGTGATTCACACTCTTGGCCACCAGCATGTGGGCACACACGCGGTCGGTAACAGTTTGGTGGACGAAGCTGCCAAATCAGCAGTAGCCACGTGCTCAGTAGCAGCCGTTACAAGATCCATGACAAAAATAGATAATGAGATTTTGGCAGCTATTACTGCAACGAAGGAAGGTTCTAATTACCCACAGGGTTTCCCTTCCAAGTACTCTTATCACTTAAGTCCCGACCAGGTTCCTTATGTAAGAATTCCGGACGTTGGTGATCGGCTGATTCCCAACGCGGACCACAGAAATTCTTTGATAACAGCCACACACGAAGGCTTGGCTTCGGCCCATGCTGGCGTGTTCATTCTTGCAGCAGCATTATTGGTGGCGTGGTTTATACAAACAGGTTCGTAATTATGTCCTTTCTTGTGACATCTGTCAGCAATTTAAGCCCTCTACGGTTAACGTCCACCACAATCACAGCTCTCCTTTTCTAATAAACCTTTTGGTTGTGTATACCTTGATCACTGCGGTCCATTTTCTTCTGATACTGCATATAAATACATCTTAGTTGCAGTTGATTCGTGCACACGTTTCATCTGGGTTTGGCCACAACGCAGTGCTGATGCTCGAAATGTCATCAGGGATTTGTGTGTCTTTGTGGGAATTTTTGCCTGTGGCACCTTCCATTCCGACCAAGGTCCAGCGTTCACCTCTAAGGCGTACAAGGACGCGATGAGGTCTATGGGGGTGCTGGTGCAATTTTCATCTCCATACAGGCCTGAGGACAACTCAATTGTGGAGCAAATGAACCGTGACTTAAAGCAATCCTTGACAGCTAGAGTCTTAGGTACTGGCAGGAACTGGCTGGCCCACTTGTATGGCGTGCAACGTGCACTTAATAATCTCCCTAGAAGATCTCTGGGTGGGCGGACACCATACGAAATGCTCTTTGGCATACAGATGTTTGTGCCAGACCTTGATGGTCTAGACATGGCGGCAGCTGCCGCAATCTTTGACGTAGATAATCATTCTACTATGTTACAGGACTTACAAGAGACCCGTGACAGACTTGCAAGTGAACACTTACCCTCAGCCACAGATGCAGCGCTGCAGATTCCGGTTGCCGGCTGGCTTCCAAAGATTGGAGATCTGGTCTGAGAGAAGGTGGAGAACAAAAAAGAATTTGGCCCCTCTTATCGTGCACCGGTTCCAGTTCTTGGCTTGAAGGGTACTCGTACAGTCATCTTACCACCTCTTCCAGGTCGCAAAGACAACAGATACATCTCAGTGGACAATGTCAAGCTACAACATCTGGCCGATTCTGAATAGTGTAACACCTGCTGTATCATGTCCAGCAATTTCAAGAAATCCTGTTCGTGGCCCTCCAGTCTCCACAGGTGCCAATGTTGCCATTGGGATGGTCGCTTTGCCAGATCACCTGCTCAACCTTCCGGCTTCCTTCTGCAATGAGGAAACTGAGTAAACTTACCCCGCAAGTGAGTCAGTGGCTCATCTGCCTACAACACCACTGAGCCCGTCTCGTTTTTCCATTGATTTGTCTTCCACCTCATCATTTGTCCCAACCAAATTCAGTATTTTTGTATCCTGGTTCAGAGACAATTTTTTGGTGCCTCCATGGACATACATCTGGTTGATGCTATTCCTGATTTTCCTGTTTATGTCCATTGGCTTTGTGACAGTTTTTTTCTTGCTCATCAATGGTCACTACTTGCCAGAACGCTCTGCGGTGAACTCAGTGGCTGGAAATTTGGCTCCCCATTCTTCTTCACACATCATGAAGCGTGACCACACATTGGTGAACATTTCCGCCTTTCCAGTTGCAGATGGCATCGTATGGGATGCAGTGAATTTCCAAATTCATGGACCGATGGAAATTATTAATGTCCCTAATGTGCTTCGTGTTTCCATGGGTGATGTGGTAAAAAGGAATATTCATTCAGATGATTGGGATGCGCATGCAATTGAATCTTTATTTTCTGATTTGAAATATTATGCTGCTTTTAATGCTGAGTATTTGTACTTAAATTCAGCTAATTATGCCGACTTGTATTGCTACCAGCATTATGGTAACCATTTTTTGCATAAACCAAGTACACTTTGAGGTAATTTCAATTACACCCAGTGGGAACATTGCCCAACCCCTCTGCAAGGTAGCTCCCAAACACTGATAAATAAGTTTACTTACTTTACAGACTTTGATAGGTCAAACCCAGGGTCCTATTATTTTAAATTGAACACTTCTTCAAATCCAAAGGTGATGTTGACCCACATCAAATTGCTATATTCCAGTTCCTTTATGGACGCATTAGCTGTTGGTGGCTATGAGCACTGGGAAAACACCATTGATTTGAAATCTATTTGGGGCACTAAATCCTGGCAGGTACGCGGTACAGAAGCCTTACATCATGCTTGCCTCATGCCGACCCAAATATTATTTTTAAATAGTACTATATACCAAACCACTTGTTTTGGTTTGGCGACTTCCAAACAATTGAATGCACCTACCACTCCTGCGCTGTCTTCATGGCCGAACAGGGGCTTGCATTTGAATTATTCCCTTGTTACATTGCAAGCTTTGTTTCAAAATAACTCATTTAATGTCTCTACAATAGATCGATCAGCCTGGTTGGAGTGGCCCATAGCTTCTAATGCCTGCCAGCTGCGTTTTCATAACTCTGTACCTGGTTACAAACAGGATAGACCAGATCCACGTTTTTCTGATTCACGTTCAATTACAACATATTCGGTTGGTAAATTATGTAAACAGTGGTTGCAGCACTCTACCTTAGATTCCGTAAAACAACATTTATCCCTGCTGTCCAGCAACATCGATCCGGCCGACTTTGTTCTAGGACCTAGAGGTCCAAGACCTAAAAGATTTGTTGATGCGACTTACAATGAAATCTGGAAGCTTTCACAAATAGAAGCTGCTTCCCGTTTACGGGAAATAGATCAAGCAAATCTAGAAAAAGTGCTTTCTGTAGTCGACAATAGTATTAACACCCTGTCTTCCCGCATTTACACATTGGAGAATATTGTTTCATCTGTTGTTGATATTGTACAGGATGACGTGTCTGTGTTATATCATGGTCAGAATCAATTGCGTTCAGTAATGCAGTTTGCATGGACTTTGCAGACTCTGAAAATGGGGAAGGTTCCATGGCATTTTTTAAACACGTCTGCTTTGTTTTTGCCATTTAACTTGACCGAAAAGCAGCAGTTCATGTCCATGAAAGATGCAACATACACTCTTCTACATATCAAAAAAATAGATCCTTTACCATTTTCTGTGGCGGAGACAGACTCTGCAGTGTGGCTAGTACACGGGGTTATCACTTTGCCTTTTTCTTTATTTGAATTCAGTTCATGCATGAAACATTATCCTGTTGGTCGTTTTGAGCCTTTGGGCAGTGCCTTTTTGCATGAACTTTGGTCCCTACCTTTTACATACAGATGCCTTAGGGATGACAAGAAGGTATTTCTCACAGGAGAGTCTTGCGATTCTACAGTGGGTCATTCCCTTGTTTGTAAAAACATTAAATTGCACGGGGCTTGTAATGTTTCCGCCCCGAATCTTGCATGTGTTTTAAAGGGCATTCCTGTTCCGGTTATATCACCTACTTTCACTATGCTTGCTAATGGTAGCTATTTGCTTTTGAATAATTAAGATTGCTGTGGGTTGCAGGCTGGCATACCCTACATTGTAGCTGTTTCGCAATGCGTAGTGTGCTGCAAAAATGTGCTTTTTCCACCCCCGGGTGGGAAGTTAGATAGTTCCATTTGGCCTTACATACCGACTTTGAAGGCAGATTTCAATAAATTGAGCAGAATAAAGGTGCTATTATTGAACCAGGAGGTTATGCTGACTTCCGCACGGGAGACCTTCGTCCTCCAGGTGGCTAGCACCCACAGTGAAATACAGGCACTTTTAAACGCTAACCTCCCCCAACATTTCGGTGAACTGATTCACCGTATATTTAATGCATCTAACACCGCCGGCCTTGTACACTTTTTTAAAGTTGTGGGCTCTAGCCTTTTGACGTCCTTTCAGACTATATTTGGTTTAATACCGGCTTTTATTCATTCTATCTTTTCCAGCGTATTTGGTGGCTTCCCATTGATCCTAGCCTTAGCTGCTGGAATATTGCTTTTACTTTGCCTGTTGCGCAATGGCTGCACCTCTTGTGGGCCTACACAGCCCAGGGTGACTGCGGATGCTCCGCGACCGCATCATTGACAGCTTCGGCGTCCTGCCGCTGGCGACACTCAGCGTGGCTTATGGATTATCTTTTCGCTTTGTGTATTTCACTTGCGGGCAACCTGTGATGTCCTGCTTACGATGTCCGTTCTCTTGGTCCTTGGATGTTTGCCTCTCCAATACGTCTTGTTCTGACCCGGATTTCGACCAGTTGATGGGCCCCTTAATGGCCCAGGAACGGGAATGTTCTGGTGACGGCTTAATGGTGCGTGCGGCTGCACTTGGAGTCTTGGCACAATGGGATATCTGGGCGGCGGCTCAGAATCTCCTACAACAAAGTTATATTGAATATCACGCAAGTTGTCCTGCAATGCTCATCGCTGCTCCCTATCGGGAGGAACATGAATGCAGTTTTGATTTGTTGAACTGGATGGCATCTCTTTTTTCTAACAATGACAATGATGTCTTTTTGGAAGGTGTTGCTGTCTTCTGCGCATACACACTAATGGATAATGGATTAGTGTTTTTGCCTCTTAATAACCTGCTTATCGGAATTTTTTTGAAGACTCTTTTGAGTGACTATATATATTTTTTTGTTCCCTTTCGATTTTTTCTTTCTTTCCAAAAAACTTTTCCCACATATAGACGTTTGCATTCTGCTCCATCTATTTGAACTCTGTTTTCGTCCTATGTCTTGACCGAGGGACTGACCAGGGGAGGGTGTAGTGTGGATTGTGGCCTTATTGTCGACATTGCTAAGTTAGCTTAGGCCTAGCTGCTATGATGCCTCTTTTGCACACGTTACTCCATAACTTTGTTTTTCCAGACTCTGCTTGTGCCTGTCTGCATTTCTGCCTTTCACCTTTTCTGATGTTCTCTGTGGTTTTCGTCTGCACACAATGTGCAAGGTCGAAAAACACCGTCCCTTGTTATTGCTGTTCTGGTCAGCCCCTCGCACTTGGACATAACATAAAACACAGCTGCACTGGAGAAATTCGGGTGCTTTTAATATTGTGATCTCCCTGTTGGAGGCACACTTGGAGAAAAACCTTTCCAGGGAGAAGAGCTGTGCGTGTCCGATGATGTAAACCTTGCATCTAGTTCTTGAGGTATGGGGGTCCCCCTGACAAAGCCCAGAGGTCTTCTATTTTTATAATAAACTAGTTCCTAGCACAGGGAGGGTGGCACGGCCGTATAGTCCTTTATCCACTGTCTTTATAAAATGCTGTCCCCGTTTGTATTCTATGGAATTGTAACAATGCTTACTGTTTTGTCTTTATGCATTATGCTGCTAGTACTTGCATGTGTACTGTGCCTTAGAGCACGTTAGTTGAAATAAACATTTTAAACTATACAGTGTCTCTTAATACGCACGTTGTGGACAAGTATGAGTGAGTAATGAACGAGTGTTCTTGCTCCCGCGATTCCTGAAAGAGTCCGTGTTCTGGGTAGCTTCGCTGTAGTACGGAGAACGAATGAGACACTATAGCTAGTCGGATTGGGATTTTGGGCACTAAGGTGGATGGTTGGTACACCACTATACACTGAGGTCCAATTTTCCTGCGCATAGTTCTGTATTTGTGCAGAATCCCCTCAACAGAAGAGGGGTGCAGAAAGAGGAAAGAGGGATGCAGAAAGAAGCAAGAGAGGAGCAGAAAGAATCAAGAGAAGTGCAGAAAGAAACAACAGAGGTGCACAAAGAGGCAAAAAGGGTGCAGAAAGAAGCATGAGAGGTACAGAAAGTAGCAAGGGAAGTGCAGAAAGAAGCAAGGGAAGTGCAGAAAGAAGTAAGTGAGGTGCAGAAAGAGGCAAGAGAAGTGCAGAAAGAGGCAAGAGAGGTGAAGAAATGGGCAATAGAGGTGTAGAAAGAGGGAAGAGGGGTGCAGAAAGAGGGAAGAGGGGTGCAGAAGGAAGCAAGAGAGGTACAGAAAGAAGCAATAGAGGTGCAGAAAGAAGCAATAGAAGTGCAGAAAGAAGCAACAGAGGTGCAGAATGAGGCAAGAGGGGGGTGCAGAAAGAAGCAACATACATGCAGAAAGAGGCAAGAGAAGTGCAGAAAGAGGCAAGAGAGGTGCAGAAATGGGCAACAGAGGTGCAGAAAGAGGGAAGAGGGGTGTAGAAGGAGGGAAAAGGGGTGCAGAAATAAGCAATAGGGGTGCAGAAAGAAGCAATAGAGGTGCAGAAAGAAGCAAGAGAAGTGCAGAAAGAAGCAACAGAGGTATAGAAAGAGGCAAGAGGGGGTGCAGAAAGAGGCAAGAGAAATGCAGAAAGAAGCAACATACATGTAGAAAGAGGCAAGAGAAGTGCAGAAAGAGGCAAGAGAAGTGCAGAAAGAGGCAAGAGAGGTGCAGAAATGGGCAACAAAGGTGCAGAAAGAGGGAAGAGGGGTGCAGAAACAGGAAAGAGGGATGCAGAAAGAAGCAAGAGAGGAGGAGAAAGAAGCAAGAGAAGTGCAGAAAGAAGCAACAGAGGTGCAGAAAGAGGCAAAAGAGGTGCAGAAAGAAGCAAGAGAGGTACAGAAAGAAGCAATAGAAGTGCAAAAAGAAGCAAGGGAAGTGCAGAAAGAAGTAAGTGAGGTGCAGAAAGACGCAAGAGAAGTGCAGAAAGAGGCAAGAGAGGTGCAGAAAGAAGCAAGAAAACTGCAGAAAGAGGCAAAAAAGGTGAAGAAAGAGGCAAGAGAGTTGCAGAAAGAGGCAAGAGAGTTGCAGAAAGAGGGAAGAGGGGTGCAGAAAGAGGCAAGCGGGTTACATAAATAAGCAATAGGGGTGCAGAAAGAAGCATTAGAGGTGCAGAAAGAAGCAAGAGAAGTGCAGAAAGAAGCAACAGAGGTGCAGAAAGAGGCAAGAGGGGGTGCAGAAAGAGAGAGGCAATAGAAGTGCAGAAAGAAGCAACATACATGCAGAAAGAGGCAAGAGAAGTGCAGAAAGAGTTAAGAGAGGTGCAGAAAGAGGGAAGAGTAGTGCAGAAAGAGGAAAGAGGGATGCAGAAAGAAGGAAGAGAAGAGCAGAAAGAAGCAAGAGAAGTGCAGAAAGAAGCAGCAGAGGTGCACAAAGAGGCAAAAGGGGTGCAGAAAGAAGCAAGAGAGGTACAGAAAGAAGCAAGGTAAGTGCAGAAAGAAGCAAGAGCGGTGCAGAAAGAGGCAAGAAAACTGCAGAAAGAAGCAAGAAAGGTGCAGAAAGAGGCAAGAGAGTTGCAGAAAGAGGGAAGAGGAGTGCAGAAAGAGGCAAGCAGGTTACATAAAGAAGCAATGGGGGTGCAGAAAGAAGCATTAGAGGTGCACAAAGAGGCAAAAGTGGTACAGAAAGAAGCAAGAGCGGTACAGCAAGAAGCAAGGGAAGTGCAGAAAGAAGCAAGGGAAGTGCAGAAAGAAGTAAGTGAGGTGCATAAAGAGGCAAGAGAAGTGAAGAAAGAGGCAAGAAATGTGAAGAAATGGGCAACAGAGGTAAAGAAAGAGGGAAGAGGGGAGCAGAAAGAAGGAAGAGGGTTGCAGAATGAAGCAAGAGAGGTACAGAAAGAAGCAATAGAGGTGCATAAAGAAGCAAGAGAAGTGCAGAAAGAAGCAACAGATGTGCAGAAAGAGGGAAGAGGGTATGCAGAAAGAGGCAAGAGAAGTGCAGAAAGAAGCAACATACATACAGAAAGAGGCAAGAGAAGTGCAGAAAAAGGCAAGAGAAGTGCAGAAAGAGGCAAGAGAGGTGCAGAAATTGGCAACAGAGGTGCATAAAGAGGGAAGAGGGGTGCATAAAGAGGGAAGAGTGGTGCAGAAGGAGGGAAGAGGGGTACAGAAAGAAGCAATAGAAGTGCAAAAATAAGTAAGTGAGGTCAGAAAGACGCTAGAGATGTGCAGAAAGAGGCAAGAAAACTGCAGAAAGAGGCAAAAAAGGTGAAGAAAGAGGCAAGAGAGTTGCAGAAAGAGGGAAGAGGGGTGCAGAAAGAGGCAAGCGGGTTACATAAATAAGCAATAGGGATGCAGAAAGAAGCATTAGAGGTGCAGAAAGAAGCAAGGGAAGTGCAGAAAGAAGCAACAGAGGTGCAGAAAGAGGCAAGAGGGGGTGCAGAAAGAGAGAAGCAATAGAAGTGCAGAAAGAAGCAACATACATGCAGAAAGAGGCAAGAGAAGTGCAGAAAGAGTCAAGAGAGGTACAGACATGGGCAACAGAGGTGCAGAAAGAGGGAAGAGGGGTGCAGAAAGAGGAAAGAGGGATGCAGAAAGAAGGAAGAGAAGTGCAGAAAGAAGCAGCAGAGGTGCACAAAGAGGCAAAATGGGTGCAGAAAGAAGCAAGAGAGGTACAGAAAGAAGCAAGGGAAGTGCAGAAAGAAGCAAGAGCGGTGCAGAAAGAGGCAAGAAAACTGCAGAAAGAGGCAAGAAAGGTGCAGAAAGAGGCTAGAGAGTTGCAGAAAGAGGGAAGAGGGGTGCAGAAAGAGGCAAGCAGGTTACATAAAGAAGCAATAGGGGTGCAGAAAGAAGCATTAGAGGTGCACAAAGAGGCAAAAGTAGTGCAGAAAGAAGCAAGAGAGGTACAGCAAGAAGCAAGGGAAGTGCAGAAAGAAGCAAGGGAAGTGCAGAAAGAAATAAGTGAGGTGCATAAAGAGGCAAGAGAAGTGAAGAAAGAGGCAAGAGATGTGAAGAAATGGGCAACAGAGGTGTAGAAAGAGGGAAGAGGGGTGCAGAAAGAAGGAAGAGGGTTGCAGAAGGAAGCAAGAGAGGTACAGAAAGAAGCAATAGAGGTGCAGAAAGAAGCAAGAGAAGTGCAGAAAGAAGCAACAGATGTGCAGAAAGAGGCAAGAGGGTGTGCAGAAAGAGGCAAGAGAAGTGCAGAAAGAAGCAACATACATACAGAAAGAGGCAAGAGAAGTGCAGAAAAAGGCAAGAGAAGTGCAGAAAGAGGCAAGAGAGGTGCAGAAATGGGCAACAGAGGTGAATAAAGAGGGAAGAGGGGTGCAGAAGGAGGGAAGAGGGGTGTAGAAAGAAGCAATAGTAGTGCAGAAAGACGCAACAGAGGTACAGAAAGAGGCAAAAGGGGTGCAGAAAGAGGCAAGAGAAGTGCAGAAAGAAGCAACATACATGTAGAATGAGGCAAGAGAAGTGCAAAAAAGAGGCAAGAGAGGTGCAGAAATGGACAACAAAGTTGCAGAAAGAGGGAAGAGGGGTGCAGAAACAGGAAAGAGGGATGCAGAAAGAAGCAAGAGAGGAGCAGAAAGAAGCAAGAGAAGTGCAGAAAGAAGCAACAGAGGTGCAGAAAGAGGCAAAAGCGGTGCAAAAAGAAGCAAGAGAGGTACAGAAATAAACAATGGAAGTGTAAAAAGAAGCAAGGGAAGTGCAGAAAGAAGTAAGTGAGGTGCAGAAAGACACAAGAGAAGTGCAGAAAGAGGCAAGAGAGTTGCAGAAAGAGGCAAGAGAGGTGCAGAAAAGGGAAGAGGGTGCAGAAAGAGGTAAGAGAAGTGCAGAAAGAAACAACATATTTGCAGAAAGAGGCGAGCGAGGTGCAGAAGAAAGAAGCAAGAGAGGTGCAGAAAGAAGCAAGAGAGGTGCAGAAAGAAGGGAGGTGCAGAAAGCGGAAGAGATGTGCAGAAAGAGGCAAGTGAAATACAGAAAAAGGAAGAAAGGTGCAGAAAGAAGAGAGAGAAATGCAGAAAGATGTAAGAGAGGCGCAGAAAGAAGCAAAAGTGGTTTGTGCACCATTAGTACCAATTTAACACCCACATTTAGCAATAAGTAACAGGTGACCATTCCAAGTTTGCAAAGTGCCTTCCACCATGCTGTAACACTTGTTGCTGCATTTTTTGGTAACGTTTGAGTCGTTTGAGCTAGAAACAAGGTTTTTTTTGTTCAAATCTGCAGATTATGCAGCAGATGATGGATTACGTGGCCAATGCGGAAAATGTATAATTATGCAAAAATCAGCACAGCCGAACAGTCGCATAAATCCAGTGGCCCTGCTCATACCTCTGACAAGGTTCAGAAGTGCTCCGCAGTGGTTCCTTCTTTATTTTGTTTGATTGAGTTTATAACTCAGCTTCTATGGAAATTAGGAAGACTAAACCTGAAGTTACAACGCCACAACACAGACTATCATACCACATAATTACTCTCCATAGCTCATAATCCCACTCTACATAATTCCTATTCACTAAATACCACATACTTTCTATCCACATAATTTCACTGCACAACATACCACATAATTCCACTACACATAAAGTACATCCACTACACTCCAAAAAACATCAGTAAAAAACTTTTACATTTACATCGCCAATAGCCCTAACTTTCGCAAATGTGAGATCTATTACACTGCAAATGCTTCTTTAACTAGTAGTCGCGTTTGCTGAGTGGTGGAGAAAGGAGGCTGGGCCTCCAACCAGTGCTCAGGAATTCCACTGCATAGGACTTACAGGAGGTAACAGGCGGGTTTCTTGGTCCCCAAAGTCCCTCAGTACTAAAGTCGACTTGATCCCCCAACCAGTAGTGTGCCACGAGGCATGTTTGCAGAGTGGTGAAGAAAGGGGGACGTGGCCTCCGAAGACCTCTTAGCAATCCCACTGTGTGGGACTTACTGGAGGTAACAAGAGGGGTAGTTGGCCCCAAAGGACATCCTTGGGGGCCAACTATACCTCGCATTACCTCCAGTAAGTCCCACACAGCAGGATTGCTAAATTCTCATAGCAGGCCATGCCCCCTTTGTTCACCACCCTGCAAACGCGCTCCCTGGCACGCTCTTGAATGGGGAATGAAGTCCCCTTCGCTGCTGGGGGTGCTTAGGGGCCAACTAGCCTACTTGTTACCTCCAGTAAGCCCCACACAGTGGGATTGCTGAGAGGTGGACACAGGCCACGCCCCCTTTCTCCACCACTCTGCAAATGCACCTCCTGGCATGCTCTTGGTTGGGGGATGAAGTCCTCTTGCCTCCTGAGGGTCCCTGGGGGCCAACTAGCCCTCCTATTACCTCTAGTAAGCCCCACACAGCTGCATTGCTGAGAGTGGTCAAAGGTCACCCCATTTTTACACCACTCTGCAAACGCGCCTCCTGGTGCACTGTTGTGGGGCTTACTGGAGGTACCTGGTGGTCTAGTTGGCCCCTAAGGACCCTCAACAGTGAAGGGGACTTCATCCCCAACC
The DNA here is from genome assembly GCA_963921515.1 of Calotriton arnoldi. NCBI lineage: Eukaryota > Metazoa > Chordata > Amphibia > Caudata > Salamandridae > Calotriton > Calotriton arnoldi. The sequence goes on along the minus strand of CAWUFW010012980.1, from coordinate 154,549 downwards.
CAGAGAGTGCCAGGAGATGTGCTTGCAGAGTGGTGCAGGGAGGGGGCGGGGCCTTTCGGCAAGTTGGTAATTAACATGGGGAAAATGCATTTTGAGTCCCCCTTTTTTCTCAGCCCCCGCTTGATGAATCACCCCGAAACGTTCACGGTAGGAGCTAACCGGAGCACCCCATTAGTTTTATAAATTTCACAAAGATTTGTCAAATGGCACCAAGGATATTGGCAAAAGAAAAAACACTTTCTGAATAGAAACAAGGTCCTAAGTATACCTACCTACGCCAGTTAGAAACAAGGTCCCAACTATAACTACCTACGTTTTTTCTTTTGCCAATATCTTTGGTGCCATTTGATGAATCTTTGCAAAATTTCCAAAACTAATGGGGCGCTCCGGTCAGCTCCTGTCTTGAAAGTTTTGGGGTGATTTGTCAAGCGTAGACCGAGAAAAAAGGGGGGTCCCAAACCAAAACACGTTTTCTCCATGTTAATTTCTATAGGAAACTTTAAACAAGGCTATAGCCCAAACTGCTGAACGGAATTACACCAAATTTGGCAAAAAAGTAGCTCTTGGCTCAGAAAGCGACCTTTTTTTTAAATGGTGTAAATCTGTTCAGTAGTTCCTGAGAAATTAATATATTTAGATATATTAGTATCTTGTGACCGAAGTGGATCCGGGAACCCTCCTGATCTCGAGCTTGACTCTGATTGGCTGCCAATACTGCAAACCAGGAAGTGTTGGCAGCCATCTTGTGACTCGGTTGAACCAAGTCACAAGAAAAACAGTAAAAAAACAAGAAAAGGGGGCAGGGTAGAAACACCCTGACTCCCTAGGCCTGCTCAGGGGGTCCCACAGGGACTCCGAGGGCCCAAAAAAGCATTTTTTACAAGATTTTCAGAAGGATTCACGTAGGGTCTGCGAATCCCACTGAAAAAAAATGAAGTGCGGTCTCCCGTGCATTGTTTAATTAAGCCCCTGGGTGGGTCAGGTCCTGGGGGCATTGCCAAAATGTGATTTGGGGGCCCTGCGGGACCCCACAGGCCCAGGGATCACCACCTCCCCTGGCATTCAATAATTATGGGTGGGGAGGCCTCACAGGCACCCCAAGCCCCGGGGACCACCATCTCCCCAGAGGATCAATTTTTTAAATGAAGTGTGGGGGGGCTCCAGACCCCCCCACACTGCCCTGGGCACCACCACCTCTCGGGGCATTAATTAATTAAAATATGGGGGTCTGTAGTGGACCCCCGGCCCGGGGACCACCACCTCCCTGGGGCTTTAAACGTGTTGGAGGGGGGCAGCGCAGCCCTCCTCATGGAGCCCTCCATGGCCCTAGGGACCACCACCCCCCAGGGCCGGCTCCAGCAATGTCCTGGGGTGCCCACCCATGGGACATTGCAGTTTGCTATGGCAGGGCGGAAGCACTGCGAAAGTTAGGGCTATTGGCGTTGTAAATGTAAACGTTTTTTACTAATGTTTTTTGGAGTGTAGTGGATATACGTTGCGTGTAATGGAATTATGTGGTATGTTGTGCAGTGAAATTATGTGGATAGAAAGTATGTGGCATTTAGTGTATAGGAATTATGTAGAGTGGGATTACATGTTATGGAGAGTAATTATGTGGTATGGTAGTCTGTGTTGTGGAGCGGTAACTTCAGGTTTAGTCTTCCTCGTTTCCATAGAAGCTAAACTATGAACTCAATGAGACAAAAAAAAGAAGGAACCACTGAGGGACACTTCTGGACCTAGTCAGAAGTATGAGCAGGGCCACTGGAATTGTGACTGGCTGCACCGCTTTTTGCATAATTGTACATTTTCTGCATTTGCCACATATTCAATCATCTGCTGCATAATCTGCAGATTTCAACAAAAAAAACCTTGTTTCTAGCTCAAATGGCTCAAACATTACCAAAAAGGCAGCGACAAGTGTTACAGCATGGTGGAAGACCTTTTGCAAACCTGGAATGGTCATCTGTTACTTATTACTAAATGTGCATGTTAAATTGGTAATAATGATGTGCAAACCACTCTTGCTTCTTTCTGCGCCTCTCTTGCCTCTGTCTACATCTCTCTTGCTTCTTTCTGCACCTTTCTTCCTTTTTCTGTACTTCTCTTGCCACTTTCTGCACATCTCTTCCGCTTTCTGCACCTCCCTTTTTTCTACACCTCTGTTGCTTCTTTCTGCACCTCTCTTGCCTCTTTCTTCTGCACCTCTCTTGCCTCTTTCTGCACCTCTCTTGCTTCTTTCTGTACTTCTCTTACCTCGTTCTGCACCCTCTTCCCTCTTTCTGCCCCTCTCTTGCCTCTTTCTGCACCTCTCTTGCCTCTTTATACACTTCCCTTGCCTCTTTCTGCACCTCTGTTGCTTCCTTCTGCACTTCTCTTGCTTCTTTCTGCACCCCTCTTCCCTCCACTGCACCGCTCTTCCCTCTTTCTGTACCTCTCTTGCCTCTTTCTGCACCTTTCTTGCCTCTTTTTGCAGTTCTCTTGCCTCTTTCTGCACCTCTGTTGCTTCTTTCTGCACCTCTATTGCTTCTTTCTGCACCCCGCTTGCCTCTTTCTGCACCACTCTCCCCACTTTCTGCACATCTCTTACCTCTTTCTGCATCTCTCCTGCATCTTTCTGCACCCCTCTTGCCTCTTTCTGCACCTCCGTTGATTCTTTCTGCACATCTCTTGCATTTTTCTGCATCTATCTTGCTTCTTTCTGCAGTTCTCTTGCCTCCTTCTGCACCTCTGTTGCTACTTTCTGCACTACTCTTGCTTCTTTCTGCACCTCTGTTGGTCTTTTCTGCACTACGCTTGCTTCTTTCTGCACCTCTCTTGCAAATTTCTGCACCCGTCTTCCCTCTTTTTGCACCTCTCTTGCCTCTTTCTGCACCTCTCTTGCCTCTTTTTGCAGTTCACTTGCCTCTTTCTGCACCTCTGTTGCTTCTTTCCGCACCTCTATTGCTTCTTTCTGCACCACTCTTACCTCTTTCTGCTCCGCTCTTCCCAATTTCTGCACAGCTCTTCCCTCTTTCTGCACCTCTCTTGCCTCTTTCTGCACCTGTCTTGCCTCTTTTTGCAGTTCTCTTGCCTCTTTATGCACCTCTGTTGCTTCTTTCTGCACCTCTATGGCTTCTTTCTGCACCCCTCTTGCCTCCTTCTGCACCACTCTTCCCTCTTTCTGCACCTCTCTTACCTCTTTCTGCACCTCTCCTGCATCTTTCTGCACCACTCTTGCCTCTTTCTGCACCTCCGTTGGTTTTTTCTGCACTACTCTTGCTTTTTTCTGCATATCTCTTGCTTCTTTCTGCATCCCTCTAGCCTCTTTATTCACCCCTCTTGCCTATTTCTGCACCCCTCTTCCCTCTCTCTGTACCTCTCCTGCCTGTTTCTGTACCTCTCTTGCCTCTTTTCGCACTTCTTTTGCTTCTTTCTGAACTTCTCTTGCCTCTTTATGCACACCTCTGCTCTCTTTCTGTACCTCTGTTGGTTCTTACTGCACTACTCTTGCTTCTTTCTGCACCTCTCTTGTAAATTTCTGCACCCCTCTTCCGTCTTTCTGCTCCTCTCTTGCCTCTTTCTACACCTCTCTTGCCTCTTTCTACAGTTTTCTTGCCTCTTTCTGCAGCTCAGTTGCTTCTTTCTGCACCTCTATTGCTTCTTTCTGTACCCCTCTTGCCTCTTTCTGCACCCCTCTTCCATCTTTCTGCACCTCTCTTGCCTCTTTCTGCACCTCTCTTGCCTCTTTCTGCCGTACTCTTGCCTCTTTCCACACCTCTGCTGCTTCTTTCTGCACTCACTTCTCTTGCCTCTTTCTGAACCCCTCTTGCCTCTTTTTGCACCTCCATTGGTTCTTTCTGCACCCCTTTTGCCTCTTTCTGCACCCATCTTTCCTCTTTCTGCACCCATCTTTCCTCTTTCTGCACCTCTCTTGCCTGTTTCTGCACACTTCGTCCCTCTTTGTGCACCTATCTTGGCTCTTTCTGCACCTCTCTTGCCTATTTCTGCAGTTCTCTTGCCTCTTTCTACACTTATTTTGTTTCTTTCTGAACTTCTCTTGCCTCTTTCTGCACCCCTCTTGCCTCTTTCTGCAACTCTCTTGTCTCTTTCATCACTTCTCTTGCTTCTTTCTGCACCTAATTTGGTTGTTTCTGCACTGCTCTTGCTTCTTTCTGCACCTCTCTTGCAAATTTGTGCCCCCCTCTTGCCTCTTTTGGCACCCCTCTTCCCTCTTTCTGCACCTCTCCTACCTCTGTCTGCACCCCTGTTCCCTCTTTCTGTACCTCATTTGTCTGTTTCTGCAACTCTCTTGCCTCTTTCTACAGTTCTCTTGCCTCTTTCTGCATCTCTTTAGCTTCTTTCTGCACTTCGCTTGCCTCTTTCTGCACCTCACTTGCCTCTTTCTGCAACTCTCTTGTCTCTTTCATCACTACTCTTGCTTCTTTCTGCACCTCTGTTGGTTGTTTCTGCACTGCTCTTGCTTCTTTCTACACCTCTCTTGCAAATTTCTCCACCCCTCTTGCCTCTTTCGGCACCCCTTTTCCCTCTTTCTGCACCTCTCTTACCTCTGTCTGCAGCCCTGTTCCCTCTTTCTGCACCTCATTTGCCTGTTTCTGCAACTCTCTTGCCTCTTTCTGCAGTTCTCTTGCCTCTTTCTACACCTCTGTTGCTTCATTCAGAACTTCTCTTGCCTCTTTCTGCACTTCTCGTGCCAGTTTCTGCACCTCTGTTGCTTCTTTCTGAACCTCTCTTGCCTCTTTCTGCACTTCTCTTGCCTCTTTCTGTACCTCTGTTGCTTCTTTCTGCACTTCTCTTGCTTCTATCTTCACCTCTCTTGCCTCTTTTCGCACTTCTCTTGCCTCTTTCTGCACCTCACTTGCCTCTTTCTGCACTTCTCTTGCTTTTTTTCTGCACCTCTCTTGTTTCTTTCTGCAACTCTCTTGTCTCTTTCATTACTTCTCTTTCTTCTTTCTACACCTCTGTTGCTTCTTTCTGCATCCCTCTTCCCTCTTTCTGCACCTCTCTTGACACTTTCTATACATCTTGTGCCTCTTTCTGCAGTTCTCTTGCCTCTTTCTGCACCTCTGCTGCTTCCTTCTGTACCTCTACTACTTCTTTCTGCACCCCTCTTGCCTCTTTCTGCACCCAAATCCCTCTTTCTGCACATCTCTTCCCTCTTTCTGCATTACTCTTGCTTCTTTCTGCACATCTGTTGCTTCTTTCCTTTATGTACTTCTCTTGCCTCTTTCTGCACCCCTCTTGCTTCTTTCTGCACCTCTGTTGCTTCTTTCCTTTCTGCACCTCTGTTGCCTCTTTCTGTACCTCTCTTGCCTCTTTCTGCAGTTCCCTTGCCTCTTTCTGCACATCTGCTGCTTCCTTCTGTACCTCTATTACTTCTTTCTGCACCCTTCTTGCCTCTTTCTGCACCCTAATCCCTCTATCTGCATCCCTCTTGCCTCTTTCTGCACTTCTCTTGCCTCTTTCTGCAGTTCTCTTGCCTCTTTCAGCACCTCTGTTGCTTTTTTTGGTATCTCTTTTGCTTCTATCTGCACCCCTCTTGCCTCTTTCTGCACCCCTGTTTCCTCTTTCTGCACCTCTCTTGCCTGTTTCTGCAACTTGCTTGCTTATTTTTGCAGTTCTCTTCACCTCCTTCTGCATCTCTGTTGCTACTTTCTGCACTTCTATTGCCTCTTTCTGCACCCCTATTGCCTGTTTATGCATCTCACTTGCTTCTTTCCGCCCCCTTGTTGCCTCTTTCTGCACTTCTCTTGCCTCTTTCTGCAACTCTCTTATCTCTTTCATCACTTCTCTTGCTTCTTTCTATACCTCTGTTCCTTCCTTCAGCACTTCTCTTGCCTCTTTCTGCACTTCTCTTGCCTCTTTCTGCAACTCTCTTATCTCTTTCTGTATCTCTCTTGCCTCTTTCTTCACCTCTCTTGCCTCTTTCTGCAGTTCTTTTGTCTCTTTCATTACCTCCGTTGCTTCTTTCTGCACCTTTATTGCTTCTTTCTGCACCCCTCATGCCTCTTTCTGCACCTCTCTTGCCACTTTCTATACCTCTCGTGCCTCTTTCTGCAGTTCTCTTGCCTCTTTCTGTACCTCTGTTGCTTCTTTCTGCACTTCTCTTGCTTCTATCTTCACCTCTCTTGCCTCTTTTCGCACTTCTCTTGCCTCTTTCTGCACCTCACTTGCCTCTTTCTGCACTTCTCTTGCTTTTTTTCTGCACCTCTCTTGTTTCTTTCTGCAACTCTCTTGTCTCTTTCATTACTTCTCTTTCTTCTTTCTACACCTCTGTTGCTTCTTTCTGCATCCCTCTTCCCTCTTTCTGCACCTCTCTTGACACTTTCTATACATCTCGTGCCTCTTTCTGCAGTTCTCTTGCCTCTTTCTGCACCTCTGCTGCTTCCTTCTGTACCTCTACTACTTCTTTCTGCACCCCTCTTGCCTCTTTCTGCACCCTAATCCCTCTTTCTGCACATCTCTTCCCTCTTTCTGCATTACTCTGGCTTCTTTCTGCACATCTGTTGCTTCTTTCCTTTATGTACTTCTCTTGCCTCTTTCTGCACCCCTCTTGCTTCTTTCTGCACCTCTGTTGCTTCTTTCCTTTCTGCACCTCTGTTGCCTCTTTCTGTACCTCTCTTGCCTCTTTCTGCAGTTCCCTTGCCTCTTTCTGCACTTCTGCTGCTTCCTTCTGTACCTCTATTACTTCTTTCTGCACCCTTCTTGCCTCTTTCTGCACCCTAATCCCTTTATCTGCATCCCTCTTGCCTCTTTCTGCACTTCTCTTGCCTCTTTCTGCAGTTCTCTTGCCTCTTTCAGCACCTCTGTTGCTTTTTTTTGTATCTCTTTTGCTTCTATCTGCACCCCTCTTGCCTCTTTCTGCACCCCTCTTTCCTCTTTCTGCACCTCTCTTGCCTGTTTCTGCAACTTGCTTGCTTATTTTTGCAGTTCTCTTGCCTCCTTCTGCATCTCTGTTGCTACTTTCTGCACTTCTATTGCCTCTTTCTGCACCCCTATTGCCTGTTTATGCATCTCACTTGCTTCTTTCCGCCCCCTTGTTGCCTCTTTCTGCACTTCTCTTGCCTCTTTCTGCAACTCTCTTATCTCTTTCATCACTTCTCTTGCTTCTTTCTATACCTCTGTTCCTTCCTTCAGCACTTCTCTTGCCTCTTTCTGCACTTCTCTTGCCTCTTTCTGCAACTCTCTTATCTCTTTCTGTACCTCTCTTGCCTCTTTCTTCACCTCTCTTGCCTCTTTCTGCAGTTCTTTTGTCTCTTTCATTACCTCCGTTGCTTCTTTCTGCACCTTTATTGCTTCTTTCTGCACCCCTCTTGCCTCTTTCTGCACCTCTCTTGCCACTTGCTATACCTCTCGTGCCTCTTTCTGCAGTTCTCTTGCCTCTTTCTGCACCTCTGCTGCTTCCTTCTGTACCTATACTACTTCTTTATGCACCCCTCTTGCCTCTTTCTGCACCCTAATCCCTCTTTCTGCACATCTCTTCCCTCTTTCTGCAGTACTCTTGCCTCTTTATGCACATCTGTTGCTTCTTTCCTTTATGCACTTCTCTTGCCTCTTTCTGCACACCTCTTGCTTCTTTCTGCACCTCTGTTGCTTCTTTCCTTTCTGCACCTCTCTTGCCTCTTTCTGCACCTCGCCTGCCTCTTTCTGCAGTTCCCTTGCCTCTTTCTGCACCTCTGCTGCTTCCTTCTGTACCTCTATTACTTCTTTCTGCACCCTTCTTGCCTCTTTCTGCACCCTAATCCCTCTATCTGCATCCCTCTTGCCTCTTTCTGCACTTCTCTTGCCTCTTTCTGCAGTTCTCTTGCCTCTTTCAGCAAATCTGTTGCTTTTTTTCGTATCTCTTTTGCTTCTATCTGCACCCCTCTTGCCTCTTTCTGCACACCTCTTTCCTCTTTCTGCACCTCTCTTGCCTGTTTCTGCAACTTGCTTGCTTATTTTTGCAGTTCTCTTGCCTCATTCTGCATCTCTGTTGCTACTTTCTGCACTTCTCTTGCCTCTTTCTGCAACCCTATTGCCTGTTTATGCATCTCACTTGCTTCTTTCCACCCCCTTGTTGCCTCTTTCTGCACTTCTCTTGCCTCTTTCTGCAACTCTCTTATCTCTTTCATCACTTCTCTTGCTTCTTTCTATACCTCTGTTCTTTCTTTCAGCACTTCTCTTGCCTCTTTCTGCACTTCTCTTGCCTGTTTCTGCACCACTCTTCCCTCTTTCTGCACCCCTCTTCCCTCTTTCTGTACCTCTCTTGCCTCTTTCTACACCTCTATTGCCTCTTTCTGCAGGTCTTTTGCCTCTTTCTGCACCTCCGTTGCTTCTTTCTGCACCTCTATTGCTTCTTTCTGCACCCCTCTTGCCTCTTTCTGCACCCCTCTTCCATCTTTCAGCACCTCTCTTGCCTCTTTCTGCACCTCTCTTGCCTCTTTCTGCAGTTCTCTTGCCTCATCCGCACCTCTGTTGCTTCTTTCTGCTCTTCTCTTGCATCTTTCTGCACCCCTCTTGCCTCTTTCTGCACCTCTGTTGGTTCTTTCTGCACTTCTCTTGCTTTTTTCCGCATCTCTCTTGCATCTTTCTGCATCCATCTTGCCTCTTTCTGCATCTCTCTTGCCTGTTTCTGTAACTCTCTTGCTTTTTTCTGAAGTTCTCTTGCCTCCTTCTGCACCTCTTTTGCTTCTTTCTGCACTACTCTTGCTTCTTTCTGCACCCCGGTTGGTTCTTCCCACACTTCTATTGCTTCTTTCTGCACCACTCTTGCCTCTTTCTGCTCCCTTCTACCCTCTTTCTGCACCGCTCTTCCCGCTTTCTGCACTTCTCTTGCCTCTTTTTGCAGTTGTCTTCCCTCTTTCTGCACCTCTGTTGCTTCTTTCTGTACCTCTATTGCTTCTTTCTGCACCCCTTTTGCCTCTTTCTGCACCACTCGTCCCTCTTTCTGCACCTCTCTTACCTCTTTCTGCACCTCTCCTGCATCATTCTGCACCCCTCTTGCCTCTTTCTGCATGTCCGTTGGTTCTTTCTGCACTTCTCTTGCTTTTTTATGCATCTCTCTTGCTTTTTTCTGCACCCCTCTAGCCTCTTTCTTCACGCCTCTTGTGGCTTTCTGCACACCTCTTCCCTCTTTCTGTACCTCTCCTGCCTGTTTTTGTATCTCTCTTGCCTCTTTCCACACCTCTTTTGCTTCTTTCTGACAGCTTTTGCCTCTTTTTCTACCCCTCTTCCCTCTTTCTGCACCTCTGTTGGTTCTTACTGCACTGCTCTTGCTTCCCTTGCACCTCTCTTGCAAATTTCTGTACTCCTCTTCCCTCTTTCTGCTCCTCTCTTGCCTCTTTCTATACCTCTCTTGCTTCTTTCTGTAGTTCTCTTTCCTCTTTCTGCACCTCATTTGCTTCTTTCTGCACCTCTCTTGCCTCTTTCTGCAGTTCTCTTGCCTATTTCCACACCTCTGCTGCTTCTTTCTGCACTTCTCGTGCCTCTTTCTGCACCACTCTTGCCTCTTTCTGCACCTCTCTTGCTTTTATCTGCATCTCTCTTGCTTCTTTCTGCACCCCTCTTGCCTCTTTTTTTCACTCGTCATTCCTCTTTCTGCACCTCCCTTGCCTGTTTATGTAACTCTCTTGCTTCTTTCTGTAGTTCTCTTGACTCCTTCTGCACCTCTGTTGCTTCATTCTGCACTGCTCTTGCTTCTTTTGGCCCCTCAAATATTCTATTGAATACCCATGTGCCCTGTATTATGAGCAGAAAAAATACATACACCTTTTTATGCACAAGTTTACAGAGTATGCTTTTTGAAACACAGGTATTAAAGTATTTGTATGTTTATTTTTATGTAACATGTCACTAGGTAAAAGCAGAGACACACACATGCATACCTTCACAAACTTGGTCAGACTTACAACAGTGATATGGTTAGGATTGCTGTTTTATATTTGGTAGGCCTACAATTCTGAGCAGTCAATGAATAGTGAACCTTCAAGAGAAAAGTGAGGTTTAAGACATCTTGGGAGAAGCATTAGTGATTAGGCTACTTTGTCTGAGTCTGTGGAAAGGTACAGTCGAAGTAGGCCTCTTTCTGTACCTCTGTTGCTTCTTTCTACACTTCTCTTGCTTCTTTCTGCACCTTTCTTCCTCTTTCTGGACTTCTGTTGCCTATTTCTGCAATTTTCTTGCTTCTTTCTGTACCTTTCTTCCTCTTTCTGCACCTCTCTTTCATCTTTCTGCACTTCTCTTGTTAATTTCTGCACCTTTCTTCTTCTTTCTGTACATGTCCTACCTATGTAGGCATAGTTAGAAATTAGCATTTAAAAAACCTTGGAAATTCACTAAAAAAACACAGGTTTCAGGGACATTATTGTTAGGAATTAGCATTTAAAAAACCTTAGATATTCACTGAAAAAAACACAGGTTTCAGGGACTTTATAGTTAGGCTGACATTTCACTCATACAAAACCAGAGAATTTCAGCCTTTATAGTTAGCTGACCTAACGATAACTCGCGCCCCCGCAATGCACTGCTGATGACATCACATATTACATCACTCATGACATGGTCAGTGACATCATTGGCTGGACCCCACGCAAGATGGCCACTGCTCTGTAGAGCTCAGTGTGGCTTTGGTGCTTTGATTATGAGATTCGAGCTCCAGACCTGAATTCAAATCCCTCGCCTTTGGGCTCAGATGTTGGAAGACAGCTGCATTACAAACATGCCTGCATTTCCTGTTTTGATGGAGCTGTGACTCTGTTTTGGTACCCTGACATGACCTGCACTATGGAGGTCACCATTTCCTCATTAAATAACGTGTCTGAGGTAACTGATTTTTATCACATGCTAGGATTCTCTCATCACCTCACAACACCCCCAGGTTCCTTGACGTCTGCAAATCATTACACTTTCTGTATATTCATGTTTGGATGCCAATTTTTGCTTTTGAAGTACTGCTTGATGATTTTCCTTCAAATATTACTACCTTTTGTGACTTCCTTCGTTTGAGCTTCAATATTGCTATGTACTAATTTACATGAGGAAGTAATCATTTTGTATTACTTTCATTGACTTTGGTTCCTGCTCTTTCCATTTTAAATTTAACTGACCTACAATCTTTTTTCTCTTTTTCACAACCTTGGCCTCACAGTCTTATATGTGGAGACCTTGTAAAGTGCAAAGTGGTAGTAAGTAATTCCCATTTTCCAAGTCTGTACCTTCTCTTCATGTGCTGCGCACTCAGCCAACAAAACCAACCTGACATCTTCTGTCACTATGGAAAATGCTTTGGAAATTATAAGGGTGAGCTCTTCCTCCTCCAACTGCACTGGTTGTATATAAAAAAAATCTAACAGCAACGCCTCGGTCAAACAGCTGAAAAAAGACCTTGATTCCCCCACTAAATCATCCATTCATTTGAGTCAAGAAGAAGTTGTGGAGGAACTAAGAGCTTTAAAACCATTTATGGTTGACACCAATGCCTCACTACAATGTATTGAGGAAAAATGGTCCTCACTTGGGCAAAACATCTCAACATTGGAGCAAAGAGTTAGCAACCTCGAGGATTCTACTCCTGCCATTTCTCAAATGGCTAAAGACATTGTTTGACTTAAAAGACTTATAGAAAAATGAGAAAATAGGAATAGTAAGAATAATCTCTGTCTGTTTGGTACTCCAGAAGGTTAAGAAAGGCTCCAATGTAATCGCCTTTCTGCATACGGCGATACCTTCAATTTTACATATGCTTTCTGCTTCTCCTCTGTCTATTCAACAGGACCATCTTGGTCCGTGGACTGCAACATCATGCCCCAGAGGCACCATCATTCCTTGGCATTTTTCCCTTCAAGACAGTGAACTAATGCAAATATTATCTGCGGCAAAAAGGCTGGATTGTTGCGGGGATTCTGCACATATACAGAACTATGCGCAGGAAAACAGGACCTTGGTGTATAGTGGTGTACCAACCATCCACCTTAGTGCCCAAAATCCCAATCCGACTAGCTATAGTGTCTCATTCGTTCTCCGTACTACAGCGAAGCTACCAATGATTAGACATCCCAGAACACGGACTCTTTCAGGAATCGCGGGAGCAAGAACACTCTTTCATTACTCACTCATACTTGTCCACAATATGCGTATTAAGAGACACAGTATAGTTTAAAATGTTTATTTCAACTAACGTGCTCTAAGACACAGTACACGTGCCAGTACTAGCAGCATAATGCATAAAGACAAAACAGTAAGCATTGTTACAATTCCATAGAATACAAACGGGTACAGCATTTTATAAAGACAGTGGATAAAGACTATAATGCCTTGCCAACCTCCCCGTGCTAGTAACTAGTTTATTATAAAAATAGAAGACCTCTGGGCTTTGTCAGGGGGACCCCCATACCTCAAGAACTAGATGAAAGGTTTACATCATCGGACAAGCACAGCTCTTCTCCCTGAAAAGGTTTTTCTCCAAGTGCCTCTAACAGGTATATTGCAATATTAAAAGCACTCGAATATCAGCAGTACAGCTGTGCTTCGTGTTATGTCTAAGTGCGTGGGGCTGACCAGAACAGAATAACAAGGGACGTTGTTTTTCGACCTTGTACATCGTGTGTAGACGAAAACCACAGAGAACAGCAGAAAATGTGAAAGGCAGAAATGTAGACAGTTCTCATGAACATAGGCACAAGCAGAGTCTGGAAAAACAAAGTCACGAAGTAACGTGTGCAAAAGAGGCATCATGGCAGCTAGGCCTAAGCTAACTTAGCAATCCACACTACACCCTCCCCTGGTCAGTCCATAGGTCAAGACATAGGACGAAAACAGAGTTCAAATAGATGGAGCAGAATGCAAACGTCTATAGGTGGGAAAAGTTTTTGGAAAAAATGGGGAAAAAAGGTCGAAATAGGGCCAAAAAAAAAGTGTCACTCAAAGAGGATAAAAAAATCTGGATATGCAGTTTATTGAGAGCCAACACAACTAATCTATCAGTGTGTATGCGCAGAAGACAGCAACACCTTCCAAAAAGACATCATTGTCATCGTTTTAAAAAAGAGATGCCATCCAGTTCAACAAATCAAAACTGCATTCATGTTCCTCACAATAGGGAGCAGCGATCAGCATTTCGGGACAACTTGCGTGATATTCAATATAACTTTGTTGTAGCAAATTCTGAGCAGCCGCACAGATATCCCGTTGTGCCAAGACTCCAAGTGCAGCCGCACGCGCCATTAATCCTTCACCGGAACATTCCCGTTCATGGGCCATTAAGGGGCCCATTAACTGGTCGAAATCCGGGTCCGAACAAGACGTATTGGAGAGGCATACATCCAAGGACCATGAGAACGGACATCGTAAACAGGACAGCACAGGTTGCACGCAAGTGAAATACGCAAAGCGAAAAGATAATCCATAAGCCACGCTGAGTGTTGCCAGTGGCAGTGTACCGAAGCTTTCAGGCATATGGTCACGGAGCATCCGCAGTCGCCCTGGGCTGTGTAGGCCCACAAGAGGTACAGCCATTGCACAGCAGGCAAAGCAAAAGCAATATTCCATCAGCTAAGGCTAGGATCAATGGGAAGCCACCAAAGAAGCTGGAAAAAATGGAATGAATAAAAGCCGGTATTACACCAAATATTGTCTGAAAGGACATCAGAAGGCCAGAGCCCACAACTTTAAAAAAGTGTACAAGGCCGTTGGTATTAGATGCATTAAATATAAGGGAAATCAGTTCACCGAAATGTTGGGGGAGGTTAGTATTTAAAAGGGGCTGTATTTCACTGTGGGCGCTGGCCACCTGGAGGACGAAGGTCTCCCATGCGGAAGTTAGCATAACCTCCTGGTTTAATAATAGCGCCTTTATTCTGCTCAATTTATTGAAATCTGCCTTCAAAGTCGGTATGTATGGCCAAATGGAACTATCTAACTTCCCACGTGGGGGTGAAAAAAAAAATTTTTGCAGCATAATACGCGTTGCGAAATTGTTACAATGTAGGGTATGCCAGCTTGCAACCCACAGCAATCTTGATTATTTAAAAGCAGATAGCTACCGTTAGCAAGCATAGTGAAAGTAGGTGATATAGCTGGAACAGGAATATCCTTGAAAATACATGCAAGATTCGGGGCGGAAACATTACAAGCCCCGTGCAATTTAATGTTTTTACAAACAAGGGAACGACCCACTGTAGAATTACAAGACTCCCCTGTGAGGTACACCTCTTTTTCGTCCCTAAGGCATCTGTATGTGAAAGGCAAGGACCACACTTCATTCAGAAAGGTACTGCCCAAAGGCTCAAAATGGCCTATTGGGTAATGTTTCATGCAGGAACTGAATTCAAACAAAGAGAAAGGCAAAGAGATAACCCCGTGTATGAGCCAAACTGCAGTCAGTTTCCGCCACAGAGAAAGGTAAAGGATCTATTTTTTCGATATGTAGAAGAGTGTATGTTGCATCTTTCATGGACATGAACTGCTGTTTTTCAGTCAAATTAAACGGCAAGAACAATGCAGTAGCGTTTAAGTAATCCCATTGTACCTTCCCCATTTTCAGAGTTTGCAAAGTCCATGCAAACTGCATCACTGAACCAACTGATTCTGACCGTGATATAACACAGACACTTCATCTTGTACAATATCAACAAGAGAAGAAACAATATTATCTAATGTGTAAATGTGGGAAGACAGTGTGTTAATACTATTGTCAACAACAGCAAGTACTTTTTCTAGATTTACTTGGTCTATTTCCCGTAAACGGGAAGCAGCTTCTATTTGTGAAAGCTTCCAGATTTCATTGTAAGTCGCATAAATAAATCTTTTTGGTCTCGGACCTCTAGGTCCCAGAACAAAGTCGGCCAGATCGATGTTACTGGATAACAGGGATAAATGTTGTTTCACGGACTCTAGTGTAGAGTGCTGCAACCACTGCTTACATAATTTACCAACTGAATATGTTGTAACTGAACGTGAGTGAGAAATACGTGGATCAGGTTTATCCTGTTTGTAACCAGGAGCAGAGTTATGAAAACGCAGTTGGCAGATATTAGAAGCTATCGGCCACATTAACCAATCTGAGTGATCTAATGCAGAGACATTAAATGAATTATTTTGAAACAAAGCTTTCAACTCATCAAGGGAATAATTTAAATGCAAGCTCCAGTTAGGCCATGAAGACAGCGCAGGAATGGTAGGTTCATTCAATTGTTTGGAAGTTGTCAAACCAAAACAAGTTGTTTGGTATATATTACTATTTAAAAATAATATTTGGGTCGGCATGAGGCAAGCATGATTTAAGGCCTCCGTACCGCGTACCTGCCAGGATTTTGTGCCCAAAATAGATTTTAAATCAATGGTGGCTTTCCAGTGCTCATAGCCACCAACAGCTAATGCGTCCATAAAGGAACTAGAATACAACAATTTGGTGTGGGTTAACATCACCTTCGGATTCCAAGAAATGTTTAATTTAAAATAATAGGACCCTGGGTTTGACCTATCAAAGTCTGTAAAATAAGTACATTTATTTATCAGAGTTTGGGAGCTCCCTTGCAGAGGGGTGGGGCAATGTTCCCACTGGGTATAATTAAAACTACCTCGAAGTGTACTAGATTTATGCAGGAAATGGTTGCCATAATGTTTGTAACAATACAAATCGGCATAATTAGCAGAATTTAAATACAAATCCTCAGCATTAAAAGCAGCATAATATTTCAAATCGGAAAACAAGGATTTAATTGCAAGAACATCCCAATCATCTGAACGTATGTTTCTTTTTACCACATCACCCATGGAAACACGAAGTACATTTGGAACATTGATATTTCTGGTGGTCCATGAATCTGGAAATTCACTGCATCCCATACGATGCCATCTGCGACTGGAAAGGCGAAAATGGTCACAAATGTCTGATCAAGCTTCATGATGTGTGAAGAGTGCAGAGCTAAAGTTCCACAACAGAGTTCACCGCAGAGCGCTCTGGCAAGTAGTGACCATTGATGAACAAAAAAAACTGTCACAAAGCCAATGGACATGAACAGGAAAATCAGAAATAGCACCAACCAGATGTATGTCCATGGAGGGACCAAAAAATTGTCTCTAAACCAGGATACAAAAACACTGAATTTGGTTGGGACAAATGATGAAGTGGAAGTCGAGTCAAAAGAAAAGCGAGACTGGTTCAGTGGTGTTGTAGGCAAACCAGCCAATGACTCGCTTGTGGGATAAGCATACTCAGTTTCCTTGTTGCAGGAGGGAGCTGGTGGGTCGAGCACGTGATCTGGTAGAGAGACCATCCCAATGGCAATATCGTTACACGTGGCGACCGGAGGGCCACCAGCAGGATTCCTTGAACTTGCTGGACATGATACAGCAGGTGTTACACTATTCAGAATCGGCCAGATGTTGTAGCTTGACATTGTCCACTGAGATGTATCTGTTGTCTTTGGGACCAGGAAGCGGTGGTAAGATGACTGTACGAGTACCCTTCAAGCCAAGGACTGGAACTGGTGCACGATAAGAGGGGCCAAATTCTTTTTTGTTCTCCACCTTCTCTCGGACCATGTCTCCAATCTTTGGAAGCCAGCCGGCAACTGGAATCTGCAGCGCAGCGTCAGTGGCTGAGGGTAAGTGTTCACTTGCAAGTCTGTCACGGGTCTCTTGTAAGTCCTGTAACATAGTAGAATGATTATCTACGTCAAAGGTCGCGGCAGCTGCCGCCATGTCGAGACCTTCAAGGTCTGGCACAAACATTTGTATGCCAAAGAGCATTTCGTATGGGGTCCGCCCACCCAGAGATCTTCTAGGGAGATTATTAAGTGCACGTTGGACGCCATACAAGTGGGCTAGCCAGTTCCTGCCAGTACCTAAGACTCTAGCTGTCAAGGATTGCTTTAAGTCACGGTTCATTCGCTCCACAACTGAGTTGCCCTCAGGCCTGTATGGAGACTAAAATTGCACTAGCACCCCCCAAAGACCTCATTGCATCCTTGTACGCCTTAGAGGCGAACGCTGGACCTTGGTCGGAATGGAAGGTGCCACTGGCAAAAATTCCCACAAAGTCACGCATATCCCTGATGACATTTCGAGCATCAGCACTGCGCTGTGGCCAAACCCAGATGAAACGTGTGCACGAATCAACTGCAACTAAGATGTATTTATATGCAGTATCAGAAGAAAATGGAACGCAGTGATCAAGTTATACACAACCAAAAGGTTTATTAGAAATGCAGAGCTGTGTTTGTGGCGAACGTGTAACCATAGTGGGCTTAATTTGCTGACAGATGTCACAAGAAAGGACATAATTACGGGTATGTTTGTATAAACCACGCCAACAATAACGCTGCTGCAAGAGTGAAACAGTTGCAGACACGCCAGCATGGGCCGAAGCCAAGCCTTCGTGTGCGGCTGTTATCAAAGAATTTCTGCGGTCCGCGTTGGGAATCACCCGATCACCAACGTCTGGAATTCTTACATAAGGTACCTGGTCGGGACTTAAGTGATAAGAGTACTTGGAAGGGAAACCCTGTGGGTAATTAGAACCTTCTGTTGTAGCAGCAATAGCTTCCAAAATCTCATTATCTATTTTTGTCATGGATCTTGTAACTGCTGCTACTGAGCACGTGGCTACTGCTGATTTGGCAGCTTCGTCCGCCAAACTGTTACCGACCACGTGTGCGCCCACACGCTGGTGCCAAGAGTGTGATTCACCTGTGTGAGAGGCAGACGTCGTTTAAGATCTGCTACTCGAACCCAAAGCATTTTATGCCTAATTGCGCTGCCTTTAGAATCTCTATAGTAGTTCTGAGACCAAAAGAATAAGTTGTCATTAAAAGTAACCCTGGGCGAAGTACTACGCTACGCTCGTGTAGTTTGCGAAGTTTGCGCTACTTCGCACTACGCGAATTGCATGTAGCACAGTGCAAACACGCGTAGTGGTCATTTTTTGCTTGCTCGCGGTCCTCAACGTCAAGTTGGCGACCGCGAGCAAGCAAAATGACATCCAGCGAGACTTTTTCTCGTTCGCGATCAGCAACATCAAGTTGCCGATCGCGAGCGTGGAAAATAAACCTCCGGCGAGATTCTCAACGCGGGAGGTCAGGTTTCTCATTGCGAGTGGTCGCGTATGTTCGCGACCGCTCGCGATGAGAAACTACCAGTCCGCGTTGAGAAAGCTGCCGCTCGAGTAGAAATCTACTCGAGCGGCAGAAACTGTATCGCTTGCACTGTGCAAGATGCGGTTTGCACTGATTGCACAGTGCGGACAAGCATCCGGCACTGTGCAATCAGTGCGAACAGCATTTTGCACAGTGCACTACGCAGTTCGCATAGCTACGCGTAGCTCACGTAGTGCGAAGTGCACTTCGCGTAGCTATGCGTAGCGCTACTACGTGAACTACGCCCAGGGTTAATTAAAAGACTGAACACAGTAGTAAGAATCGCATACAATAAGTGTAGTCACATCCGCGTCTGCAAACTCAAGTGCGAGCACCAAAGCACGCAGCTCGGCCAATTGGGCGGTACGGTCTCCCAGTGCCTGCGTGTGCACAACACTCGATTTGAACTCACCGTTCACCATAGTACCTGCCACAATAGCACATGCTGCTGAATAAGCATGCTTAGAACCCGTGGCCGGTTGCGCCGAACCATCGGTGTAAATGATACATTTGTACTCTTCAAGCGGCAGTAAAGACAGAGGAGGAGGATGAACAAATTCATACTGCAAGAACTTCTGTGTCTGAAGAGAGGAATCAAAGATAAAGGTGACATCAGGAGACGTCAAAGAATTAGCCCATTGTATCCAACGGGGGTGCAAAGCCTTAGAGTTTCGTACACTTGCCTTTATCACTGCCTCAAGGGCAGGATATGGTGTTACCATCAAAATGCGTTTTCCCTGTGCCAGTGCGCGTTCTTTAAGAATCGCCATTTTCACTGCAGTCAAAACTTTCTCCACAGTTGAAAAGCGCAACTCTGCAGAAGTGTAAAGATGCGACTTGTATGCAATAGGTACTGTGTCACCTTCGTTAAACGTCAAGTAAGTGAAACCCACTGCGCCTGGCACGATTCTGCTCACCATGTTCGTGTGGTTATCACGAGTCAACAAGAACTTAGATTCAAGTAGATCAGACTGCAAAGATTGTAGAATAGCTGAGTATTCCGGAAGCCAGCATGACTTCGAAAAGGTTGGTTGTATCAAGGCATAAAGAGGCTTGATACGCTGGGCATACTCGGGAATGTAAGAACGCCCGAAGTTCAAAAATCCCAGCAAAGACTGAAGTATTTTCAGGGTGGTTGGAGGGCGCAGAAGTGCGCACTTCCCCAGGAAGTGGGGAGCTAAGCCCGTACCTTCATTGTTGAGCTCGTAGCCCCAAAACAAAACAGCGTACTCTGCGATGTGTGATTTGTGAAAATTAAAATTGTAACCGAAGTCCGCAAATTCAAGAATAATGCGGTCTACTCGGGAAAGATGCGGCCATAGTTCGTCATCTGTCAGATATATATCATCCACGTACGAATAGTTACGCATCTGGGTCTATGCTGTCCAACAAAGAGACAACACGGGCGGCGAAGACCCCCGGGCTGTTCTAGTAGCCCATTGGCAAATGCCGGAATTTTACTTGTTTTCCACCGGAAGTGAACGCGGTCCATTGACTGCATTCAGGGGACAAATTGTGTGAGTAAAATCCATTGGAAAGGTGAAGTGTTGTTTTATATTTTTTACGAACAAGACTGTCTACTAGCACAGAACTATGGGTATTCTGTACCGCAAAGGTTCGACAATGAGAGTTCAAATGCCGGTAATCTAAAACTAAGCAGTACGACCCATCAGGTTTAGAAACCGCAAAAAGGGGGTTATTCTTTGGTGATACGCATGTTTCAATCACTCCTTGATATTCTAACTGTGTCAGAATGTCTGAAACGGGACCTTTAGCTTCCCGCCGGAGGGGATATTGCGGTTGAGCCAGTGTCATAGACCGCAACGGTATGTCATGGGGGGGAGAATCCTCATCCCAGCCCACGTGATTACGGTACAGTGCCGGGGCCTGGGCCACAGTCCATTCAGCTGCGAAAGCCTCCGCATGCTCCTTGGGGACATGACGAGAAAAACTCGGAAGTATTACTTCCTCCCCTCTCGGAGCAGCGAGAACAAATGGCGGTGGCCAATCCGCCTCCGCCAATAATATGTCGTAAGAAGAGGTCAGATTTTCCCAAAAGATCCCTTTAATAACACGCTCAATGTCACCTTCAATTTGAAGGACTATATTCAATAGTCTGTCAGGGGGTGCCACTCGGGTGTCAGCTTTCTCGACAGTAATGAAAGTGTCAGTTGCTGTCACCTCCACATGAGGACGTAGTGCCTCCCGCACTATGGTAACTTCCGCAGCGCTGTCTAGCAGCGTCACTGCCCACGTCCAATTCAGGAGTCTCGTTCTCACCGTCTGTGGCATATCTCGCTGTTAAAGCCGCAACTTTTTTCTTCTGAAACTGAGGGCGAGAACGTGGAAGTTCTTCTTGCTTCCCCTTGCCTCCAGGCTGACAAGGTTGGTCCCGTCCTTGTGGGGCGTCGCGACCCTTGCCTCGATCCTGGCGATCTCCTCCACCAGCCTGTGAGCTCGATGGTGCCTGTGAAGAATGAGGAGAACGCTGTTCAGGGACCTGAAACCTGTCAGGAGACATCATTCTCGCTCGGTCGCGCAAATCATAAGTGCATTCAGAAGACTCGGAAGCCGGTGACGCTGCACGCGACCCCAGTTTCTGTTGTTGCTTCCCCTGCCTCTTAAGTTTCCAGTTCTTTTTAGAAAAGAACGGTTTCTCGTCTTTATCAGACTGAGATTTTTGTTGTGGTTGTGTTTGAGTTTGCGTTTTAGCAAAAGGCTTAACTTCCAAACAATTGCGGCCAATGGTTTTATAAGCCTGTGCAATAACTTTCAGTAATTCACGAGGCTTGTCCAGTTCTGGGACTAAAGCCAAAGCGTTATCTACTTGAAAGTTAACTGCATCACCCTTGACATTTGCAAGGATTAGATCAGCCACTACATAGAACACTCCCACTAGTCTCATCCCCAATTCTACAGCCGCTTCAGGGCCATGTTTGTCTTGAACACGCTTAATAATGGCGGGGAGGACCGTCATTGAGGGAGTGCCGAAACACTTCGCATAGACTGCCGCAAATACCTTACCCCAGTTGTTGCATTCTGTCAACTCGGGAATTAAGTCTTTTGGCAAACTTATAGTCAAAATCCTGTGTTTTTCCACAGGAGAGGTATTCGGAAACACCGCCTCCAGCTGGTCAAATTTTTCAGCAAGCCATTAAGGCAAATCATCCTTATTCTGTGGGCGCTTGCCCATCACCGAATTAACCATGACAGGACTTATAGTTATACCGCCAGGCCCAGCTGGGTGCGCTGCCACTCCAGGAGGGGCCATCTGGACGTTGCCTGTGACATATTGTACTAAAGCTCTGTGCACACAGACCAAAGATGTATGCAGCACGCGCAGTTCATCTACCGGAACCGCTAAATAACGTGGATGCGGGGTATACCCGGTCAAAACAGGCCAAGCGGCCCCATCTATCGATAAAGGGCCTAAACTAATCGGGGTGACCGGGTGTGGGGGGGCGCCATTAAACAAAATTTGGTGTTGCCATGCCGTGAGCGGAACTTCAATAGCCTGATAAGGCCTATAAGCATTAGGAAGTTCCGTGGCAGTGTACACATGGAACAAATTATCAGCTCCATCCACCGCCGGAAAAGTGACCCATGAATAAAACACCTCAAAGTGGTAAGCCGGATCAGCTTGTACCACAAAGATGAGAGCGACTCCCGCGTCAGGCACTCCATACGCTGTCAAATGAGCTCAGGGCGCAGCACGGCTATGTGGCGGGATATTTATATTCACAGCCATTAAGACTAAGAATGAAGAACAACCTAGTGCGTGACAGCGCAATATAGGGTTAACATTAAAGAGAATACCTTTTAATAACTTCAAGCTTGAAAGAACCTATAAAAACATCAATAATATAGGAGGTTACACCCTCACATCCATTTCCGGAAACAGAAGTGAGGGGATTGTGGACAAGCACAAGCACTACTCAAGCGTCTCGCAGATAAGAAGCAGACCAAGCGTTGGTGGTGCCATGTTGCGGGGATTCTGCACATATACAGAACAATGCGCAGGCAAACAGGACCTCGGTGTATAGTGGTGTACCAACCATCCACCTTAGTGCCCAAAATCCCAATCTGACTAGCTATAGTGTCTCATTCGTTCTCCGTACTACAGCGAAGCTACCAATGATTAGACATCCAAGAACACGGACTCTTTCAGGAATCGCGGGAGCAAGAACACTCTTTCATTACTCACTCATACTTGTCCACAACGTGCGTATTAAGAGACACAGTATAGTTTAAAATGTTTATTTCAACTAACGTGCTCTAAGATACAGTACACGTGCCAGTACTAGCAGAATAATGCATAAAGACAAAACAGTAAGCATTGTTACAATTCCATAGAATACAAACGGGGACAGCATTTTATAAAGACAGTGGATAAAGGACTATAATGCCTTGCCACCCTCCCCGTGCTAGTAACTAGTTTATTATAAAAATAGAAGACCTCTGGGCTTTGTCAGGGGGACCCCCATACCTCAAGAACTAGATGCAAGGTTTACATCATCGGACAAGCACAGCTCTTCTCCCTGGAAAGGTTTTTTCTCCAAGTGCCTCTAACAGGTGTATTGCAATATTAAAAGCACTCGTATATCAGCAGTACAGCTGTGCTTCGTGTTATGTCTAAGTGCGTGGGGCTGACCATAACAGAATAACAAGGGACGTTGTTTTTCGGCCTTGTACCTTGTACCTTGTACCTCGTGTGCAGACGAAAACCACAGAGAACAGCAGAAAATGTGAAAGGCAGAAATGTAGACAGTTCTCATGAACATAGGCACAAGCAGAGTCTGGAAAAACAAAGTCACGCAGTAACGTGTGCAAAAGAGGCATCATGGCAGCTAGGCCTAAGCTAACTTAGCAATGTTGACAATGAGGCCACAATCCACACTACAGGATCTTTTCAATGGCCAGGCCTTAAGCTGTTTTTGAAAAATGACTTCTCTCCTGCTACATCAACTCGTCACAAGCAACTCCGCTGGCTCCCCATACAGAAGAGATGCCAATTCAAGCTGCTGACCCATGCACACAAGGCTCTACACAACAACGGACCCACCTACATTAACCACTGTCTGAAATTCCACCAACCATCGAGAAGACTACGCTCCTCCCCGCTTTCACTTGCCAATACTCCCCGCATTTACTGAAGAAGAAGTGGAGGACGCTCCTTCTCCAACATCGTAGCATCACCTCACTTCCAGAATTCCGAATGGCCTTCAATACCTGGCTGTTCAAATAAGCCTCCGGGGCCTGCAAGCACCTGGATACCCTATCGGATGATTAGCTGCACTTTATAAATCCTGATTGCTTGATAAGCCATTCCTTGAGCTACGTCCTCATCTGAGATCCTCGAATATCAGATTCGGATTCGGACTACTTCATCCATGACACTTCAAAATCACTTTTAAGAATAAATTCTACCCTTTGGAAGAACCTGCTGACTTACAAATCCTTATCAATCAACACAAAACCAAAATCATGGACTTAGGGTCATCCTCTATTACATGATTATCTAAATATATTATTTGTCATATGTTTATCTTTTCCATTTTAGTTAAATGATTATTGTAAATAATTACCATTTATTGATTGCTTCTCCTTTTATTCAATTAACTTTTTTCTAGATATTAACCTCTTGTAAAGTCCCAATATAGTTCCTTCCCTCATATTCTGTTCACATCGCTCCAACTGTCTTCCTCGATGTTTCCAATGGTAAGTTTGGTCTTCCTATTTAAATTCTAGAGCCTCATGCATATATGTGATTATTTTTGCCTGTTTGTAAATTGGACCATCACGAATGTTAGTATGTTTCTTTTTCACGTTTTTGATCTCACTCTTTCATGTATTAATATCATTACTTTAATGCTTATGGGCTGAAGGTGCTTTTGCCTGTCTTGCTCATGTGTCCGGCTGTCCCTTTTCCCTTTGGGGTTTTTCCTTTGTCTTTTTCTTCCTTTTCAGCATTCATGGACCTTGTGATACCATATGTATGCGGTTTCAAATTTTTGGAGTTTGTATTCCTCCACCTTCCACCCACCTTCTTTTTTATATCTTTTCTTTCTTTTTGTTTCTGCTATTTTGATGTGCCTTGTATTTTATATGAATCAGCAGTTGACTATTTATTCTCAATGCATTGCAACTTAGAACAGTTTTGTGGAATGTCCAGGGGCTCAAAAACCTTATCAAACATCAGCGTGTTTCATCTCATCCAGCTCACTTGAAATGTACATAGGTTACAAGAGACACATCTTAACGAATTATAGGTTGCTAACCTTAAAAAACAATGTGTTGGTGAAATCATCTTCTCCCCCTCTACTACAAACAAAAACAGTGTTATAGTTCTTTGTCATAAGTCTCGATGCATCACCATACACTCTCAACATCGATACAGAGGGTTGCTGGTTATAGTTACACTCATAATCGATGACAGTACTTTCACTATCCTAAACCTCAATGCCCATCCCATCCAGACCCAAATGTTTGTCTGAAGCTTTCACGCACTATATCTGAACACGCTTCTGATAATTTAGTAATGGGAGGTGACTTTAATCATGTCCTTGTCCCTTTTTGGACAGACATTCTGCCTCATGGTTTGTTCCCTATGCCTCCCACAAGGGAGTTTCAAAACCTTATTTCTCAACACTCACTCTCTGACTCCTGGAGATTATATAACCTTGACCTGTTAGAATACACTCTTTACTCCTCTACTCATCACTCTCAATCTAGACTTGATTATATCTTCCTTAGCAAATGTTGATTGCAACATGTGGTTAATTCAGAGACTGGTTCTATCTGATTATCGGATCATGCTCCAGTCCTAACCATTTAGACATTCTTATTAATTGACCTACCAAATCTTCTTGGAGGTTCAATAATTTGTTACTTTTAGATTCCTCTTTCTCGCTTCTTATACCACTTTCATTAAAGAGCTTTTCCAATTTAATGACAGCGCTCAAATACCAGTTCCTTTTGTTTGGGGCATCTTTAAGGCAGCCTCAAGGGGTTTTATCATTGGCTATGTCCTCTCCAAGATGAAATCTGTGCAGCAAAAATCTGCTTCTAATCTGGAACATAAAGGTTCCTAGCTTAGAATGAATTGAATAAATATACAACTGAACAAGCATGTGGTACACTTCTTAAATTAAACTGCAAATATTATGGTGGTAATAATAGAGTTGGTTCCCTCCTAGCATGTTATTTAAAGTGGAGAAAGGAAAAGTCAGCTATAAAATCCATTATTAACAACTATGGCGAAAAGTTGTTCAGGGTTGCAGATATTGCGGCATGCTTTGCTTTTTAGTACAAGTATTTATGTACTCCAGAAATTACACAACTGAAGGAGTCTCTCAATACTCATTTTTCTAACCTTAAACCTAGAGCTTCCCCACTGGTTGATTTCTCACTAAAGTGAACAATCACTTCAAATTGAAGAACTCTACTCGGGCATACAATCTCTTCCTAAAGGTAAAGCGCCAGGCCTAGATGGCTCCACAGTTGAATGTTATCTTCCATTTGCTACACTCCTCTTCCCCATTCCCATTAAAGTATTTACTCACTTCACAAATTTAAAAATTCCACTTTTGGCTCCTTTGCAGAAGCCACAATATGGTTAATCCCTAAAAAGGATTGTGGCCTGACCCAGTGCAAAATCTACAGACCCATTTCTTTAATCAACACAGATTGCAAAATATTTGCCAAAGCCCTAGCATTTTGCTTGCTTCCTTTAATGCATGATCTCATTGATGTACAACAATCCGGCTTCAGTCCCTGTAGAAATGCTGCAGATAGCTCTCATATTTTCCTAAACATCATTAATAAAGCCCATAAGATAAAGGATCCCTTAGCGGCATTATCTTTAGACACAGAAATGGCCTTTGATAGTGTCAACTGGTAATTTTTAATGAATGCTTTGCAATGGCACGGTCTTGGTTCTAAATGTCTACAACTTATATCCTTGTTATACTCCTTACCATACTCCTCGGTTACAGCAAATCAATGATGTCCCTTGTCACCCTTATTATTTGTTCTGGCTCTGGAACCTTTTATTCACCAACTCAGAACTTCAAAGGACTTAACAGTCAAAAATACTCATGTTAGATCTGGCATCCTTGGTGTGGTTTCCCTTGACTTTTTGCCTTCTGACCTCCGGTTTTGCTGACTTCATTTTTGCTGGCTTTAGGATTCTGGGCAATCAATCAAACAAGGAGGGATTAAAGGGCTTTTTAGAGGAAGGAGGTCCAGCATACATGCCCAATCGCATCGTCAGAGAAAAGGGTATGCAGTTCCTCAAGTGGTTGAATGAAAGGAGAGAGATATATGTCAATCAGCACCAAAGTGTGTGCTGCTCTGGACAGATTTAGGAGGAGGGGAATTCCTCCTGTCGGAACTAGGGCCCTCACACACTCAGACAGCTAGGTGTCATGCTTCATCATATGGGCCTGCTCCACATCGGGTCGGCGCTGCAATACCCGGCGGGCACCCATAAAGGGGCACTTTAGCAGAGATCTTTTGTTCCTTGCCGTATGGTACAGTGGGGGTGAGGGGCCTTGTGGAGTGTAGATGTGGTAATGAGTGGTTAAAACAAGTTGGATAGTCCAAAAACTTGTATTCAGACTGGCTATCCACCTGGTTAAAAAGAGTGGCAGCTACCTGAATATTTATGATTCAGTTTAACTACGCTCAACTCTGTGGGTCAACATGTTTCATGCCGTTAGGTCAGGGGGATCCGTGGCAATTCTTCAGGACCTAGTGGTTGAACTATCTACACTACGTGGTGGGTGTGAAAACTACCTAGCACGTCACAACGCTATGAGTCGAGTACCTACAGTATCTCAGAGCGACCTAAGAGAAGGATACAGAATAAAATCGCAACTATAACAGTCGGTAATGATCATGGTTACGACATCTCTCTCTCTCCATATTCAGACACAAAGGTAACCATCCAACAGTGCATGGGTGGTCATTCCACGGAAATAAGGTAAGGCAGTGTCACATCATACGTGAATAGTGACAGCAGGTAGGTGTGTTGGGCCATAGCCTACTCAAAGTGCGGCAAATCAAAACAAGAATTGTATCTTAGTTAGAAAATAAAACCTTAATTAAAATCCGGAATTATAATCAGAAGACTGAGCTATATCACGGCAGGTTCTCTCTTTATACAAACAATGTGTGTGTGGATGGCGGTCTGAACTCACTCACCTAGTAGTAAACACAGTATCGCCTCTGTCAGTTGCTGGCGGGAAAACTGGACTAATACGCTGTAATACCCTGGAAAATTAATGCAATAGACAATAATTGGAGGCACCAGTGTGGAACCAAGTAGTGCGGAGACTGAAGAGTCCCTAGTATCCCCGGTGTCATTCGCGTATCTATGGAACGGTATCTGAGAGCTGGCAGGTCAGTATCATAATACACAATCCATGTTGCAGGCACTCTACCGGGGGTCATTGTTGTCAAAGGTGGGAAGGGCATGCCGGGCCATGGAGTTCGCCCGCACTGGGATGGTACCAAGAACAATTGGAATTTAATAGTGGACGGTATCTGGCCCCCAACCCCTCCCACTCCCGACTCAATGATCGCCAGCACTGCAAGTGGAGGAGCGCATTAGTTACAGCGTGCAAGGACTCATCGTCCACATCTTACCTACCCGAACATCAGAGATAGCGGGGTTACCACCGTCTAGCACCATCATGACTCACCATTGGGCTCCAGGATATGAGCCGTCAAAACCTACCCCTCTCCGCCGGCACCGGGATGTACTCAGCTGCATCAAGCAGGCGCTGAAATACTCTCCGGCATCTCGAGCGGGGAGGGGCTGGTTTCCGGGTCGCGTCGGTCACAGCACGTGATCGACGCTCCAAGGTCTGTTGTTGCGGTAGCTCAAAACAGCGGCCATATTGTAGAGAGGAAACTAATATCTAATCAAGTGTCCTATCCACGTAAACGAGTTGTGGAAACAACGCTGACCCGCGATGAACGGGCCAAGACTCCTATTCATAACCAGTCATCTATTGTGGTTATATCGCAACGGCCAGTGTGTCCGGTGTGCTGTTAGTGAGTAACGTGTGCATTAAGGTATATGGCCCATCTGAACGGTTAATCAAATCGGTCGTGACTATTTTGGGAGCTGCAGAGGCCATCATAGTGTGTTACTAAAAAGTAAGTTACTAAAAAAGTAAATGAGGAGCAGTGAGCCAGGTTGGAGTATGAGCTCTTACCTCATATAGAATAGTGCATTGAATATATCATGGCCTCAAAGTGTTGGTAAAGATGAGACTATGGGCTCATCACCTGTCGATAAACCATCCAGTATATCATCGCCTCATGGTTTTACAGGGAAGGAAGTAGGTGCACTTACCTATCAGTCAGTGATGCCCAGGGTATATCATCATTCAGGCCTTGTCTGTCTGAAGAAAGGCTATATATCCATCTTTGTTTAATTCTGAACAGTGGCCTTTGTGTGATTCTAGGGCGGGCATCAAGCACCAACCAACATAGGGAGGATGGTTCAATTCCTTGTAGTGTGTATACATCTTGGTGTTGACTCTTTGACATCGTATACTGCTCTTGTGCTCCGTGATGCGGGTTTTCACGGCCCTCAATGTCATCCCTATGGACTTAATATTACATGGGCAAGTGACTAAGTATATGCAGTGAGTAGTGTTACAGTTAGTGTGCCTTGTCATTTTAAAAGTGAACGTGTTGGTGAGACTTATTTCTTTGGAAATTGTAGTCTGTTTGCAAACTGCGCAGGTACCACATGGGTAGTGGCCCACTACTGGGGGGAGATCCCAGAGTGTTCTTTGCGTTATGTTGGTCTCTGTCTTTGGCCTCGTGTGTACCAAAATATCTTTCAAGTTTTTTGTTCGTTTGAAGGTGAACCTAGGTGTTCGTATGCGTAAGTCTCCTCTCAGTAAGATCCCCCAGTGTTTCTTAATGCTACTCTTGATGAGTGTGGCGGCAGGTGTAAACGAAGTGACACACGTGAGGGTAACTGTGTGTTCTTTAGGGGTGACCTCCAGTAATGTCTCATGGGGGTTGTTCCTTGCTCTTTTTAAAGAGTTCATGATCTGGCATTGGGGATATTCCCTTTGTCTAAGGTTGGATGCCAAAGCTTGGGACTCAGTCTTATAGTCAGTGAGGGAGCTGCAGTTTCTCCTGATCCGGAGAAACTGGCCAAAGGGCAGGTTATCTTTTAGGGCTTTTGCGTGGTGACTGCTATACAGTAGCAGACTATTTCTGTCTGTAGGTTTTTTATACAGGGTAGTGTTTAGCTCTGTATTGTTCAGTCTTATGTTCAAATCTAAGAATGGTATGCTTGTGTTTGATATCGTATGTGTGAACTTCAAATGTTCATTTTGTGCATTAAGCCACTGACAGAACTCCTCGCAAGTGGTAAGATCACCCTTAGAGAGGATAAAGATGTCATCAATGAACCTCTTCCACAACTTCAAATTATTGGTGTAGGGGTTCCTTGGGTGACTGACAACATCCTCCTCGAAGGCAGCCATATAAAGACATGCTACGCTCGGGGCGAAGTTAGTCCCCATGGAAGTAACCTGGGATTGGTGTAAAAGTTGTTTTTTATACTCAAAAAAGTTTTCGGTCAATGCAATGGTGGCACAATCCATAATGAACGAGACAGGGGTTGGTGATGACCACTCATCTTTTGTGAGGGCTGTCTCAATAGCCGTAAGGGTGTCACGCTGGGTGATGTCGGTATACAACGCTTCCACATCCAGCGTGACTAGGAGGTCAATCTCATCTGTGACCCTAGTTTCCTCTAGAATGCGCAAGATGTCAGTTGTGTCATGTACAAAGGAAGGTGTTTTTCTCACTAATGGCTGCAAGAAATGATCACAAAACTTGGACAGAGGCTCGAGGAGGGAGCCTATGCCCGAGACAATGGGACGCCCCGGGACTGGTGTAGTACCCTTATGAATTTTAGGGAGCGTGTAGAAATAGGGTATCTTGGGGTCTTTTGTGATGAGGAAGTCAGCCTCTTTTTTATTTATCCAGCCATTATTTTCTGCTTCGAATACTAGAGTACCAATTGCCGAGGTGAGTCTGGGTGTGGGGTTTACAGAGATGGGAGTATAGTATCTAGCATTCTCGAGTTGGCGTTGACACTCAGTGTCGTAATCGGTAGTGGACTGTATTACAGTAGCACCTCCCTTATCAGCCTGTTTGATTGTAATGCCGGTGTCATCAGCCAAAGATCTTGCTGCAGTCAATTCAGCATTGGAAAGATTATGGAAAGGGGCTCTTCTTGGGGCCATAGCCAGGTCTTTTAATACAGCTTGTTCGAATGTCAAGATCTCAGGGGGGATCATACTGTTATTAGGAGTGTAGGTAGACGGGTTCCTTAGACCACTGTCTTCTGTAATCAACTGGGGTTTGTCCTGGAAAAAGGCCTTAAGGCATATTTTTCTAAAGAAATCCTGTATCTCACAGTTCTCTTTAAATCTGTCCACCCGAGGGGTGGGGACATAGCCTAGACCTTTCTCAAGTACCTGTTTCTCTGTTTCTGTTAGTGGTCTGTGTGACAAATTGACCGCTAGTTCCCTTTTCCCCTGGTCCTGCTCCTTGTCTCTACTGCATGCGCTGGTTGCTCTTGCCACTGCACCTGTTTTTGCATCCCTCTTTTTTGCCCTCTTCCTCTGCCCCAACCTCTGTCTAAAAAAGGGGGGTTGCCCATGGGATAAAACTGGGGCTGGCCTTGTCGGTACATAGGGAATTGCCAGAATGGTGGTGGTGGTCCCGGGTAGGATGGTGCATTATAGTGAGGATAGGGAGGGTGGGTAACCCTTCTCTGGTTGTTACTTCCCCAACTATCAGTGCTGGAATCACTATGGGAGGAGCCCCTCCTATTGGTATCTGAGCTCTCATCAGAAGAGTAGCTACTCTTAGTTGCAGAGTCGTCTGCCTTCAGGTAAGGATATACCTTCTCCTTATCGAATTTTTGTATGTCCTTTTGTAGTTTGGCTATTTTCTGTTTCAATAGGTACTCTTTGTTGTCCGCGAGTTCGCTATTAATTTCTGCCAACTTGGATTTAAATGCAGGATTCTGGGCACTTTACCACCGGTAACCAAAGTTAAAGTGCATATGCTCTGTACTCAAAACATGGTAACGTGGGTTTAGTTACAATTGGCACATGTAGATTACGTATATGTCCCTAGTAAAGTGAACTATATGAACCCAAGGCCTGTAAATTAAATGCTACTAGTGGGCCTGCAACACTGATTGTGCCACCCACTTCAGTAGCCCTTTAAAATTGGCTCAGGCCTGCCACTGCAGAGACTGTGTGTGCAATTTAAACTGCCATTTCAACCTGGCAAGTTAACCTGCATGCCAGGCCCAAACCTTCCCTTATATATATATATTTTTTTGTTGCATATTTATATAGTGCGAACTCGACCCGAACGTATTGGAGCGCTTTACATGAGCACCGTATTTACATTACACATTCAGGCACGGGGAGATTAAGTGATTTGCCCAGAATCTTGCTTGCTTATATTCCATATAACTCACCCCTAAGGTAGGCCCTAGGCAGCACTATGGGCAGGGTGGAGTGTATTTAAAAGGTAGGACATATCCTGGTAGTGAAAAACTGCTAAATTCATTTTTCTCTACTGCTAGGCCCATCTCTCCCTTAGGTTAACATTGGGATTGCCTTAAAACATCTTTTAAGTGTAATTTCCAATTGGGAAAAGATAGAGATTTGGAGTTTGATGCCTCTGGACTCACAGTTTATAATCACAACTTATGGCAAAGTTGGATTTTAAGTTGTAAGTCTAAAAATGCCACTTTTAGAAAGTTGACATTTTCTTACTTTAACCATTCTGTGCCTCTGCCTGTCTCTGAATGCACTTCTGGGTTGGGTGACAACTGGGCTTTGTGCATTCCTTCTACACAGTAACACAAAGGGTGCTGGGGAATGACATTTGCATCCTAATGGCCCATCACCAGGCTGATGGGCCTTCCTGAAGTAGATTGGGAGGGAGGAGCTGATACTTGCACCTGAATAGGGCTGTGCCTGTCCCCACACTTAGAGCTGCATAACCCCTGCAGTGAGTCTGGACCAGAGCAGGAAAGGCAGGGGCCTTATGATCTTCTGCGACTCCCTAGCTGACTTCTTCCACCATAAGATCTCGGATAGCTACATTAACCTCGACCCCAAACCTACCAACCTCAACCATCTTCATACCTACACGATGCTACCGACGCCCCCCAACTCTCTGACTGGAATCAGCTCTCCACCAAAAACACCTCCACCATCATGATGTCTATTCACTCTGGCTTATCCAAGGACCCCTGCCCTCACCACATCTACAACCAAGGGAGAGAAGAGATCAGCATACACCTCACCGAAGCCCTCAACATCTCCATTATAACAGCCACAGTCCCCACCACCTAGAAACACGCAGAAGTCAAGCTCCTTCTGAAAAAGCCCTCCGCCAACCCCAGTGAACTCAAGAACTACTGACCTATCTCTCTTCTACCCTTCCTAGCTAAAGTCCTGGAGAAAGCCATCAACCTCCAGTTCACTGAATACCTCAAACACAACAACCATCTTGATGCCTCCCAGTCTGGATTCTGGACCAGCCACAGCACTGGGACCACCCTGACAGCAGCCACAATGACATCATATGCCTCCTCAACCACAGGGATACAGCGGCCTTCATCCTCCTCGACCTCTCCGCTGCATTCAACACCATCTCCCATCACACCCTCATCACCAGACTTCGCCACCTTGGCATCCAACACAATGCTCTCAACAGGATCACCTCCTTCCTCTTTGACAGAACCCAGAGAATCCACCTTCTTCCCTTCTCATCCGACCTCAAGAACATCATCTGCAGAGTGCCACAGGGCTCCTCCCTCAGCCCCACTCTCTTCAACGCATGCATGACACCGCTCAACAATATCGCCCGCGCTCATGAACTTAACATCATCTCCTATGCTGACAACACTCAGCTCATCCTCTCCCTCACAAACAACAACGACACTGCCAGAACAAACTTCCAGAACACCATGTCCAACATCGCAGACTGGATGAGGGCCAACTGCCTGAAGCTCAACTTGGACAAGACAAAGGTCCTCATTTTCAGATGCAACCCCTCCCCCTGGAATGATTCTTGGTGGTCCGCCGCTCTTGGCCCAGCACCCACACCCTCAAACCACACACGAAACCTCGGAAACATCCTGGACAGGCAGCTAACTATGAAGAAGCGAGTCAATGCTGTCTCTGCCTCATGCTTCCACACCCTCCGTATGCTCCACAAGATCTTCTGCAGGATCCCCACCCACACCAGGAAAACAATAACCCAAGCCCACGTCAACAGCCACCTCTACTATGGCAATGCACTCTAACCCTGCACCACCAATCAACTACTCAACGCCTCCACATCATCCAGAACCCCGCGGCGAGGCTCATCCTCAACCTCCCCAGAAGAATCAGCATCTCACCCCACCTCAGAAACCTCTACTGACTCCCCATACACAAAAGATGCCGCTTTAAGCTCCTCACCCACACCTACATACCCCTCCAAAACATTGGATCCGCATACCTCGATCACCGCCTGACGTTCCACCAGCCCACCAAAGGGATCCGCTCTGCCTCCCTCGCCCTGACCGAAATCCCCTGCATCCGTTGGAGCCACTGCGGAGGTCGTTCCTTCTCCCACATAACTGCCAAGTCCTGGAACGACCTCTCCTTCCTCCTGCACACCTTCCCATCCCTCCTGGATTTCAGGAGGAGGCTCAAGAAATGGCTCTTTGAACAAGAGCAGTAGAACCCCAGCACCTGGAGACCCCCGGAGTGACAAGTCACACTTTATAAGAACTTCCTGATTGAGTGATTGATTGATCTTCACTTTTTCTTGAACCAGACGCTAATACTTGGAGTGATTTCTCCGGGTTTGGATCTCTGCAGCACCCATCGAAATGCCATGTATAGGGCCGATAGCCCCCTACCACAACAGACGAGAAACACTGATATCTATGACTCATACATGGATGGATTCCTGTAAATCTTGTTTCTAGAATACATATCCTATCAATTAATCAATCAATCAATCAATCAGACATTTGTAGAGCGCACTAAATACCCGCGAGGGTCTCAAGGCACTACTGTATTTATTGGATATAGGGGTGCATTTAGAATCACATTGCGTGTAGGATTCACTTTTATTAATTTGACTACAGGATTGGAATCTTCTCACACCAGTATTTATCTGCCCTGAAGAAGTCCATTGTCTATTGGACAAAACACGTTGGCTGGTTTTTATGAGCATTTATAAGAAGCACCAATAAAAGAAGAACGCGGTTGGATTGTTCGAGATTCATTGTCATTAGTTCTAAAATACTCATGTGTTTACTTTTTGTTTGTATGTGGTTCACCCCTGGTCCTTACATTTTGATCTTCAAAGGCCTCTTTGAAGTCTCCCCACTTCAAAGGCAAAACTGGGTATAAGTATTAGACCCTTGACACCACCAAATCAGAACTTTGTTGGAGCTAAGGACATTCTGCCTGAAAGAAGAGCTGCTGCGCTGTAGGAAGTACTGCCACTTTGCTAAATGCAATGTTGTGTTGGCCTGCTGATTGCTGTGCTGTAGGAGGGACAGCCACTCTGCTACCTGCTCTGCTGTGTTGGCCTGCTGCCTGCTGTTTCTTGCCAGGGAGTGAGAAGGACCTGTTCTCTACATCATTGAACTCAAGTTTTTTTCAAGGGCTTGTTGGCTTGCCTCCTGTTTTCTGAAGTATCAGGGTCACAAAAGACTTCTTGCAACTCTGCTGGTGCTGCTAAACTCTGCCAACTGTGAGTCTTTCCCTTGCCTGAGGTGCCCCCCTCTAATCCTCAGCCACAGAAATGGGTTCTGCAGCTGTTTTACGAAAAAATCGATACAGTGATCCCTTTATGCCGATGAGACCCAACGCAATGCCGTCTGACTCCAACACAGTGCCGATTAGATGACGACATGGGTCCTGACTGCGAGATTCAATGCAGGCGCAGCACCGATCCTTTAACACTGCTGTGAGGCTCGACTTCGATGGAGTGCCGATCCTTTGACACCGACTGCGAGGCTCGACTTACACACAGTGCCTATCCTTCGACACCGACTGCGCGGCTCGACTCCGATGCATCGACTCGACTGCGTGAATAGGAACCAACGCAGGGAGTCCTTGAAGCCGACTCCTGCTCCGTACAAGGTACTTTTTCAATGGGCCCTGCATTGGTCCTGTAGCCGGCCTGCCCTCTATCGCGGTTGGTCCACACTTTGGATTTACCCCGGTCTAGCATGACCTCAAGTAACCTTTTGGCTCTAATTATTTTTAAGCTGTTTCTGGATTTCATTTTTAAAAATTCATAGCTCATCTTCTCCTGTTTGAATTTTTGTCATTTTGGTCTTATTTTACTGAGATACATATTCGCTACTTTTCTAAACAGCTGTGGAGTCATTTTGTAGTGTTTCCATTGTGTTACTGTAATTTAAGTTTTGCACAAATACTTTACACATTGCCTCTTAAATTAAGCTTTACTACTCTGTGCCAATCTCCAGTAGGTGAACACAGGTTAATGTAGGTTTTGTATCTGACTTACCATGACTAGGATTGTGGTTCCTACTTAGACAGGGTGCAAACCTCTGCCAACTATAGACCCAATTTCTAACAACTCACATTAGATTTACAGCATATCTAGACACTATCCTTTTATTTATGTCAGATCCAGATCAATCCCTTTCTGCTTTCAACCGGTACTCTGCTATATCAGGCTATAGTCTTACTCTACTCAATAGACAAGATTCTATCCATATTTCTTTGGCATGGAAAACCTGCTCAAATCTCTCTATCAAAATGAAAACTTCTCAAATTCCTAGGGGAGTTAATTTTCCTGATTTTCTTAATGACCACAAGACTTTTGGCATCAAACAATTATAAGGCTCTTTGTTCACTCTGTTTGATGCTCCTCAGAAGCTATGGTGTTCCCTGGAACAGGCTATGTTATATCCCTTTTCTCATAAAAATATTCTTTTTATGCCCAACCCAAATTTTGGTTACCTAGCACACCCTCTCATGCCTGTACTTTACTGAAACCTTTGTATTTTTACCTCTTACACCCACTAATCAATTCCTCAACAGCCCTTTTTGGCATAATAATTTACTTAAGAGGTGGGTAAGGACTTTATGTTGGAAGGCATGGCGAACAATGGTATACTTCTCATCTCACAATGATATCATTCAGATTCCCCTATTCCATTCGCCAAGTTATCATCCACATACAATTTCCCACCTCATATGCGTTTCCAGTTTTACGAACTCTTTGCTCTTGTTCACAATAGCTTCAGACAACATTTCTCTTTGGATACCTCCTGTCCCAGATTATCTTCCCACCCAATTGCAACATTCTCTCACCCTACTGAAGCCTGCATTTACAAACATAGGAAGCACCTGATCCAGACAGGGGCAAAACACTTACAGAAACAATATGTAAATTTGATTTATGTCTCGTTTGGCAAACCTCTGTGTGGGAAGGTTTATGAATCAAAATACATTGAACGCACAGCAAGTCACACTCAAACATTATATTTTTTTTACAATACACTTTTTTACACTTCTGTTCATCATCTTTTTAAGCTCAAACCTGCACAACAAGATACTTGCTGATGCTGCCACACTCACCCGGGTACGGATTTTAACATGTTCTTTTCCTGTCCAGGTCTGACCACCTATTGGGTTTCGATATGAAATCACATCAAAACCATTGCCCATACTCACATACCTCTCTCAGATAATTTACTCTTTCTGGGCAGTCTACATGAAGTTTTTATTTTTCATAGATTGCTTTGGAAATTGGTTGATCTCCTGATCCCCATAGCTATTTCTGTTATTACTCCAATTGGAAATTTACAGATAATATCACTCTTCTATGTTGGTGGAACTTATTCTGTCACCACCATAGACTAGACAGTTATAAAATTGACTCACTGCACTTATCTATCAAGCGTAACCAGCTTTGGATGCCACTCACTGACTACCTATCACATACTGCTCAGGGGATCATTTCCTCCCCATACCTAAATGTACAGTTTGTACTTTGGATATATAATCACAATTTGTCTACACTTATTATTTAATAATGTTATTTTTTGCTATTATATCTGCTGTATTTACTGTTCTTCAATTTGTACACTTATAAAGCTATTAGTTGATTTTATTTTCATAGCTTTTTTCTCTCTCCTTCCTTCTTATTTCCCATCCCTTTTCCTTTCTCCTTGTTTTTCTTATTCAAAAGCATATTGTTTGATCTTACATTGCCTTCCTTGCTTAAACTCTTGTATTTTCTTTTGTGAATTTCATATACTATATCTCTTATATTGTTAAAGTTCAAAACTCACATCTTTGTAAATGCAATTTTCTATTATATATCTCACTGTTTGCGCAATAAAATATCTCAAAAATTAAAAAAACAGCTGTTTACCAATTAATGTCATAGCAATCTATTTTACCAGTAGAAACCTTCTCTGGAGGTGCAAAGCTTGACAGGAGTAGAACATTATTTGTTCACCATCACCCACAAGCAATGATTAATTTATTATTCAAAAATTAGTTGAATAATAAATCTGTTTCAAGCCTTAGGCCCTGATTCTAGATAGGTGATACATTTCGACCCCGGTTTCCACAAGGATCAGAATTCTGAGATTTGAAGTGAACACACCATTACTCCAATTTTGCCCTGGTGAATTATTTCAGGTAAAACCTGCCAAAATCTACCTTGTGGAAAAGATGCAGTACATGCTGATACACATAGAATTTGATATAGAAAATGCCACATACTGCATGTATTTCTGCTTTCTCCAGAGGAAAACTCAGGATAAGTGTTATTTAATGCATTCCATAAATACCACATAATTTGAAGGTGATAAATAGCCCACCCTTTTCTGGCCGACTTGGGACTTTTCTAGTGGGACAGATAGAATACTCGGCCTGCCTGATCCCTTTCACATTGCTCCACTGGCTAATCAACCATATTTACATATTTATGCATGTCTGTGGGTGAAATAGATATTGCTGATGTTTTCATAAATGCATATACCCTAAATATGGAAAACCAATACTTAAGGTTCAAAAACCATTTTCCTCTACTAAATTTATAGACTCACAATGAGCATTAAGAGCCGTTTAATTTAAAGAGAAACACATTTTTCCTGGTTTTCTATTGCAATTACACCTATATGCTAAAAGCTCTAAAAAAGTAAATATCAATATGAAGTCACTTGCACATTGAAATGATGAGATCTTTAGGTAAGCTAAGCGCTCACACATTACGTGGATCTATGTAACGATATCCCTCTTTGAAATAATGTACTCATTAATTAAGAAATTAAATTAATGAAATACACATAATCCTATTATAGCTCAAGTAATATGATTTCTGTACAAAATTAAATAAAAAATTACTTCTCAAATATGCCTAAATCCTGTCAGTAAAAGCACACAGAGGGCACCTTACTTTGTATATGTACAAATTGTGTAACAATATTCCCTGAAAAATCCCACTACAATCCCATTTTCTAGATGTTTTGGGGGCCAGATCACATAGGCATGTAGGAGTGTGTAAAAGATTGCTACAGGAGTACTAGTGAACATTGTTCCAAAATGAACATACATGCACACACACACACATACGTGTGTGTATATCTGTTTTACAAGAGTACCTTACAGCATAACGATTTTAGTGACATATGTACATCCTTCCGTAACCCAGATAGGGATACCCCTTACCTTTTTCTGTAACACATTTACGGCTGCGCTGACACAAAGATTTCAGTATGTCAGTTTGTTAATTATTAGTCACACGTGAAAAAAAGTCCAATTCTTTTGCATGCAGAAATTTCAACTTCAAAGCTTGAGATCAGCAAAAATGTGGAACTGAAGTTGTAAATGAGTCATATTTTCTAGACAAATATCTTACGATGGTTGCCATGTTACTATATAACAAACCTCTTGGGTGCAAATAATATCCTGTTAGCTAATCTCTTCATATTATCAGCCAGCTGTGTCAACATTCCTTTGGAAAGTTATGCTTCGGTGTCTCTGTTAGTCAGTTGTTTAACAGTAGAGAGAGAAGAGCTGGTATAGTATATTATAGTGTTCAGCTCTTCCTCGGGGCAGGTACTATGACAGTTATTTAATAAAAAGTATAATTAGTGTATAGTGAGTCTTACGATATGTATTTAAGGATAGTAACCATAGTTAGTCATAGGTGTTTTTTCACCAAAATGCCAGGGGTAGCAGAAGTGACATCACATGATCTTTGCCGTTAATGAAATCACAGGAAGTGACAAGCATAGGACAATTGACCATGATTTTTTCCAGGAAGGCAAGTTACATGCCCCTAGTATTACACTTACTGTATCTTAGGCCCCCTTAAACATATTCTTATTCATTCTCTCTCACTCACTTGCATTCACACTAAGGGGTCGATTCCGATTCGTGCCGGAAATTTCTCCGACCGAGCCGGACCCGGAGAGATTTCCGACCGAATCAGACCCGTGCAGTCCGACCGAACGAGTACGATGCGTCCGTATGCTATCGGACTCGAAACGGTCGGACTCCCATTGAAGTCAATGGGAGCCGGTCGTACAACGCGTACGCGGGCTCCCATTGACTCAATGGGTGCGAGTCGGACAAGTGCGCCCCCTACAGCGGGTACGCGGCGAAGCGATTCGCGCCGTACACGCACAGGTAGGGGGACCCATGGGTCCCCCTGTGTGCGACTCGCGCGGCTACGCGTACAGGGGGTCCGACACGGACCCCCAAAGTACGGCTCCGACAGCTCTTTCGAGCCGGAGTGCGCGGCTCGGTCGGACTGCTCGCGGCGCGCATCGTACTTACCCGGCCGGGGAACGTCTCCATTGCGCGGTGCGAGTCGAGTCCGAGCGAGTCGGTCGGTGTGGTTCGAGCCGGGAACGAGTCGGTCGGAGCGGTCGGGACGCCCGGACGAGTCGGTCGGCGAATTTGCATCGTACTCGCTCGGCCGGACCCGCGTACGATTCGGTCGGGAAACAGGGCTCCGGATCGGATCTGGTAAGCCGAATCCGATTCGGAGCCCTACCGGCCGAGATCGGAATCGGCCCCTAAATCTCACTCACACTCACACTTAGTAATCCTGGACCTGAGTGTCCAGGTCCAGGATTACTAATGCTTTGCATCATGTTTGTGTCGCTTTTGTTGCGCAAACCAGGCACAAAGTGTTAGGGTGGGATTTCCTATCCAACGCAAATCCTGATTTGCTTTGGATAGTATACCAAAGTAATGCAAAATTGTGCTATGCACTGTTTTACATTATTTTGCATATATCTGTGCATGCCATCGGTTGTGCGTGGGCGTTCCCATGCAACGACCTATACATTTTTACACAAATTCCTATCTGAAAACATTGCAGACATTGTGGACAACTCTCTCTCCTTGAGTCTGCAGATTAATAGAACGGTGTCCACCTGCTTTGGGATTATCAGGATCCTCAGAAAAATTTCCCATTTTCTTTCCTTTGCCGCACATAAACAGGCAGTGATTGCCTTGGTGATGTCCAGGTTGGACTATTGTAATGCCCTTTATCTGGGCATTAACAAGGGCCTTGTCCGTTGTCTACAGCTAGTGCAGAATGCAGCAGCCAGGCTGGTGATGGTTCTCCCGAAATACCACTCAGTCTCGGCTTCCCTCAGCAAACTGCATTGGCTTCCTTTAAATCAAAGAATTGTTTTTAAAGCCCTATGTCTCACCCATAAGGCCTTTTATGATCTAGGCCCGGATACTATCAAAGGGCTGTTCCAGCGCTATGTTCCCACCAGGCAGCTTAGATCAGCTAGCAAAAATCTGCTGACAGTTCCAAGGTTCAAGAAGTCTAGATGGGGAGGCAGGGCGTTCTCCACAGTGGCTGCCAGTCTATGGAACTCTCTTCCTGGCGATCTCTCGGGACAGATGCCTCACTCTCTCTTCCGCAAGGCTCTGAAGACTTGGCTCTTTACAGAGATTTCTGTCTGAGCCTTACTTTATCTCAGTATGACAGTCCCGCCTGTAGCGCCTTGACGCCCTTGGGCTGTTTGCACTTTAGAAGTCTAATATTCATTCATTCATTCATTCAATTTGCATCAAACTCTTACGGCTCCTTGAGGCAGGCACAACAGGGAGAAATGTTTTCATTTATCCATGTTTTTATCGAACTTTGCTTATTTGACGCATTGTACAGCACACATACAAAAAGGGAAAAGCTGTAAAGCATTGTTTTTGTACTGGACGGGAACCCTTCCTGAACAAAACCTATACTTCAGAGAACATTCACACCCTTGCACTATGTAGCAAGGGTGTGTGAATTGGCATCTGGCTGCCTAAAAGGCACCAGCACACAGGGAGAGGAGCAATGCACCATATCTTAGTAGATATGGTGCATTTTGTCTCTCTCCCTTTGACACAAGGTAGTGCAGCATCTTTGGTGCAGTGTTGCTTTGTGTCAAAGCATAGTAATCAGAGCCTAAGCCTCACATAATCTCATTCAATACCTGTCACTGACTCTCACTCACAGACACATGCTGGAGGAAGCTGGCTCTCTATATTGTGTACTAAACAAAGTACACTGTGCATAGAATCCAGTGGATCCATTACTGGTACACAGAGGTTAAAGTAGATAAAACTAGTGCTCTTTTTGTGGGAGTGTGGGCGAGCAGTTAGGCTTATCAGAGGATAGCGCTGAACATTTGTTGTACTCACAGAGGAAATAAATGAGACACACACTCAAAATTAAATCTGAGACCAATTTATAAAATTAATATCAATTTTTATGTATTTTTAAGACCATGGACTTTGATCTGCAGTAAGTACTTTAGGAGTTATAATTTTTAAGAGTTCGGAAAATACATCACTTTTGTGTGCAATTACATACAATTTAAGTCAATGGGGAAAAGCTGAAAATGCGTATAAAATCAGGCAATGCTTTCGTGAAGTTCACCTTCTTGTTTTAGGTTGATAGTGGGACCAGGTCCAAAGTTCCACAGCAGAAGATCAGCAGCATCTCGGATTGGGCCAGGAGCAGGGTGCTGAAGTTGTTGGTAGCTGGTGAGCTACGATGAAGGGGGCCACCTGGAAAGACACTGCACAGGAGGACTTAGAGGTAAGTCTGGTGGGTCCCACTGGAGGGAAGAGATTGCAAGGGTCGCAGGATCACAGGAGCATGGCTGGTTTGTTGCTGACAAGGCAACTTGAGGAGGTGATTTCAGGACAGCTGGGCCACTCAGGATGTGGGTCGCAGGGGTCTCAACGTCCCTCGTGGGTGCTTGCTTCTGGAATTGCTGGAGTCCAGAGTGGACTCTTCATCTTTCTGTTTGCTGTAAGGGTTCTGGTACCCCCGTGTATTGGTACTGTGCAGCTCTGGTAGGTCCTGGTGTCTCCAAGCTTGATGGGGAAACAGATTTGACACTCAGGAGCTGTTGTACCTCTTTTGGTGCAGGTGCTGTGTTGAAGTTGTTGGAGAGCAGCACATCGACAAACATAACTCAGCAAGATCAGTGTCTGCAAGGGGGTGACACCTTCACTCCAAGGGCGGTTCTTGGTGATTTCTAGAAGTCTGGAGGAGCTCACGGACTCCTGGAGTCATCACAGGTTCAGGACGGCATAGCACATTCCAATTGTCGAGGCCTAGAGGAAGCAGGCAGGGTTTAGCACCAATTTCTTCTGCAGTCGGGCTTCAGTTCTCGGGCAGCAAGTCTTCTTTGTCCTGGTCTTCCTCGTGTCCATCAAATCTAATCTTCCAGATCTGGGAAAGCCACCTAATACTAGATATAGGGGCATTAAAGGGAGTGACAGGTAGTAGCCAATGGGTTACTTACTTTTAGGGAATCTACACCCTCTTAGTGACCGCTTCCTAGCCCCGATAGGTTGTTTCTCCACCATCTCAAGATGGTGGATTTTAAGGAGAGGGCTTCACATCTCCTGCCACACCTTAGGAGAGGTGCTGGCTGAATGTGCACATTTCTCCTCATCTAACTAATTTTCCCACCTGTTCTCCCCCTTAAATGTGGAGCACAACAGGGGGGTTCACATCCCCCACTATCTGGGCTGAACTTCAAAGGCAGGCCATTCCAGCCTGGAGGAGGTGTGAAGAACCTCCGCCCAGATCAGGCTTTGTTTATGGCCTCTGAGAGCGAGGCTCTCACCCCATGAGGTCATAAACATGTCTGGTGGTGGCAGGCTGGCTATGATTAGTCAGAGACCACACACCCTCTAAAGGGTCTCCTGTGTGCATTTATTAATATATCCCACACTGGCATCAGTGAGGATTTATTAAGACAAGATGTTTTGTACCAAACATCTTAGGGTAATGTGAAGCCATCATGGAGCCAGGAAACTCGTAATGACAAGTATCCAGCCCATGTACTCTTTATGACTTCCTTGTGCACTTACAATATCCAAGAATGGCTCAGATATTGCAGGGTCATATCTGCTAATGCAGATATGTCCACACATGGGATATAGTGCACCCTGCCTTAGGGCTAAAAGGCCTGCATTAGAGGTGGATTACCTATATCTCATGCAGTATATGAGGGCATGACCACAGGGTTGTGTGCCATGTCGACTCAACGGATTTCTCTGCACCAAGACACACAGCCTGCAATTGTACTGTGCATAGTCTTGGTGTGGGGTCCCTAGGGTAGCATAATACATGCTGCAGCCCTACAGGATCCTCTTCAGTACCCATACCCAGGGTACCAGGGGTACCATTTACTAGGGACTTACAAAGGTGATTGATTTTATGCCTATAATGGTGCAGTTTTGGGAAAGAGATCTGAC
The DNA here is from genome assembly GCA_963921515.1 of Calotriton arnoldi. Lineage (NCBI taxonomy): Eukaryota > Metazoa > Chordata > Amphibia > Caudata > Salamandridae > Calotriton > Calotriton arnoldi. Next base: position 110,583 of record CAWUFW010012980.1, on the reverse strand, counting down.
ACTGGGAACCTGGTTAACAGGGACTCAGTGCACTTACAGTTCAAAACCACATCAAGCAAAAAGTGGGGGCTAACCATGTCAAAAGAAGCACTTTCCTACATGATAGCCTCCAAATGAAAGAAGATGAGACTCACCTTTCCCTGGAGATTCTTCATCATCTAAGTGAAAGAACCTGGAAAGGCCATCTCCATTGGCATGGTCAGTCCCACGTTTGTGTTCCACTTTAAAGTCCATTCACTGTAGGGATATGGACCACCTCAACAATTTGGGGTTTTCTCCTTTCATCTTAATGAGCCATCTGAGAGGTCTGTGGTTGGTTTGGACAAGGAAGTTGGAACCAGACAGGTATGGTCTCAGCTTCTTCAGGGACCAAACCACAACAAAGGCTTCCCTCTCAATGGCACTCCAATGCTGCTCTCTGGGGAGAAGTCTCCTGCTTATGAAAGCAACAGGCTGGACATGGCCATCATCATTGGTCTTTGATAGGACCGCTCCTATACCATGTTCAGAGGCATCTGTCTGCACTATGAACTGCTTGGTATAATCTGGAGCTTTTGGAATGGGTGCTGAGCACATTGCTTCTTTCAGGGTGTCAAAAGCCTTTTGACAGCTCACTGTCCAGTTAAACTTTTTTCGGCATTTTCTTGGAAGTCAGTTCTGTGAGGGGGCCACAATGGACCCATAGCCCTTCACAAACCTCGTGTAGTAGCCAGTCAAGCCAAGGAATGCCTTGTCTTGTGCCTGGGTGGTTGGAGCTTCCCAATGCATAATAGTCTGGGTTTTGGGTTGTAGTGGCTGAACTTGGCCTCCACCCACAAGGTGGCCCAAGTATACAACCTTGCCCCGCCCTATCAGGCACTCACTTGCCTTGATAGTGAGGCATGCACTCTGCAGAGCATTCAGGACCTTTTGGCGGTATCATCCAGATAAGCTGCACAAAAGGATTCCAATCCAGCAAAGACTGTATTCGCAATCTCTGAAAGGTGGCAAAGGCATTCTTTAATCTAAAGGGCATCACAGTAAACTGAAAGTGCCCATCTGGGGTTGAGAATGCTGATTTCTCTTTTGCTCTAGGGGTCAGACCTATCTGTCAGTACCCTGGTGTGAGAACAAAAGTACTCAGATATTTGGCTGCCCACAACTTGTCAATCAGTTCATCAGCCCTAGGAATTGGATATGCATCTATTTTTATGACTGAATTGAGGCCCCTATAGTCCACACAAAACCTAATTTCTTTCTTTCCATCCTGGGAATGAGGCTTGGGGGCTAAAGCAACTGGGCTGGCCCAGGGGCTCTCTGAGGGTGCAATGACACCCAATTCCAGCATCTTGCTTACTTCAATCTTGATGCTTTCTTTGACATGATTTGACTGCCTGTAGATTTAGTTTTTGACATGTGGTCCACTTAGAGGGTGTTCAAAAAAAAGTTCAAAGGGGGAATTCCCTACTCCCTTTTGTGGCACTTCTCTGTAAGGACAAAGCAGTTGTAATAGTAAAACATCCCATCTCCATCTGAATTTTTCAGGGAGTCCACCAATCATACCTCTTAGGGTCTTGTTATACCTTTCAACAAGCCTACTGGTCTGCGGATGGTATGGTGTAGTGAACCTATAGGTCACCTCCACTCAGTCTACATATGTGCCAAGTATACAGACATAAAGTTTGTACATCTGTCTGATACAACCACCCTGGAAACCCAACCCTAGTAAAATACAGAGGAGAACTTTGGCAAATGCAGGGGCAGTGGTTGCCCTTAGGGGAATTGCCTCAGGATACCTAGTGGCATGATCCATTACCACTAGTATAAATCAGTTTCCTTATGCTGTTTGAGGGTCGAGGGGCCAAAAATGTCAATCCCAACTCTCTCAAAGGGTACCCCAACCACAGGAAGTGGAATTAAGGGGGCCTTTAGGTGGATGCCTGTCTTGCCACTGGCTTGGCAGATGGCATAGGAGTTACAAAACTCCTTCACCTTCTGGAACATTCCTGGCCAGTAGAAGTGGTTGACTAACCTACTCCAAGATCTAGTCTGGCCAATATGCCCAGCTAGGGGAATGTCATGGGCCAGTGTTATGAGATACTCTCTAAACTGCTGAGGCACTACCACTCTCTTAGTGGCACCAGGTTGGGGTCTCTGGCCTTAGTATAAAGGAGTCCCTCCTCCTAATAGGTCCTGTGGGACCACTGACACTTCCCTTTTCCTTATCAGCTGCTTGATGTCTCAGGCTTTCAAGAATGGGACAAGTTCTCTGCCCCTGGCACAGATCTATCCTATAGGGTTGCCCTGGGCCCAAGAGCTATACTGTGTGAGGCCCAAGCTCCTGGGGCTCAGTTCCCTCTGGGGCTGACAAGTCTTCTCCCTGAGGAGAGGGGACTTGATCTGGTGTCTGAATAGAAGCTAGCATCCAAGACTTCGTGCCCTTTCACTTGGAAGGTTGGTCCATAATTTCAGGCTCCAATATCAATCGTGGAACAGTTTTGGGAAAGAGATATAGCACTGGGAACCTGGTTAGCATGCACAGCTCAAAATCCCATCAGGCAGGAAGCAAAACGTGAGGACTAACCATGTCAAAAGAGGCACTTTCCTACACATGCATACACACAAAGGCACACACTCACATATACACACACTCTCTCTCGCGCTCTCTCTCTCTCTCATATAAACACACTCTCACTGCAAGCATGCACACAAAATTCATTTAAAAACATCTTTAATTACCACAGCTTCCACCAAAGTTCCAGTTCCATTTAAGTGTGCTCTAATTTTTATTATACTAATAGTGAATAATACAATATTATTCACTATTAGTTGAAAGAAAAACAGGTTGAAAACAAATTATATGGAGCTGTCCCTGTGTTCTTGGCATTGCTTTTGCCACCACTGATGGTCAGGGGTCACAAAGAAAGTGCCAGGGTTATCTAGGGGCAAGCTAGGGTTTAAAGCTGCAACCCCTTGCGACCCCTAAATGACATCCATATTGGTAGTGTCCCTTAGAGAGTATTTGTTACCATTATGGGTCATGTTTTTATTTCTGTGTGCACATTGTACTATACATTTTATTTTGTTTTACTTATTTGTATGCCAGTAGTAAATAAACCACAACAGAGTACAAGATAATATTTACATCATTTCGGTGGGCAATGCACTACTCAGGAGAACAGACCACCCTAGAAGCATAACACACCAAAGGAGAAAGAAAACCACTTGGTGCCACTCTGTAGTTGGGATGATAACTAGGGGTGGGTGGAATGTTTCATTCCTCTCGCGGAATTGTCAGAATTTGGAGTCTCCGCATTACTCTTGTAACATGGAGTTCCAGCCAAATTCCGCCAATCACCGTGTGGCAAATGTTTTGCCTCAAGGCTCCAGAAATGCGAGCGAGATATGGGATCTCCTAATGTAATTTTCTAATGTGAGCGGTCTTGGTCAGAAGGCTCCTTCTCAAGTACATTTGCTGCTGCTCGTGTACATTTTCTACTCGAGTAGCAGCAAAATCAACCTGAATGGCTGCGTGCTCTTGCGCACCACATGGTGCAGTTTGCACTGATTTTTTAATGCTGCTCATGCTACTGTTGCTGAATTGCAGCACGAACAGCGCAAAATGCATATTGTCTGCCTATTAGGGGAACTCCACTGAATCTTGCAGAGTTTTTATGTAACTCAAAGGAATTCTGCGGAGTTAAACTCCATGAGTTCCGCCCACCCCTAATGATAAACGTGTCCCAACAAGTCTTCTCGTTTCCCCTTTTGATGAAAGTCTAAGAATGGTGAGGTATAGGGCTGTAACAACTAAGCAGTGCAAGAACTTAAAGCCTATGCCACGGCACGGAAATGCTTACAGAAAATCCAGGATGGGAGACTAACAGCGCATACAACAAGGTGAAACAGACTAAGGAGAATGAAGATCAATTTTGTTATAGTGACTTTAAAAAGGAACTAGTGAGTCTCCAAAAAGAAGAATACAGTTTTGTAATGTTACACTTTGGGGTATATTTACAAACATTTTGCGCTGGGTTAGCATCGCAAAAGTGAAGCTAACCAGCACACAAAATGTTTTTTTTACCAGGTTATTTTACAGTGCAAAACTTGTTTTGCATTGGAAAGTAGCCTACAAGTAACGCAAATCAGTGTGAAGCATTGCTTTGCATTACTTAGCAACAGGAAGGCGTTACATGGGTGGTACATGGCCATCCCCATGCAAACACCCATGCCTTTTGATGCAAAATCCTACCTACAAACAATTGTCGACAGGGTTTAGCGCCAAAAGTTAACGCAATCTGAAAGTAGACGTTAAGAGGAGAAATGTTTTAATTTCTCCTTTCTTTTCCTTCTTTGCATGCTGCACTGAGCAGCAAACATACAAAGTAGGAAACGTGTTTGAACTTGCCTAGTCATAGTGTTTTGTACAGGAAGGGTAGTCTTCATGTACAAAACCTATGCTAGACTTAGGCAAGCACCTTAGTGCTATGGCACTAAGGTGTGTGGCTGGCGCACGGCAGCTGAAATCAGCATTGATGCCAGAGAGAGGGGAGAAGAGAGCCATATCTCTTTATAAATGGGACTTTCATGCTCCCTCCCTGTCATACAATGCAGCAGAGCATTTTTGGCTGCTGCGTTGCGTGACTTCTTTGAAAATCTGCCCCCTTGAGTTTTGTCCGATGCCACACCGAAGACTGGACACTCTGAATGGGAATGAGGAAGAATCCCTTGCATGTTCATTCAGTACCCAAAACAGAATGAGGTATGTTCAACATGTCAATATTATGCTTGCTAACTGTACTAATGTCTGCGCACTCCAGACTCTACTGTCATTCATCAGGTCATGCAGACCATTTCCTTCTGTGCAATGTGGCAAACACACCTCAAAGTATGACTGTAAAATCCAAGGCTGACATGTCCAGAATACATGCCGACTGCAAGCAGAGGGAAATGTGGCACCAAGCACATTCATTCTGGTCCACGAGCAAGGACTGGTGACTTTATGTCTCATGTAATACATTAATCAGTGGCAATAACTAGTTTCATGGTGCAGTGATATTAATGGGTATGTGTGGTTAACATTAAGATATGGTGACTTGCTGGGTTAGGATTGATAATCATATAGATTTATACAAAATGAAAAAATAACACCTCTCACTGTGTTCTTTTCTGAAAGAAATGCTTTAAATTTTACAGTTTTGATTCCATCACGATGGTGTTTAGGTATGTCACACTTTTGTCATAAATTCAGAAAATAACCACTCTAGTTATTCATTGGAACTCTGTGCCTAAGCTGCAGTTGCTCTGGAGTGAGTTAAATGACATACTGCTCTTGGTGTTAGAAATACATGTTTCTCTCCATTTTAGAATGCTTAACTGACATGGATGAGGAAGATATTTGAGAACTCCAAGAAAATGGATCCCGGTTTTAGCTTTCTAGAGCACTAAAGATCATTTCTATGACAAAAAGTCTCCCCCTCTCAGTGTTCGTTGACTACAGTCGTCTGTGCAGGAATTTCTTTCAGTTTTACAGCTTTGATGCCGTCAAGATGATGTTCATGTTTGCCACACTTATGTCATAAATACAGAATGTTAGCATTCTGGTGAAGCTACAGTTAATTACTAGGGAGTTAACTGACTTTTTGTTTTGAAAGTACATTTCAATCTGCATGTCAGCATTTTTACTGACATGAATGAGGAAAATATTTGAGAATTCAGAAAATGTGTACTCATTTTAGCTTTCATAACTTTTATGACATAAATATGCCCCTAATTTTGTTAATTTGTAAAGTAAATGTTGTAGGTTTTACTGCTGTGATTCCATCAAGGTGGGTTCAGATGTGCCAAACTTTTTTTATGACTACAGTGCTCTAGCTCTTCATTGGAACACTGTGGTGGAGCTGCAGTAGAACACTGGGGAATAAAATGGCATGATGCTGCTGCTGGAAGTGCATCTTCTCAGAATATCAGACCTTGTTCTCATATTGCTTAGGTAGATAGTGTGAACATATAGAAGATGTGCTCTCATTTTAGCTTCTGAAGCACCTTCCATGCCCTCTGTGAGAAAATCACAGTTTTTATTCTCAAACATGGTTCATCAGATTATAGCACTGGGTCGTCAAATTTCACAGAGTAAAATCACCATAATTCCTAAAATGAGTGGAACACTACTAACAAATTATATTGTGACTAAAATTTGCAACCATACTTTATATGGACTACTTTTTGTGACCCTCTAAATCTGGCATTTACAACAATGCATCTAAATGGGGATTACTTTTGGCCAGCCAATCAAGGAGATTCCTGTGGTACCACCCCCGCATGTCTCTGGTGGTCAGGATATGCTCACCCTGCCCCCTTAAATTTTTATATTATTTTAATTTATGTTCAGGATGCAGGGAACATGTCCCAGAGTCTTGCAATGGTTGCCACAACATAATGCAACAAAACAAAAAAAGAAGAAAAGAAAAGAAGAGAAAAAAAAGCAGAAAAAAAAAGAAACTGCCTAGCCTATTTCATTGGTAGAAAATCTCACCATAACCTGTGGATGCATAAAGAGTCATCTAGGAGTCATTATATATATATATATATATATATATATATATATATATATCTATATATATATCTTTTGGGCGTAAAACCAGAGACAAAGAAGGAGAAAACTTACGATATATATATATATATATATATATATATATTTATATATATATATATATATATATTATCTACTGGCGGTCGCCAGTAGATAGTTATAGTTAGGACCTATTTTCCATAGGAAATCCGCAACATTCTATTTGAAATAACTCTCTTGCCGGTTGACGAATCTTCGCGAAATTTTCAAACTTTATGGCCCGCTCCGGTCCGCTCCTACCCTGAAAGTCTCGGGGTGATTCATCAAGCGGGGGCCAAGAAAAAAGGGGGGTCCCAAAACGTGTTTTCCCCATTCATTTTCCCATAGGAAACTTTAGACACGGCTACAGCTCGAACTGCTGAATGGAATTACACCAAATTTGGCAAAGAGGTAGTTCTTGGTTCAGAAAGAACCCTTTTTGTTAAATGGTGTAAATCCGTTCAGTAGTTGCGGAGAAATTAAAAAAATAAGAGTCAAAAAATCAATTTCCCATAGGAAACTTTATGCAAGGCTACAGCCCGAACTGCTGAACGGAATTACACCAAATTTGGCAAAGAGGTAGTTCTTGGTTCAGAAAGAACCCTTTTGTTAAATGGTGTAAATCCGTTCAGTAGTTGCTGAGAAAATCAAAAGTAAAAACACATATATATCTGGGCGGAGCCTAACCACACATGTCATCGTGAGATCTGATTGGCTGTCAGCACTTCATCCTGGAATTGCTGGCAGCCATCTTGAGACCAATATACATGATAGTACCCCATTGAAATGCCTTGTAGTGAATCAAAGATTTTGAGGGTTACCAAAAGGAGAACTATTAAGGGTGATAACAGACTTTAGTTACATTAGAATTCATTTGTTGATGGTACCATACTAATTTCAGGAATTGTGGTGTGTTCTAAGGTGATTTTACCCTGTGAAAAACCTTCTGCTGGGATATCATGAATCATGTTTGAGAGAAAACTATTTTCACATGCTTGTCCCATACAGTTTTGGAAGGTGCTCCAGAAGCTAAAATGAGAGCATATTTTCTGTAAATTCACATTATCTTTCTCAGTCATGTGAGAATGAAGTCTGACATTCTCAGTAAAACATGTACATCCAACAAGGGCAGAGACTGTCAGTTGATTCCTTTGTGTTCTACTGCAGCTTCCCAGAGTGTTCTAAAGAACAACTAGAGTGCTAACAGCCTTACTTATGACAAAAGTATGGCACACCTGAAGCCATCTTGATTGGAATAAACTGGTAACACTTAAAACATTTAATTTAAAAAGGAACAAAATGATGGGGTTCATTTTGTCATAGAAATTATGGTTAGTGCTATAGAAAGAAAAATTAGGACATGTTTCAAGTGAGATCTCAAATATCTTCCTGTTATATTTCAACAGGAGCAGCCTGTCAGTTGATGCCTTTGTGTTCTACTGCAGCTTCCCAGAGTGTTCTAAAGAACAACTAGAGTGCTAACAGCCTTACTTATGACAAAAGTATGGCACACCTGAAGCCATCTTGATTGGAATAAACTGGTAACACTTAAAACATTTAATTTAAAAAGGAACAAAATGATGGGGTTAATTTTGTCATAAAAATTATGGGTAGTGCTGTAGAAAGAAAAATTAGGACATGTTTCAAGTGTGATCTCAAATATCTTCCTGTTATATTTCAACAGGAGCAGCCTGCCAGTTGATGCCTTTGTGTTCTACTGCAGCTTCCCAGAGTGTTCTAAAGAACAACTAGAGCGCTAACAGCCTTACTTATGACAAAAGTATGGCACACCGGAAGCCATCTTGATTGGAATAAACCGTTAATACTTAAAACATTTAATTTAAAAAGGAACAAAATGAGGGGGTTCTTTTTTAAATAGAAATTATGGTTAGTGCTGCAGAAAGAAAAATGAGGGCATGTTTTAAGTGAGATCTCAAATCCTCTTCTATTTCATTAGAAAATTCTGACATGCAGACTGAAACAATCACTTTCAATACCAGCAGCAGACTTCCAGTTAACTCCCTGGTGAGCAGTAGCTTTAGTACAGTGATCTAATGAGCAACTAGAGTGCTAACATTCTGAATTTATGGCAAATGTGAGACACATCTGAATGCCTTCTTGATGGAATCAAAGTAAAAACTGAAAGCATTTCCTACTGAGGAGACTGCAGTAAATGAGGAAATTAGGAAACTTCATAACAAAGAAGTCTTCCAAGATGGCCACCAGAGAAAAAAGAGCCCAAATGTAGCACAAATATTACCCAGATGTAGCCCACATATAGCCCAATGACAAAAGTGTGCAAAACACTTTTTATTTTTAGTTTTTTTGCAGTTTTATGTAGTGCAGACTGGTCAGGTATTGGAGCGTTGCATCTTAAAACATGACCCCCTACACTACAAAAACACTACTGCACTACTCTAAACCCTAAAACACTACCCCAGCACGACTCCCTACACTACACAAGCACCACTGCACTATCCTAAACCCTAAAACACTACCCCCAGCATGACCCCCTACACTACACAAACACCACTGCACTACCCTAAACCCTAAAACACTACCCCAGCACGATCCCCTACACTACCCAAACACCACTGCACTAACCTAAATCCTAAAACAATACCCCCAGCACGACCCCCTACACTACCCAAACACCACTGCACTACCCTAAAACATGACCCCCTACACTACACAAACACCACTGCACTACCCTAAACCCTAAAACACTACCCCCAGCACGACCCCCTACACTACACAAGCACCACTGCACTACCCTAAACCCTAAAACACTACCCCCAGAATGACCCCCTACACTGCCCGAACACCACTGCACTGCCCTAAACCTTGAAACACCAGCCCCTGCACGACCCCCTACACTGTTCGAACACCACTGCACTGCCCTAAACCCTGAAACACCACCCCCAGCACGACCCCCTACACTGCCCGAACACCACTGCACTGCCCTAAACCCTGAAACACCACCCCTTCACGACCCCCTACACTGCCCGAACACCACTGCACTGCCCTAAACCCTGAAACACCACCCCCAGCACGGCCCCCTACACTGCCCAAACACCACTGCACTGCCCTAAACCCTGAAACACTATCCCCAGCAAGACCCCCTACACTGCCCAAACACCATTCCACTGCCCTAAACCCTGAAACATCACCCCCAGCAAGACCCCCACACTGCCTGAACACCACTGCCCTAAACCCTGAAACACCACCCCCAGCACGACCCCCTACACTGCCTGAACACCACTGCACTGCCCTAAATCCTGAAACACCACCCCCAGCACGACCCCCTACACTGCACAAACACCACTGCTCTGCCCAAAACCCTGAAACACCAGCCCCAGCACGACCCCTTACACTGCCCGAACACCACTGCACTGCCCTAAACCCTGAAACACCAGCCCCAGCACGACCCCTACACTGCCCGAACACCACTGCACTACCCTAAACCCAGAAATACCACCCCCAGCACGACCCCCTACACTGCCTGAGCACCACTGCACTGCCCTAAACCCTGAACCACCAGCCCCAGCATGACCCCCTACACTGCCCGAACACCACTGCACTGCCCTAAACCCTGAAACACCAGCCCCAGCACGACCACCTACACTGCACGAACACCACTGCACTGCCCTAAACCCTGAAACACCAGCCCCAGCATGACCCCCTACACTGCCCGAACACCACTGCACTGCCCTAAACCGTGAAACACTAGCCCCAGCACGACCCCCTACACTGCCAGAACACCATTGCACTGCCCTAAACCCTGAAACACCAGCCCCAGCACAACCCCTACACTGCCCGAACACTACTGCACTGCCCTAAACCCTGAAACACCACCCCGTGCATGACCCCCTACACTGCCCGAACACCACAGCACTGCCCTAAACCCTGAAACACCACCCCCAGCACGACACCCTACACTGCCCGAACACCACTGCACTGCCCTAAACCCTGAAACACCATTCCCCCTGCACGACCCCCTACACTGCCCGAACACTACTGCACTGCCCTAAACCCTGAAACACCATCCCCAGCACGACCCCCTACACTGCACGAACACCCCTGCACTGCCCTAAACCCTGAAACACTACCCCCAGCAAGACCCCCTACACTGCCCGAACACCACTGCACTGCCCTAAACCCTGAAACATCACCCCCAGCAAGACCCCTACACTGCCCGAACACCACTGCCCTAAACCCTGAAACACCACCCCCAGCAAGACCTCCTACACTGCCCGAACACCACTGCACTACCCTAAACCCTACAACACTACCCCCAGCACGACCCCCTACACTACACAAGCACCACTGCACTACCCTAAACCCTAAAACACTACCCCCAGAACGACCCCCTACACTGCCCGAACACCACTGCACTGCCCTAAACCTTGAAACACCAGCCCCTGTACGACCCCCTACACTGTTCGAACACCACTGCACTGCCCTAAACACTGAAACACCACCCCCAGCACGACCCCCTACACTGCCGAACACCACTGCACTGCCCTAAACCCTGAAACACCACCCCCTTCACAACTCCCTACACTGCCCGAACACCACTGCACTGCCCTAAACCCTGAAACACCACCCCCAGCACGGCCCCCTACACTGCCCAAACACCACTGCACTGCCCTAAACCCTGAAACACTATCCCCAGCAAGACCCCCTACACTGCCCAAACACCACTCCACTGCCCTAAACCCTGAAACATCACCCCCAGCAAGACCCCCTACACTGCCCGAACACCACTGCCCTAAACCCTGAAACACCACCCCCAGCACGACCCCCTACACTGCCCGAACACCACTGCACTGCCCTAAACCCTGAAACACCACCCCCAGCACGACCCCCTACACTGCCCGAACACCACTGCTCTGCCCAAAACCCTGAAACACAAGCCCCAGCACGACCCCCTACACTGGCCGAACACCACTGCACTGCCCTAAACCCTGAAACACCAGCCCCAGCACGACCCCCTACACTGCCCGAACACCACTGCACTACCCTAAACCCATAAACACCACCCCCAGCACGACCCCCTACACTGCCTGAGCACCACTGCACTGCCCTAAACCCTGAAACACCAGCCCCAGCATGACCCCCTACACTGCCCGAACACCACTGCACTGCCCTAAACCCTGAAACACCAGCCCCAGCACGACCACCTACACTGCACGAACACCACTGCACTGCCCTAAACCCTGAAACACCAGCCCCAGCATGACCCCCTACACTGCCCGAACACCACTGCACTGCCCTAAACCGTGAAACACTAGCCCCCAGCACGACCCCCTACACTGCCAGAACACCATTGCACTGCCCTAAACCCTGAAACACCAGCCCCAGCACAACCCCCTACACTGCCCGAACACCACTGCACTGCCCTAAACCCTGAAACACCACCCCCAGCAAGACCCCCTACACTGCCCGAACAACACTGCAGTGCCCTAAACCCTAAAACACCACCCCCAGCACGACCCCCTACACTGCCCGAACACCACTGCTCTGCCCAAAACCCTGATACACCAGCCCCAGCACGACCCCCTACACTGCCCGAACACCACTGCACTGCCCTAAACCCTGAAAAACCACCCCCAGCACGACCCCCTACACTGCCCGAACACCACTGCACTGCCCTAAACCCTGAAACACCACCCCCAGCACGACCGCCTACACTGCCTGAAAACCACTGCACTGCCCTAAACCCTGAAACACCAGCTCCAGCACGACCCCCTACACTGCCCGAACACCACTGCACTGCCCTAAACCCTCAAACACCAGCCCCAGCACGACCCCCTACACTGCCCGAATACCACTGCACTACCCTAAACCCTGAAACACCAGCCCCAGCAAGACCCCCTACACTGCCCAAACACCACTGCACTGCCCTAAACCCTGAAACACCAGCCCCAGCAAGACCCCCTACACTGCCCGAACACCACTGCACTGCCCTAAACCCTGAAACACCACCCCCAGCAAGACCCCCTACACTGCCCGAACACCACTGCGCTGCCCTAAACGCTGAAACATCAGCCCCAGCAAGACCCCCTACACTGCGCGAACACCATTGCACTGCCCTAAACCCTGAAACACCACCCCCAGCAAGACCCCCTACACTGCCCGAACACCACTGCACTAAACCCGGAAACACCAGCCCCAGCAAGACCACCTACACTGCCCGAACACCACTGCACTGCCCAAAACCCTGAAACACCACCCCCAGCACGACCCCCTACACTGCCCGAACACCACTGCACTGCCCTAAACCCTGAAACACCAGCCCCTGCACGACCCTCTACACTGCCCGAACACCACTGCACTGCCCTAAACCCTGAAACACCACCCCCAGCACGACCCCCTACACTGCCTGAACACCACTGCCCTAAACCCTGAAACACCACCCCCAGCAAGACCCCCTACACTGCCCGAATACCACTGCACTGCCCTAAAGCCTGAAACACCACCTCCAACACAACCCCCTACACTGCCTGAACATCATTGCTCTGCCCTAAACCCTGAAACACTGCCCCCAGCAAGACCCCCTACACTGCCCGAACACCACTGCACTGCCCTAAACCCTGAAACATCACCCCCAGCAAGACCCCCTACACTGCCCGAACACCACTGCCCTAAACCCTGAAACACCACCCCCAGCACGACCCCCTACACTGCTCGAACACCACTGCACTGCCCTAAACCCTGAAACACCACCCCCAGCACGACCCCCTACACTGCCCGAACACCACTGCTCTGCCCAAAACACTGAAACACCAGCCCCAGCATGACCCCCTACACTGCCCGAACACCACTGCACTGCCCTAAACCCTGAAACACCAGCCACAGAACCCCTACACTGCCCGAACACCACTGCACTACCCTAAACCCAGAAACACCACCCCCAGCACGACCCCCTACACTGCCCGAGCACCACTGCCTGCACTGCCCTACACCCTGAAACACCAGCCCCAGCACGACCCCCTACACTGCCTGAACACTACTGCACTGCCCTAAACCATGAAACACCATCCCAGCACAACCCCCTACACTGCACGAACACCACTGCACTACCCTAAACCCTGAAAAACTACCCCCAGCAAGACCCCCTACACTGCCCGAACACCACTGCACTGCCCTAAACCCTAAAACACCAGCCGCAGCACGACCCCCTACACTGCCCGAACACCACTGCACTACCCTAAACCCATAAACACCACCCCCAGCACGACCCCCTACACTGCCTGAGCACCACTGCACTGCCCTAAACCCTGAAACACCAGCCCCAGCATGACACCCTACACTGCCCAAACACCACTGCACTGCCCTAAACCCTGAAACACCAGCCCCAGCACGACCACCTACACTGCACGAACACCACTGCACTGCCCTAAACCCTGAAACACCAGCCCCAGCATGACCCCCTACACTGCCCGAACACCACTGCACTGCCCTAAACCGTGAAACACTAGCCCCAGCACAACCCCCTACACTGCCAGAACACCATTGCACTGCCCTAAACCCTGAAACACCAGCCCCAGCACAACCCCCTACACTGCCCGAACACCACTGCACTGCCCTAAACCCTGAAACACCACCCCGTGCACGACCCCCTACACTGCCCGAACACCACTGCACTGCCCTAAACCCTGAAACACCACCCCCAGCACGACACCCTACACTGCCCGAACACCACTGCACTGCCTTAAACACTGAAACATCACCCCCAGCAAGACCCCCTACACTGCCCGAACACCACTGCCCTAAACCCTGAAACACCACCCCCAGCAAGACCCCCTACACTGCCCGAACACCACTGCACTGCCCTAAACCCTGAAACACCAGCCCCAGCACGACCCCCTACATTGCCCGAACACCACTGCACTGCCCTAAACCCTGAAACACCACCCCCTGCATGACCCACTACACTGCCCGAACACCACTGCACTGCCCTAAACCCTGAAACACCATTCCCCCAGCAAGACCCCCTACACTGCCCGAACACCACTGCACTGCCCTAAACCCTGAAACATCACCCCCAGCAAGACCCCCTACACTGCCCGAACACCACTGCCCTAAACCCTGAAACACCACCCCCAGCAAGACCCCCTACACTGCCCGAACACCACTGCACTGCCCTAAACCCTGAAACACCATCCCCAGCACGACACCCCTACATTGCCCGAACACCACTGCACTGCCCTAAACCCTGAAACACCACCCCCTGCATGACCCACAACACTGCCCGAACACCACTGCACTGCCCTAAACCCTGAAACACCACCCCCAGCACGACCCCCTACACTGCCCGAACACCATTGCACTGCCCTAAACCCTGAAAAACCACCCCTGCACGACCCCCTACACTGCCCGAACACTACTGCACTGCCCTAAACCCTGAAACACCGCCCCCAGCATGACCCCCTACACTGCACGAACACTACTGCACTGCCCTAAACCCTGAAACACTACCCCCAGCAAGACCCCCTACACTGCCCGAACACCACTGCACTGCCCTAAACCCTGAAACATCACCCCTAGCAAGACCCCCTACACTGCCCGAACACCACTGCCCTAAACCCTGAAACACCACCCCCAGCAAGACCCCCTACACTGCCCAAACAACACTGCAGTGCCCTAAACCCTAAAACACCACCCCCAGCACCACCCCCTACACTGCCCGAACACCACTGCTCTGACCAAAACCCTGAAACACCAGCCCCAGCATGACCCCCTACACTGCCCGAAAACCACTGCACTGCCCTAAACCCTGAAACACCACCCCCAGCACGACCCCCTACACTGCCCGAACACCACTGCACTGCCCTAAACCCTGAAACACCACCCCCAGCACGACCACCTACACTGCCTGAAAACCACTGCACTGCCCTAAACCCTGAAACACCAGCCCCAGCACGACCCCCTACACTGCCCGAACACCACTGCACTGCCCTAAACCCTCAAACACCAGCCCCAGCACGACCCCCTACACTGCCCGAACACCACTGCACTACCCTAAACCCTGAAACACCAGCCCCAGCAAGACCCCCTACACTGCCCGAACACCACTGCACTGCCCTAAACCCTGAAACACCACGCCCAGCAAGACCCCTACACTGCCCGAACACCACTGCGCTGCCCTAAACGCTGAAACATCAGCCCCAGCAAAACCCCCTACACTGCGCGAACACCATTGCACTGCCCTAAACACTGAAACACCACCCCCAGCAAGACCCCCTACACTGCCCGAACACCACTGCACTAAACCCGGAAACACCAGCCCCAGCAAGACCACCTACACTGCCCGAAGACCACTGCACTGCCCTAAACCCTGAAACACCACCCCCAGCATGACCCCTACACTGCCCGAGCACCACTGCACTGCCCTAAACCCTGAAACACCACCCCCTGCACGACCCCCTATACTGCCCGAACACCACTGCACTGCCCTAAACCCTAAAATTCTACCCCCAGCATGACCCCCTACACTGTCCGAACACCACTGCACTGCCCTAAACCCTGACTCACCACCCCCCTGCATGACCCCCTACACTGCCTGAACACCACTACACTGCCCTAAACCCAGAAACACCACCCCCAGCACGACCCCCTACACTGCCCAAACACCACTGCACTGCCCTAAACCCTGAAACACCACCCCCTGCACGACCCCCTACACTGCCCGAACACCACTGCACTGCCCTAAACCCTGAAACAGCAGCCCCTGCACGACCCCCTACACTGCCCGAACACCATTGCACTGCCCTAAACCCTGAAACACCACCCCCAGCACGACCCCCTACACTGCCTGAACACCACTGCCCTAAACCCTGAAGCACCACCCCCAGCAAGACCCCCTACACTGCCCGAATACCAGTGCACTGCCCTAAAGCCTGAAACACCACCTCCAACACAACCCCCTACACTGCCTGAACACCATTGCTCTGCCCTAAACCCTGAAACACTGCCCCCAGCAAGACCCCCTACACTGCCCGAACACCACTGCACTGCCCTAAACCCTGAAACATCACCCCCAGCAAGACCCCCTACACTGCCCGAACACCAGTGCCCTAAACCCTGAAACACCACCCCCAGCACGACCCCCTACACTACTCGAACACCACTGCACTGCCCTAAACCCTGAAACACCACCCCCAGCACGACCCCCTACACTGCCCGAACACCACTGCTCTGCCCAAAACACTGAAACACCAGCCCCAGCATGACCCCCTACACTGCCCGAACACCACTGCACTGCCCTAAACCCTGAAACACCAGCCCCAGCACGAACTCCTACACTGCCCGAACACAACTGCACTACCCTAAACCCAGAAACACCACCCCCAGCACGACCCCCTACACTGCCCGAGCACCACTGCCTGCACTGCCCTAAACCCTGAAACACCAGCCCCAGCACGACCCCCTACACTGCCTGAACACTACTGCACTGCCCTAAACCATGAAACACCATCCCCAGCACGACCCCCTACACTGCACGAACACCACTGCACTGCCCTAAACCCTGAAAAACTACCCCCAGCAAGACCCCCTACACTGCCCGAACACCACTGCACTGCCCTAAACCCTGAAACATCACCCCCAGCAAGCCCCCTACACTGCCCGAACACCACTGCCCTAAACCCTGAAACACCACCCCCAGCAAGACCCCCTACACTGCCCGAACACCACTGCACTGCCCTAAACCCTGAAACACCAGCCCCATCACGACCCCCTACACTGCCCGAACACCACTGCACTGCCCTAAACCCTGAAACACCACCCCGTGCATGACCCCCTACACTGCCCGAACACCACTGCACTGCCCTAAACCCTGAAACACCAGCCCCAGCACGACCCCCTACACTGCCTGAACACCACTGCACTGCCCTAAACCCTGAAACACAACCCCCAGCACGACCCCCTACACTACCCGAACACCACTGCACTACCCTAAACCCTAAAATACTCCCCCCAGCACGACCCCCTACACTACCCGAACACAACTGCACTGCCCTAAACCCTCAAACACTCCCCCAGCACGACCCCCTACACTACCCGAACACCACTGCACTGCCCTAAACCCTAAAACACTCCCCCAGCACGACCCCCTACACTGCCCGAACACCACTGCACTGCCCTAAACCCTAAAACACTCCCCCCAGCATGACCCCCTACACTACCCGAACACCACTGCACTGCCCTAAACCCTAAAACACTCCCCCAGCATGACCCCCTGCACGACCCAAACACCACTGCACTGCCCCAAACCCTGAAACACCACCCCCAGCAAGACCCCTACACTGCCCGAACACCACTGCACTGCCCTAAACCCTGAAACACCACCCCCAGCATGACCCCCTACACTGCCCGAACACCACTGCACTACCCTAAACCCTAAAACACGACCTCCTACACTACACAAAGACCACTGCACTACCCTAAACCCTAAAACACTACCCCAGCACGACCCCCTACACTACACAAACACCACTGCACTACCCTAAAGCCTAAAACGCTACCCCTACACTACACAAACACCACTGCACTACCCTAAACCCTAAAACAATACCCCCAGCACGAACCCCTACACTACCCAAACACCACTGCACTACCCTAAACCCTAAAACACTACCCCCAGCAGTACCCCCTACACTACCCAAACACCATTGCACTACCCTAAACCCTAAAACACTACCCCCAGCAGTACCCCCTACACTACCCAAACACCACTGCACTACCCTAAACCCTAAACCACTACCCCCAGCATGACCCCCTACACTACCCAAACACCACTGCACTACCCTAAACCCTAAAACACTACCCCCAGCACAACCCCCTACACTACCCAAACACCACTGTAATACCCTAAACCCTAAAACACTCCCCCAGCACGACTCCCTACACTATCCAAACACCACTGCACTACCCTAAACCCTAAATCTACCCCCAGCATGACCCCCTACACTACACAAACACCACTGCACTACCCTAAACCCTAAAACACTACCCCCAGCACGACCCCCTTCACTACCTAAACACAACTACACAATTTGTTACAGGCGTTGCAACGCAGGCCTGTGGTGCTTACTGGAAGTACTTGGTGGGCTAGTTGGGCCCCAGGGACCCTCAGGATTCAAGGTGACCTAATCCCCCAACTTAAAACGCGCCACGGGGCGCGTTTGCACAGTGGTGAAGGGAGGGGGCGGGGCCTCAGGTGACATGTGCGCAAACACGCCCCTTGAATCCTGAGGGACCCTGGGGGCCAACTAGCCCACCAGGTACCTTCAGTAAGCACAACAGAGTTGCGTTGCAGAGAGGTGAAAAATGGTGCGTGGCCTCGGAACGCCTCTCTGCAACTCAGCTCTGTGGTCCTAACTGTAGGTACCTGGGGGGCTAGTTGGGCCCCAGGGACCCTCAGGATTCAAGGGGACTTAATCCCGCAACTTAAAATGCGCCACGGGGCGCGTTTTCACACGCGTTTTAAGAGGTAGTTTTAATCCCCCTGCCCTATTATGTACTAGGGACTTACAGAGGAGGTCATGCTAATCACAGGGGTACCCCAACGCATAGTGTTCCCTAGTGTATGTAGGTGTTTTCACTGTATTCTAAGTGTCTTTTAGCATAGCACTGACTCTGGTTAGTCAGAGTCAGTTACCACCAGTACCCGTCTGAAAAAGTTGTGGGCACAGGATGATTTTGCAACATGGCCTCTTTCTGCTCCTCTGTTGGTTCTTTCTGCACATCTTTGCTTCTTCCTGCACTTTTCTTCGTCTTTGTGGACTTCTGTTGCTTCTTTCTGCATTTCTTTTGCTTCTTTCTGCGCGTTTTTTCTTCTTTCTTCACATGTCCTACCTCTGTAGGCATAGTTAGAAACTAGCATTTAAAAAACCTTTGAAATTCACTTAAAAAATCATAGGTTTCAGGCACGTTATAGTTAGAAATTAGCATTTAAAAAACCTTTGAAATTCACTGAAAAAACCATAGGTTTCAGACACGTTATAGTTAGAAATTAGCATTTAAAAAACCTTTGAAATTCACTGAAAAAACCATAGGTTTTAGGGACAGTTATAGTTAGTTGGACATTTCACTCGTACAAAACCATAGAAATTCCCCCGTTATAGTTAGTTCAGCTAACTATAACTCGCGCCCCGCAATGCACTGCTGATGACGTCACATATTACATCACTCATGACATGGTCAGTGACATCACTGATGACATCACTGATGACATCTCAAATGACATCACTGATGACATCATCCATGTGATAATTTCATGCATCTTCTCACACCCTAATATAGCTTTTGATACACCCACTCTAAATTACAGACTGCCATTCTCAAAACCATACACACTCCAATACCAATAACTACATACCCACTCACTGATTCTTAGGTCTACACACACACATCTACTCACTCACCCGTACAGTCACTCATACTTACAGTCACTCAGTACAGGACTATCATATGCACTCATACACCTATATAAACACTCACACACCGCCACTCATCCATAGAGGTACTCACACACCTAGTCAGTCATGCAAAAAATTAATCACACACCCATTTACTCACCTATACAGTTATACACACACCAGCTCACTTACTCATACAAATACTAGCACATTCTTACGCTCTTATACAATAACTGATACAAGCACACACGCATCCATACAGCCACTCTCACAATCACACACTCTCACTTATAGCCATTTAAATACTCTAACACACATATATACTGCCTTTTACATATGTAGTTACTCGCACATGTACCACTGAGATATACATTCACTCACTAACACACCCATACACACACTCACCCACCCAAGCAGTCCATCACAGATGCACTCTTGAAATCATGCACCCAGTGAATCACCCACTCACACATCTATGTACAGAGTCACACACACCCCACCCACACAAACACTCAGGCAGCCATACAGATACTCAGAGAACCAATCAATAACCCATATAGACACTCATGTAGCTATTCGCAAATCCATGCATCCACTTACACACCAACAAACAGACGGATACAGACATTCACACAGTTTAGTCACTAACCCATGCATTCAGTAAGATACGTTTAATCACTCACTTGTAGAGTCAGTCACGCACGTACTAAATCATCCATTCAGACACTTAAACACCCACTCATTCTTCAATACGCCTTTCCCTATATATATTAAACATATTTAAACTTTACAGAAACACACAGTCACTGGATGATGTCATCAGTGATTTCATTTGAGATGTCATCAGTGATGTCATCAGTGATGTCACTGACCATGTCATGAGTGATGTAATATGTGACGTCATCAGCAGTGCATTGCGGAGCGCGAGTTATAGTTAGCTGAACTAACTATAACGGGGGAATTTCTATGGTTTTGTACGAGTGAAATGTCCAACTAACTATAACTGTCCCTAAAACCTATGGTTTTTTCAGTGAATATATATATATATATATATATATTTTGAAAAAGAGTTGCTCCTCCTGGGAACTCCGCCCGTAGTACGGTGGCGCGATGAAGCCGGTAGAGCAATGCCGGCATAAATATGAGTCCACAATTGTAAATAAGCACGCGCTCTCAGATTCCTATTAAGGTTTTTAATGTTCAAGGTTACGCGTTTGGAGCAAGCTCCTTGATCAGGGAGCTTGCTCCCGAAACGCGTAACCTTGAACATTAAAACCTTATAGGATCTGAGAGCGCGTGCTTTTGCAATTGTGGACTCATATATATATATATATATATATATATTCACTGAAAAAACCATAGGTTTTAGGGACAGTTATAGTTAGTTGGACATTGCACTCGTACAAAACCCGTGAAATTCCCCTGTTATAGTTAGTTCAGCTAACTATAACTCGCGCCCCGCAATGCACTGCTGATGACGTCACATATTACATCACTCATGACATGGTCAGTGACATCACTGATGACATCACTGATGGCATCTCAAATGACATCACTGATGACATCATCCATGTGATAATTTCATGCATCTTCTCACACCCTAATATAACTTTTGATACACCCACTCTAAATTACAGACTGCCATTCTCAAAACCATAGACACTCCAACACCAAAAACTACATACCCACTCACTGATTCTTAGGTCTACACACACATCCACTCACTCACCTGTACAGTCACTCATACTTACAGTCACTCAGTACAGGACTATCATATGCACTCATACACCTATATAAACAATCACACACCGCCACTCATCCATAGAGGTACTCACACACCTAGTCAGTCATGCAAAAATTTATCACACACCCATTTACTCACCTATACAGTTATACACACACCAGCTCACTTACTCATACAAATACTAGCACATTCTTACGCTCTTATACAATAACTGATACAAGCACACACGCATCCATACAGCCACTCTCACAATAACACACTCTCACTTATATCCATTTAAATACTCTAACACACATATATACTGCCTTTTACATATGTAGTTACTCGCACATGTACCACTGAGATATACATTCACTCACTAACACACCCATACACACACTCACCCACCCAAGCAGTCCATCACAGATGCACTCTTGAAATCATGCACCCAGTGAATCACACACTCACACATCTATGTATAGAGTCACACACACCCCACCCACACAAACACTCAGGCAGCCATACAGATACTCAGAGAACCAATCAATAACCCATATAGACACTCATGTAGCTATTCGCAAATCCATGCATCCACTTACACACCAACAAACAAACGGATACAGACATTCACACAGTTTAGTCACTAACCCATGCATTCAGTAAGATACGTTTAATCCCTCACTTGTAGAGTCAGTCACTCACGTACTAAATCATCCATTCAGACACTTATACACCCACTCATTCTTCAATACGCCTTTCCCTATATATATTAAACATATTTAAACTTTACAGAAACACAGTCACTAGGTGTGTGAGTACCTCTATGGATGAGTGGCGGTGTGTGAGTGTTTATATAGGTGTATGAGTGCATATGATAGTCCTGTACTGAGTGACTGTAAGTATGAGTGACTGTACAGGTGAGTGAGTGGATGTGTGTGTAGACCTAAGAATCAGTGAGTGGGTATGTAGTTTTTGGTGTTGGAGTGTCTATGGTTTTGAGAATGGCAGTCTGTAATTTAGAGTGGGTGTATCAAAAGTTATATTAGGGTGTGAGAAGATGCATGAAATTATCACATGGATGATGTCATCAGTGATGTCATTTGAGATGTCATCAGTGATGTCATCAGTGATGTCACTGACCATGTCATGAGTGATGTAATATGTGACGTCATCAGCAGTGCATTGCGGGGCGCGAGTTATAGTTAGCTGAACTAACTATAACAGGGGAATTTCACGGGTTTTGTACGAGTGCAATGTCCAACTAACTATAACTGTCCCTAAAACCTATGGTTTTTTCAGTGAATTTCAAAGGTTTTTAAATGCTAATTTCTAACTATAACGTGTCTGAAACCTATGGTTTTTTCAGTGAATTTCAAAGGTTTTTTAAATGCTAATTTCTAGCTATAACGTGCCTGAAACCTATGGTTTTTTCAGTGAATTTCAAAGGTTTTTTAAATGCTAATTTCTAACTATAACGTGCCTGAAACCTATGGTTTTTTCAGTGAATTTCAAAGGTTTTTTAAATGCTAATTTCTAACTATAACGTGCCTGAAACCTATGATTTTTTAAGTGAATTTCAAAGGTTTTTTAAATGCTAGTTTCTAACTATGCCAACAGAGGTAGGACATGTGAAGAAAGAAGAAAAAACGCACAGAAAGAAGCAAAAGATGTGCAGAAAGAACCAACAGAGGAGCAGAAAGAGGCCTTGTTGCAAAATCATCCTGTGCCCACAACTTTTTCCAGACGGGTACTGGTGGTAACTGACTCTGACTAACCAGAGCCAGTGCGCGTTTGCACAGTGGTGAAGGGAGGGGGCCTGAGGTGACATGTGTGCAAACGCGCCCCATGGCGCGTTTTAAGTTGCGGGATTAAGTCCCCTTGAATCCTGAGGGTCCCTGGGGCCCAACTAGCCCCCAGGTACCTACAGTTAGGACCACAGAGCTGAGTTGCAGAGAGGCGTTCCGAGGCCACGCACCTTTTTTCACCTCTCTGCAACGCAACTCTGTTGTACTTACTGAAGGTACCTGGTGGGCTAGTTGGCCCCCAGGATTCAAAGGGAATTAACTCCCCAACTTAAAACGCACCACAGGGCGTGTTTGCGCACATGTCACCTGAGGCCCCGCCCCTCCCTTCACCACTGTGCAAACGCGCCCCGTGGCGCGTTTTAAGTTGGGGGATTAGGTCACCTTGAATCCTGAGAGTCCCTGGGGCCCAACCAGCCCACCAGGTACTTCCAGTAAGCACCACAGGCCTGCGTTGCAACGCCTGTAACAAATTGTGCAGTTGTGTTTAGGTAGTGAAGAGGGTCGTGCTGGGGGTAGTGTTTTAGGGTTTAGGGTAGTGCAGTGGTGTTTGTGTAGTGTAGGGGGTCATGCTGGGGTTAGATTTAGGGTTTAGGGTAGTGCAGTGGTGTTTGTGTAGTGTAGGGGTCATGCTGGGCTAGATTTAGGGTTTAGGGTAGTGCAGTGGTGTTTGGGTAGTGTAGGGGGTCATGCTGGGTGTAGATTTAGGGTTTAGGGTAGTGCAGTGGTGTTTGGGTAGTGTAGGGAGTCGTCCTGGGGGAGTGTTTTAGGGTTTAGGGTAGTACAGTGGTGTTTGGGTAGTGTAGGGGGTCGTGCTGGGGTTAGTGTTTTAGGGTTTAGGGTAGTGCAGTGGTGTTTGGGTAGTGTAGGGGAGTCGTGCTGGGGGAGTGTTTTAGGGTTTAGGGCAGTGCAGTGGTGTTCGGGTAGTGTAGGGAGTCGTGCTGGGGGAGTGTTTTAGGGTTTAGGGCAGTGCAGTCGTGTTCGGGTAGTGTAGGGGTCGTGCTGCGGGAGTATTTTAGGGTTTAGGGTAGTGCAGTGGTGTTCGGTGTAGTGTAGGGAGTCATGCTGGGGGTAGTGTTCTAGGGTTTAGGGCAGTGCAGTGGTGTTCGGGCAGTGTAGGGGGTCGTGCTGGGGGTGGTGTTTTAGGGTTTAGGGTAGTGCAGTGGTGTTCGGGCAGTGTAGGGGGTCGTGCTGGGGGTGGTGTTTCAGGGTTTAGGGCAGTGCAGTGGTGTTCAGGCAGTGTAGGGGGTCGTGCAGGGGGTGGTGTTTCAGGGTTTAGGGCAGTGCAGTGGTGTTCGGGCAGTGTAGGGGGTCATGCAGGGGTGGTGTTTTAGGGTTTAGGGCAGTGGTGTTCGGGCAGTGTAGGGGGTCATGCTGGGGGTGGTGTTTCAGGGTTTGGGGCAGTGCAGTGGTGTTCGAGCAGTAAAGGGGTCATGCTGGGGGTGGTGTTTCAGGGTTTAGGGCAGTGCAGTGGTGTTCGGGCAGTGTAGGGGTGGTGCAGGGGGTGGTGTTTCAGGGTTTAGGGCAGTGCAGTGGTGTTCGGGCAGTGTAGGGGTCGTGCAGGGGTGGTGTTTCAGGGTTTAGGGCAGTGCAGTGGTGTTCGGGCAGTGTAGGGGCGTTGCAGGGTGGGTGTTTCAGGGTTTAGGGCAGTACAGTGGTGTTCGGGCATTGTAGGGGTGGTGCTGGAGGCTGGTGTTTCAGGGTTTAGGGCAGTGCAGTGGTGTTCGGGCAGTGTAGGGGGTGGTGCTGGGGCTGGTGTTTCAGGGTTTAGGGCAGTGCAGTGGTGTTCGGGCAGTGAGGGGGTCGTGCTGGGGCTGGTGTTTCAGGGTTTAGGGCAGTGCAGTGGTGTTCGGGCAGTGTAGGGGGTCTTGCTGGGGCTGGTGTTTCAGAGTCTAGGGCAATGCAGTGGTGTTCGGGCAGTGTAGGGGGTCTTGCTCGGGCTGGTGTTTCAGGGTTTAGGGCAGTGCAGTGGTGTTCGGGCAGTGTAGGGGGTCGTGCTGGGGCTGGTGTTTCAAGGTTTAGGGCAGTGCAGTGGTGTTCGGGCAGTGTAGGGGGTCGTGCTGGGGCTGGTGTTTCAGGGTTTAGGGCAGAGCAATGGTGCTCAGGCAGTGTAGGGGGTTGTGCTGGGGGTGATGTTTCAGGGTTTAGGGCAGTGCAGTGGTGTTCGGGCAGTGTAGGGGGTCGTGAAGGGGGTGGTGTTTCAGGGTTTAGGGCAGTGCAGTGGTGTTCGGGCAGTGTAGGGGGTCGTGCTGGGGGTAGTGTTTTAGGGTTTAGGGTAGTGCAGTGGTGCTTGTGTAGTGTAGGGGGTCGTGCTGGGGGTAGTGTTTTAGGGTTTAGGGTAGTGCAGTGGTGTTTGTGTAGTGTAGGAGGTCATGTTTTAGGGTAGTGCAGTGGTGTTTGGGTCGTGTAGGGGGTCATGCTGGGGGTAGTGTTTTAGGATTTAGGTTAGTGCAGTGGTGTTTGGGTAGTGTAGAGGGTCGTGCTGGGGGTAGTGTTTTAGGGTTTAGGGTAGTGCAGTGGTGTTTGTGTAGTGTAGGGGTCGTGCTGGCGGTAGTGTTTTAGGGTTTAGGGTAGTGCAGTGGTGCTTGTGTAGTGTAGGGGGTCGTGCTGGGGGTAGTGTTTTAGGGTTTAGGGTAGTGCAGTGGTGTTTGTGTAGTGTAGGGGGTCATGTTTTAGGGTAGTGCAGTGGTGTTTGGGTAGTGTAGGGGGTCATGCTGGGGGTAGTGTTTTAGGATTTAGGTTAGTGCAGTGGTGTTTGGGTAGTGTAGGGGGTCGTGCTGGGGGTAGTGTTTTAGGGTTTAGGGTAGTGCAGTGGTGTTTGTGTAGTGTAGGGGGTCGTGCTGGGGGTAGTGTTTTAGGGTAGTGCAGTGGTGGCTTGTGTAGTGTAGGGGGTCGTGCTGGGGGTAGTGTTTTAGGGTTTAGGGTAGTGCAGTGGTGTTTGTGTAGTGTAGGGGGTCATGTTTTAGGGTAGTGCAGTGGTGTTTGGGTAGTGTAGGGGGTCGTGCTGGTGGTAGTGTTTTAGGATTTAGGGTAGTGCAGTGGTGTTCGGGCAGTGTAGGGGTCGTGCTGGGGTGGTGTTTCAGGGTTTAGGGCAGTGCAGTTGTGTTCAGGCAGTGTAGGGGGTCATGCAGGGGTGGTGTTTCAGGGTTTAGGGCAGTGCAGTGGTGTTCGGGCAGTGTAGGGGGTCATGCAGGGGTGGTGTTTTAGGGTTTAGGGCAGTGGTGTTCGGGCAGTGTAGAGGGTCATGCTGGGGGTGGTGTTTCAGGGTTTGGGGCAGTGCAGTGGTGTTCGAGCAGTAAAGGGGTCATGCTGGGGGTGGTGTTTCAGGGTTTAGGGCAGTGCAGTGGTGTTCGGGCAGTGTAGGGGGTGGTGCAGGGGTGGTGTTTCAGGGTTTAGGGCAGTGCAGTGGTGTTCGGGCAGTGTAGGGGTCGTGCAGGGGGTGGTGTTTCAGGGTTTAGGGCAGTGCAGTGGTGTTCGGGCAGTGTAGGGGCGGTGCAGGGGTGGTGTTTCAGGGTTTAGGGCAGTACAGTGGTATTCGGGCATTGTAGGGGGTGGTGCTGGGGCTGGTGTTTCAGGGTTTAGGGCAGTGCAGTGGTGTTCGGGCAGTGTAGGGGGTGGTGCTGGGGCTGGTGTTTCAGGGTTTAGGGCAGTGCAGTGGTGTTCGGGCAGTGTAGGGGGTCGTGCTGGGGCTGGTGTTTCAGGGTTTAGGGCAGTGCAGTGGTGTTCGGGCAGTGTAGGGGGTCTTGCTGGGGCTGGTGTTTCAGAGTCTAGGGCAATGCAGTGGTGTTCGGGCAGTGTAGGGGGTCTTGCTGGGGCTGGTGTTTCAGGGTTTAGGGCAGTGCAGTGGTGTTCGGGCAGTGTAGGGGGTCGTGCTGGGGCTGGTGTTTCAAGGTTTAGGGCAGTGCAGTGGTGTTCGGGCAGTGTAGGGGTTGTGCTGGGGGTGATGTTTCAGGGTTTAGGGCAGTGCAGTGGTGTTCGGGCAGTGTAGGGGGTCGTGAAGGGGGTGGTGTTTCAGGGTTTAGGGCAGTGCAGTGGTGTTCGGGCAGTGTAGGGGGTCATGCTGGGGGTAGTGTTTTAGGGTTTAGGGTAGTGCAGTGGTGCTTGTGTAGTGTAGGGGGTCGTGCTGGGGGTAGTGTTTTAGGGTTTAGGGTAGTGCAGTGGTGTTTGTGTAGTGTAGGGGGTCATGTTTTAGGGTAGTGCAGTGGTGTTTGGGTAGTGTAGGGGGTCATGCTGGGGGTAGTGTTTTAGGATTTAGGTTAGTGCAGTGGTGTTTGGGTAGTGTAGAGGGTCGTGCTGGGGGTAGTGTTTTAGGGTTTAGGGTAGTGCAGTGGTGTTTGTGTAGTGTAGGGGGTCGTGCTGGGGTAGTGTTTTAGGGTTTAGGGTAGTGCAGTGGTGCTTGTGTAGTGTAGGGGGTCGTGCTGGGGGTAGTGTTTTAGGGTTTAGGGTAGTGCAGTGGTGTTTGTGTAGTGTAGGGGGTCATGTTTTAGGGTAGTGCAGTGGTGTTTGGGTAGTGTAGGGGGTCATGCTGGGGGTAGTGTTTTAGGATTTAGGTTAGTGCAGTGGTGTTTGGGTAGTGTAGGGGGTCGTGCTGGGGTAGTGTTTTAGGGTTTAGGGTAGTGCAGTGGTGTTTGTGTAGTGTAGGGGGTCGTGCTGGGGGTAGTGTTTTAGGGTTTAGGGTAGTGCAGTGGTGCTTGTGTAGTGTAGGGGGTCGTGCTGGGGGTAGTGTTTTAGGGTTTAGGGTAGTGCAGTGGTGTTTGTGTAGTGTAGGGGGTCATGTTTTAGGGTAGTGCAGTGGTGTTTGGGTAGTGTAGGGGGTCGTGCTGGTGGTAGTGTTTTAGGATTTAGGTTAGTGCAGTTGTGTTTGGGTAGTGTAGGGGGTCGTTCTGGGGGTAGTGTTTTAGGGTTTAGGATAGTGCAGTGGTGTTTTTGTAGTGTAGGGGGGTCATGTTTTAAGATGCAATGCTCCAATACCTGACCAGTCTGCACTACATAAAACTGCAAAAAAACTAAAAATAAAAAGTGTTTTGCACACTTTTGTCATTTGGCTATATGTGGGCTACATCTGGGTAATATTTGTGCTACATTTGGGCTCTTTTTTCACTGGTGGCCATCTTGGAAGACTTCTTTGTTATGAAGTTTCCTAATTTCTTCATTTACTGCAGTCTCCTCAGTAGGAAATGCTTTCAGTTTTTACT
The DNA here is from genome assembly GCA_963921515.1 of Calotriton arnoldi. Lineage (NCBI taxonomy): Eukaryota > Metazoa > Chordata > Amphibia > Caudata > Salamandridae > Calotriton > Calotriton arnoldi. Next base: position 81,847 of record CAWUFW010012980.1, on the reverse strand, counting down.
TTGATTCCATCAAGAAGGCATTCAGATGTGTCTCACATCTGCCATAAATTCAGAATGTTAGCACTCTAGTTGCTCATTAGATCACTGGAGTAAAGCTACTGCTCACCAGGGAGTTAACTGGTAGTCTGCTGCTGGTATTGAAAGTGATTGTTTCAGTCTGCATGTCAGAATTTTCTAATGAAATAGAAGAGGATTTGAGATCTCACTTAAAACATGCCCTAATTTTTCTTTCTGCAGCACTAACCATAATTTCTATTTAAAAAAGAACCCCTCATTTTGTTCCTTTTTAAATTAAATGTTTTAAGTGTTACCGGTTTATTCCAATCAAGATGGCTTCAGGTGTGCCATACTTTTGTCATAAGTAAGGCTGTTAGCGCTCTAGTTGTTCTTTAGAACACTCTGGGAAGCTGCAGTAGAACACAAAGGCATCAACTGGCAGGCTGCTCCTGTTGAAATATAACAGGAAGATATTTGAGATCACACTTGAAATATGTCCTAATTTTTCTTTCTACAGCACTAACCATAATTTCTATGACAAAATGAACCCCATCATTTTGTTCCTTTTTAAATTAAATGTTTTAAGTGTTACCAGTTTATTCCAATCAAGATGGCTTCAGGTGTGCCATACTTTTGTCATAAGTAAGGCTGTTAGCACTCTAGTTGTTCTTTAGAACACTCTGGGAAGCTGCAGTAGAACACAAAGGCATCAACTGGCAGGCTGCTCCTGTTGAAATATAACAGGAAGATATTTGAGATCACACTTGAAACATGTCCTAATTTTTCTTTCTACAGCACTAACCATAATTTCTATGACAAAATGAACCCCATCATTTTGTTCCTTTTTAAATTAAATGTTTTAAGTGTTACCAGTTTATTCCAATCAAGATGGCTTCAGGTGTGCCATACTTTTGTCATAAGTAAGGCTGTTAGCACTCTAGTTGTTCTTTAGAACACTCTGGGAAGCTGCAGTAGAACACAAAGGAATCAACTGACAGTCTCTGCCCTTGTTGGATGTACATGTTTTACTGAGAATGTCAGACTTCATTCTCACATGAGTGAGAAAGATAATGTGAATTTACAGAAAATATGCTCTCATTTTAGCTTCTGGAGCACCTTCCAAACCTCCATGGGACAAGCATGAGAAAATAGTGTTCTCTCAAACATGATTCATGATATCCCAGCAGAAGGTTTTTCACATGGTAAAATCACCTTGGAATACACCACAATTCCTAAAATTAGTATGGTACCGTCAACAAATAAATTCTAATGTAACTAAAGCCTGTTATCACCCTGTATAGTTCTCCTTTTGGTGACCCTCAAAATCTTCTATTCACTACAATGCATTTCAATGAGGTACTATCATTTATATTGGTCCCAAGATGGCTGCCAGAAATTCCAGGATGAAGTGCTGACAGCCAATCAGATCTCACGATGACATGTGTGGTTAGGCTCCGCCCAGATATATATGTGACTTTACTTTTGATTTTCTCAGGAACTACTGAACGGATTTACACCATTTAAGCAAAAGGCACGACACTGAACCAAGGGCTACCTCTTTGCCAAATTTGGTGTAATTCCGTTCAGCAGTTCGGGCTGTAGCTGCGACTAAAGGTTCCTATGGAAAAATGAATGGGGAAAACACATTTTGGGACCCCCCTTTTTTCTCGACCCCCGCTTGACGTATCACCCCGAGACTTTCAGGATAGGAGCGGACCGGAGCGCCCCAACAAGTTGGAAACTTTCACGAAGATTCGTTAACCGGCGCCAACGTTATTTCAAATAGAATGTCGCGGATTTCCTATGGAGAATAGGTTTTAACTATAACTATCTACTGGCGACCGCCAGTAGATAATATATATATATATATATATATATATATATATGGTGTGTTTGAAGTTTATAAAATCGCCACTGTAAGTCTTTCTCCTGTGAATTCGGACATCTGGTTCCTTTTTTAGAGTGAATTGTTTCTGTGTAGAGAGCAGATTGTTCTCAGAGACACACGTACTTTGAAGGAGCAGACGAAATGAAAAGGTGGACGATTATGCTCAAAATAGATTTTTTAACTTGTAAAATGTACGCTTTTGAATTTTAAAAGAAAGACATTAGGAAGATGCCTTCATTTGTAATTGGAGGACTTGTATAAATCCAGTCCGGGTTTTGTATGCAACATTATGAAGCATGTTGGGAGGTTTTGAAAATAAGTTGAACTGGAGGGCATAACGCTTTGTTGCACAGATAGTAAATAATCCTTAAAGCAACTTGGTTTGCAGGATTTACACTGTTGCGGTTCTTTTCAAATAATTGTGATTATGCTGGTTTGAATGAAACAACGTTAGCCCACATGCCTGTACTTACCCAATCAGTGCATAGAGTAGTGCATCTTCAGTTTTAATGTTGTGCATGCTTTAAATAGAAGCACCAATATGGCGCATGTTAGGTTGAGAAAGGCAGCTTGTCTGCTGAAACGCGTCCCTGTTGAGTCCATGTGTTTGCTGGAATCCATGCAATAAACAAGAGAACCCTCACGACAACGAGTGCTGGCTCCTCAATCTGATTCGGTTGGGGAATTATGCTGTACATTTCTAAGCGCTAACGGTAGCGCTAAACTTCCGAGCACCACCAGCGGTCTGGCAGCACGCCAGTTATACCGCAAAATTGGATTTTGTATGTTGAGACAGGCGTGCCCCCATGCAAGGAATGTGGCAATGGAGAAGAGGAGAAGGCGCATGTAGAGGAGGAGGTTCAAACGCTGGGAGCTCAGACTTCCTTGGCGGGGACTAAAGCTCCTCTGCTTAAGAGCACATCCTCGCCCTGGTATAACCATTCCTGCGATGGAGCTGGGCACCGCAATTGGCACTGACCAAGGAAGCGGTGGACTCGTGAGACTGTACTGTTGCTTATCGGAATTGATTGCACCAGGCACGTGGATTTGAAGTTTATAAAATCGCCACTGTAAGTCTTTCTCCTGTGAATTCGGACATCTGGTTCCTTTTTTAGAGTGAATTGTTTCTGAGTAGAGAGCAGATTGTTCTCAGAGACACACGTACTTTGAAGGAGCAGACGAAATGAAAAGGTGGACGATTATGCTCAAAATAGATTTTTTAACTTGTAAAATGTGCGCTTTTGAATTTTAAAAGAAAGACATTAGGAAGATGCCTTTATTTGTAATTGGAGGACTTGTCTAAATCCAGTCCGGGTTTTGTATGCAACATTATGAAGCATGTTGGGAGGTTTTGAAAATAAATTGAACTGGAGGGCATAACGCTTTGTTGCACAGATAGTAAATAATCCTTAAAGCAACTTGGTTTGCAGGATTTACACTGTTGCGGTTCTTTCCAAATAATTGTGATTATGCTGGTTTGAATGAAACACCGTTAGCCCACATGCCTGTACTTACCCAATCAGTGCATAGAGTAGTGCATCTTCAGTTTTAATGTTGTGCATGCTTTAAATAGAAGCACCAATATGGCGCATGTTAGGTTGAGAAAGGCATCTTTTCAGTCAGATGTAAACTTTATTGATGAAATGCAGGAATTGTGGGATTCAGAACCGGAAACCAGTAGCCATGTCAATGATTTGTCTATCGTTGCCCAAACTCCCTTTGATGGCCCACCCGAACAACGGAATATTTTTCAAACACGACATCCTTGGACGCCCTTTAAACCCAAGTCAACATTCAATCCGGTCATGCTACGGGACTCAATTGATCTATTTCATGACCAAGTAACTGAACAACTCAAAGAGCTCAATATAAAGACGCACAGAGGTAAATTCAAGTACAACAAAGAAAAACATGAGTACATAACTCTGATGTCTAAACTTAAGGACAACAATAGAATTGTCATTCGTGCCTCAGACAAAGGTGGAAACACAGTGCTTTTATCCAAAGACATATATCTTAAAGAAGCCTATAAACAACTAAACGATAGAAACAATAGAACCTGTTACACTAAATGTAGTGGATCTGAACTAAAAGCAAAGTATGCAACTTTTTACAGAAAATTGTCGACATGGAAATCAAATGATCTTATTACAGGACAAGAGTTTAAATTCCTTAAGAACAATCATCCAGTGGTACCCACGATTTATTTTTTACCCAAAATCCATAAGGACACTGAGAACCTGCCTGGCAGACCTATAATATCTGCAAGAAATGGATGTCTAGAACATACATCCCAATATGTGGACTTCTTTCTTCAAAATCTGGTCAAGGTTCTGCCATCCTATGTAAGTGATACCAGTGATTTCCTGCGAAAGATTAAGGACATTGTATGGAAACAAAGTTATCTATTCATTGCACTGGATGTTAGCTCTCTTTATACGAGCATTCAACATCCTGATGGATTAAGAGCACTGGATCATTTCTTGGATAGAACAATGGGTACCATGGGGGATCACAAGAAAATGATTATTAATATGGTTGAATTTTGCCTCACGAACAATATATTCATGTTTAATAATCTCCTTTACAGACAAGTCAGGGGTGTGGCGATGGGGGCCAGCTTCTCCCCTAGCTACGCGTGTTTACACATGGGCTGGTGGGAGGAGCTGGTCCTCATGACGGTATATCGGGAGACTATGATAACCAATGTCAAATTATGGTTGCGTTTCATTGATGATCTGTTTGTTATATGGGATGGCAGTGCAGATGAGGCTCAAGAATTCATACAGGCGATTAATGTAAATGATTTGAATCTACACTTTACGGCTAATATCAGTTCATCTACAGTGAGTTTCTTGATACATATGTGTACATAGATGATGACAAAATTCAAACTAAATTATTTCGCAAGGAAACCGCTGGCAACTCCACACTACACGCTAGTAGCTCTCATGTCAGACACCTAATAACTAGTATCCCCTATGGGGAAATGCTTCGGCTGAGGCGTATCCACAGTAAGGAAAGCGATCTCTTACAAGCTCAGGCAGAGAGCAAATTGAGATTCAGAGAACGGGGTTACTCAGAACAGGTTATCGATAGAGCTATTAATAAATCTAACCGTAGGAGTAGAAGTGAGCTGCTAAGTGAGACAAAATTCAAATCCAAATCTACAGTTGAGACCAACTCAATTGCAGCACTGCCACAGATTGATGAGATAAAAGGAATTCAGAATTATAATTCAATTTAGCCAACAATCCAAAAAGATTGAATCTATAATATCTCGTCACTGGCCATTGGTTCTGAGTGATCCAGTAATTGGTTCTCTGTTACCTAAAAGACCGTCCATAACCTACAGCAGAAGTCGCTCTATGAGAGATGACCTAGTTACAACTAGTCCTGAAGTTATTGAGTCAACTAATTGGCTACAAACTGATACTGGCTTTTTTAAATGCAAAACATGTAAGGCGTGCCAACAGGGAGAAAATAGAACATCTTACATCACTCCCTTCAATGAGAAAAAACATCAGATCTCTAAACTACTCACATGCAAGACAGAATTTGCAGTTTATGTATTGTCATGCCCGTGCAATTTGCTTTATGTTGGAAGCACTAAGCTTCAAGTGCACAAAAGAATACTGCAGCATTTGAGGGCAATTAACAATCAGGACAATACATATCCGGTGGCTCGCCATTTCAAAGCCAAACATGAATCCAGAAGCAAAGATCTTAAATATTTTGTTATAGATTCAATACCAGCGAGTAGGAGGGGCGGAAACAGGGAACATAAATTACGCCAGTTGGAAACTAGATACATTTTGGAACTCAATTCAAAACATCCGTCAGGTCTAAATGTAACTGAGGATCTGTTTACATGTCTTTAGATTTTCATAACTGTCGACCTATTTATTCTGTATATGTTAGAAACATCTTAAATTCATATATTTTATGTGAGTGTATTATTAGTGGATTTTATAGGTGTATTTATTGACTATTTATTGACATTTTAGTGGTGCTTTTAAACACATTTATTTATTACATGTATGAATATTTAAGCAGATTTGATCTATTTTGGATTGCATTATTTTGCTTATATGATATTTATTATATATGTATTTATCTATTTATGTGTGGGAGGATTAGAAAATGTCGGTAGGGTCTATGTCAACGCCTTATTTTCCTAAACAACAAATATTTAGGGTTTTTTTGATTATACTCACAAATATCATGATGTTTACAATACTTAGAGCAGAATGAAATTCGGGTATTCAAACCGACATTTTAATCAAACCCCTGAAAACATTCTTGCTAATGTTAATCCACAACAGGATCTAGTGGAAAACCATTATTGTTGCCTTGCTCAGAATGGGTTAACTTGGGCTCCAGGAACCCATTTACCAACAGTATCTATCAATTATGACACTATCCAGTTATGTATTTATACAAAAAAAATTTGGGTGTCATATTTGTATTAGGCACATTCGTAATCTTGTTGGTCTTGTGGTCCATATTTTAATATTGCACTTTTTGCACATTTACTTGCATATATACCACATATTGCACTTTATACAAGCTTTCTGCGTAGTCTTACTTATATTATTATGGACTTGATCCCTTTTTCTTAACTGATTTGAATTTATGTCATTATTATCTCTTTTAAATTGGTTGTTAAGGGTTTTATGTTTTTACGATCTAATGTGCATTTTTATTTAAGAAAGACTTGTGATGTTTTAATTTCATAGTCTTTCTTCAATGTTGATCATGTTCCATGGATTACGCTTGCACTGTTCACTATTTAAGCCAATAGTAGTAACTTGACTGTGTCATGTGATCAAAGCCCGTGAAGGGGCTGAAACGCGCCATGGCGACAACTCTGCACCTACAATAAATATTGCTGCACGAATTTTGTGGTCCGTATCCGTTTTTACAAAGACACGTTTCAGTAACGGAGTTCTTTGGATATATATATATATATATATATATATATATATATATATATATACGCCAAGGTGTATTGAAGAATGAGTGGGTTTATAAGTGTCTGAATGGATGATTTACCGGGTGCGTCACTGACTGTGTAAGTGAGTGATTAAACGTGTCTTAGTGAATGCATGGGTGAATGACTAATCTGTGTTAATGTCTGTATCAGTCTGTCAGTTGGTGTGTAAGTGGTTGCATGGGTTGGTGTGTAGCTACATGAGTGTCTATAAGGGTTAATGATTGGTTGTCTGAGTACCTGTATGGGTGCCTGAGTGTCTGTGTTGGTGGATGGGGGGGTGTTTGACTGCCTGCATGGATGTGTGAGTGGGTGATTAACTGGGTGTATGGGTTCATGAGTGCATCTGCGAGGGGCTGTATGGATGAGTAAGTGTGTGCATGGCTGTGTTGGTGAGTGAATGGATGTCTCAGTGGGATATGTTTGAGTAACTACATATGCAAAAGGCAGTATATGTGAGTGATGGAGTATAAAAGTGACTATATGTGAAAGTAAGTGATTGTGAGAGTGGCTGTATGGATGAGTGTGTGCTTGTGTCAGTGATTGTATAAGAGAGTAAGAATGTGTTAGTATATTTATGAATAAGTGAGGTGGTGTGTCTATAACTGTATAGGTGAGTAAATGGCAGTGTGATTGAGTCTTTGGGTGACTGACTAGGTGTGTGAGAAATTCTATGGGTGAATGGTGGTGTGTTAGTGTCTGTATGGGTGTATGAGTGCATATATTAGAGGCTGTATTCATGAGTGACTGCGTGTATGAGTGACTGTATGTGTGAGTGAATAGATGTGTGTGTAGACCAATGAATCAGTGAGTGGGCATGTACTAACTGGTATTTGTGTGTCTATGGTTTCAAGAATGGTAGTCTGTATTTTAGAGTGGGTGTATGAAAGGTTATATTAGGGTGTGAGGAGGTGCATCAGTTATTAAGTGGATGATGTCATCGGTGATGTCATTTGAGATGTCATCAGTGATGTCATTAGTGATGTCACTGGCCATGTCATGAGTGATGTAATATGTGACGTCATGAGTGGTGCATTGTGGGGGTGCGAGTTATAGTTAGCTCAACTAACTATAACGGCCAAATTTCTCTGGTTTTGTACGAGTGAAATGTCCAACTAACTATAACATCCCTGAAACCTGTGGTTTTTTCAGTGAATATCAAAGGTTTTTTTAATGCTAATGTCTAACTATAACGTCCCGGAAACCTGTACTTTTTTCAGTGAATTTCCAAGGTTTTTTAAATGCTAATTTCTAACTATAACGTGCCTGAACCGTATGGTTTTTTCAGTGAATTTCTAAGGTTTCTAAAATGCTAATTTCCACTATAACCTCCCTGAAAACTATGTGCTTTTCAGTGAATTTCTAAGGTTTTTTAAATGCTAATTTCTAACTATAACGTCCCTGAAACCTATGGTTTTTTCAGTGATTTTCCAAGGTTTTTTAAATGCTAATTTCTAACTATAACGTAGTAGTCGCGTTTGCAGAGTGGTGCAGAAAGGGGCCAGGGCCTCTGACCAGCACCCAGGCATTCCGCTGCGTAGGACTTACAGGAGGTACCAGGAGGGCTACTTGGCCGCCAAAGTCCCTCAGGAGTAAAGTGGACTTCATCCCCCAACCAGTACTGTGCCAGGAGGCACGTTTGCAGAGTGGTGGGGAAAGGTGAGCATGTCCTCTGAAGACCTCTTAGCAATCCTACTGTGTGGGACTTACTGGAGGTAACAGGAGGGGTAGTTGGCCCTCCAGTAAGTCCCACACAGCAGGATTGCTAAGTTCTCATAGCAGGCCACGCCCCCTTTCCCACCACTCTGCAAACGCACTTCCTGGCACGCTCCTGGATGGGGATTAAAGTCCTCTTTGCTGCTGGGGTTCCTTAGGGGCCAACTAGCCTGCCTGATACCTCCAGTATGTCCCAGATAGTGGGATTGCTGAGAGGTGGACATAGGCCATGCCCCCTTTCTCCACCACTATGCAAACACATCTCCTGGTGCACTGCTGCCCGGTGGGATGAATTCCACTTTAGTCCTGAGGTCCTCAGAACACAAGAGGTCCTCTTCGCCCCACCAGCAATGCAGCTTTTCTTTTTCTTTTTTGTTAGAAGGGGGGCTGAGTGGTCCCCTTCTCTCAATATTTTGTGGGCCCTGGGGACCCCATGCCTAGGGCCTGACCCATTTAATTTTTTTTTTTTTTAAACGGGAAGGGGCCGCGCAGCTCCCCTCTCGAGGCCAATTTCGGCCCCGGGGACCCCATCTCCTGGGGCATGGCCTAATTTTTTTAATTTTTTTAATTTTTATGCGGGAGGGGTCTGCGTGGCCCCCCTTCCCTGGGCCACTTTCGGTCCCGGGGACCCCATCTCCTGGGGCATGGCCTCATTTTTTTATTTTTTTTAATTACTTATCGTGAGGGGGGCTGCGTGGCCCCCCCTTCCCTGGGCCACTTTTGGCCCCGGGGATCCCATCCCCCAGGGCCTGGCCTCGTTTAAAAAAAAATGTAATTACGGGAGGGGGGCCGCATGGCCGGGGACCCCATCCCCCAGGGCCTGGCCAGCCTTTATTTATTTTATTTTTTAGAGGGGGGCCACGTGGTCCCCCTCCTGAGGCCAATTATGGCCCCCGGGACCCCATCCCTCGGGGCCGGCCTTCAGTTTAAAAAAAAAAAAGAAATCAATTAAAAGGGAGGCGGCCGAGTGGCCCCCCTCCCGGGCCACTTCTGGCCCCGGGGACCCCGTCACCCAGGGCCGGCCCTTATGTTGGGGACTGTGCGGGGAGCCCTAATGCCCCCGTGGTCACTGCCGGCTCCCCACCTCCTGCGGGAGCCGGCATTGCTTTTGGACAAGGGTTGCTGCTGACAGGCAGCTCCCCTTGTCCAAAAGCAATCTGCTTTGCTTTGTGGAAGTGTGAGCAGGTTTCCTGCTCTCACTTTCACAAAGCAAAACAGTGTTTGCAATGACATGGCTGGAGCCGTGCTCCTGCCCTCTCATTGCAAACTGCAATGTCCTGGGGGTAGGTACCCCGGGACAATGCTAGAGCCGGCCCTGGGGGTGGCGGTACCCAGGGCCATCTAGGGTTCCAAGGGAGGCCCCCCTTCCCTGGGCCACTTTTGGCCCTGGGGACCGCATCACCCGGGGCCTGGCCGCGTTGAAAAAAAAAATATATTATTATTACGGGAGGGGGGCCACGTGGCCCACCTTCCTTGGGCCACTTCTTACCCCGGGGACCCCATCTCCCGGAGCCTGGCCAGCCTTTATTTATTTTTTTCATTTTAGAAGGGGTCCGCGTGGCCCCCCTTCTGATGCCAATTATGGCCTCGGGACCCCATCCCCCAGGGCCGGCCTTCTGTTTAAAAAAAAAGAATTACATTAAAAGGGAGGGGGCCAAGTGGCCCCCCTCCCGGGCCACTTCTGGCCCCAGGGACCCCATCCCCCGGGGCCGGCCCTCACGTTGGGGACCGGGGGGGAACCCCAATGCCCCTGCGGTCCCTGCGGTCCCTGCCATCTCCTCGCCTCCTGCGGGAGCGGGCATTGCTTTTGGACATGGGGATTTGCCGACATGCAGCTCCCCTTGTCCAAAACGAATCTGCTTTGCTTCGTGGAAGCGAGTGCAGGTTTCCTGCTCTCACTTCCACAAAGCAAAGCAGTGTTTGCAATGACAGGGCAGGAGCCGTGCCCCCACCCTGTCATTGGAAACGGCAATGTCCCGGGAGTAGGTACCCCGGGACTTTGCTGGAGCCAGCTCTGGGGGTGGCGGTCCCCAGGGCCATTTAGGGCTCCAGGAGGGGGCCGTGCAGCCCCCCTCCATCTTATTTACAGCCCCGGGGAGGTGGTGGTCCCCGTGGCTGGGGGTCCATTGTTTAAATAATTAGTGCCCCGGGGAGGTGGTCGTCCCCGGGGCAGTGTAAAGGGGCTCGAACCCCCCACACTATCATTTTAAAGCAAGCCCCGGGGAGGTGGCGGTCCCTGGGGCTGCGTGGTGGGGGCAGGAGCCCCCCACGCAATTTTAAAAAAAAATGAAGCCCCGGGGAGGTGGCGGTCCCGGGGCTGCAGGGGGGCTGCGTGCCCCCCACACATTATAATAAAGCCCCGGGGAGGTGGCCTTCCCCGGGGCTGCGGGGGCCCACGTGGCCCCTGCATTATTATGGGCATTGCCCCCGGGACCTGGCCCACCCAGGGGCTCATTAAACATTTTTTGTTTGGGTGGGATTCGCGAATCCCGCTGAATTCTTTTTTTTTTAAATGCTTTTTTTGGGCCCTGGGGGATCAGGTTGTTTCTACCTTGCCCTCTTCTTTTTATTCACCTTTTTTCTTGTGACTCGGTTCTACCAAGTCACAAGATGGCTCTCAACACTTCCTGGTTTGAAGTTTTGGCAGCCAATCAGAATCAAGCTCGTGCTCTGGATGGTTTGCGGATCCACCGCAGTCACCAGATATCGATATTTTTTATTTTATGAATTTCTCAGGAACTACTGAACGGATTTATACCATTTAAAGCAAAGCATGCACTCTGGACCGAGAGCTAGCTCTCTGCCAAATTTGGTGAAATTCCGTTGAGCAGTTAGGGCTGTAGCCGTGACAAATTTTCCTTGGAAATTAACATGGAGAAAATGCATTTGGGACCCCCCTTTTTTCTCGGCCCCATCTTGACGAATCACCCCAAAACTTTCAAGACAGGAGCTGACTGAGTGCTCCATAAGTTTTGAAAATTTTGCGAAGATTCGTCAAACGCCGCCAAAGATATTGGCAAATCAAAAAACGCTTTTCCTATGGAAACTAGGTCCTAACTATAACTACCTGCTGGTGACCGCCAGTAGGTAATATATATATGTATACTACTGGCAGTTGCCAGTAGGTAGTTATAGTTAGGACCTAGTTTCTATAGGAAAATCATTTTTTGACTTGCCTATAACTTTGGTGTTGTTTGACCAAACTTCATGAGAAAAAAGTGTTGAAAAAGGTTCAGTGTGTCCTGAAAAGTTTGGGGGTGACCCATGCAGTGGGGATCGAGAAATAGGGGCACAAAAAAGGGTTTGTTTGTAATGTTAATTCCTATAGGAACGTGTTGTTGAATCTACAGCCCGAACCACTGAAAAGAATATCACCAAATTTGGCAGAAAGGTAGATGTTGTTATGCAGGTTGTGCTTTTTGTTATTTGGTGCAAATACATACAGTAGTTGTCGTGAAATTTAAAATGAAAATTATAGCTATATCTCGGGCCGCGGATATTTTGCGACGGTTTCAAGATTAATCCGGAATACACGCCCAATGGGAATGCTCTAATTGGCTGGACGCAACCTGAACAGAAAGTTGTGGCTGCCGTTTAATTGTGTGGGAACAGTTCCTGGGGCTGAAAATTTGTGTGAAAGCTAACATAAGGGGTCAGGGTGGAGATACTCTGACCCCATGTTTGAGAAATGCTCATGCTGCCAGTCATAGACCTACTGAGAGACTCATGCACTCACTCAAATATCCACTGAGATACTCATACACCCACTCACACACCCATACAGTCACCCCACACTCAGTCACAGACCATGTCAGAGACTTATGGACTCAGTCAGTCGTGTAGCCCTCTACTTTTTGCAGTCATTACCCGACCCTTTTACATGTTTCTCAGTAGCATCTTTTCTTTTATCGGTTTTAAAAAAGAGACGTTTAATCCGATGAATTTTATACTCAACATAAGAACCGAACTACCGAAATGATCCAATAACTGTGCGTGTTTATGAATTGTATTTTTTCTACCTTTTTAATGAGACTATTGTATTTTAATATGTATTTGATGCTGGAAGTTTGTAATTTTTGTATTCTAAGTCTATTGCAATATTGAAATGTTTTAAGTGTAGTATACTTTTTATGCCTACATTGAGATGGCGAAATAAAGTTATTCTGACTGACTGACTCAGTCAGTCAGTCATACACTCAGAAACACGCATCCACTCAGAAACTCACTCAGATATACATGCACCCACTCACTCACCCAGTCAGCTCATGCATCTACTCCCAGACCCACCCAGACACTCAGCGTCCCAGTCATAGACCCACTCAGACACTCATGCATGCACCCATTCACTCACCAACTCAGAGACTTATGCTCTCACTCACAGGCTCATTGAGACACTAATACACCCATACAGTCACTCAAACAGACACTCATAGACCCACTCAGAGACTTATGCACCCAGTTAGTTATACACTCAGAGACTCATGTACCCATGCAGAGTTGCACTCACAGACCCACGCACCCACTGACAGAACCACTCTGACACTCATGCTGCCAGTCATAGACCCAATGAGAGACTCATGCACTCACTCACAGATCCACTCAGACACTCATGCATCCACTCACTCACCCACTCAGATACCCACTTAGATAATCATGTATCCACTCACATATCCAGTCAGACAGTCATATACTTACTTACAAATGCACAAAGGCACTCAGGCACCTAGTCACTTATTGAGTGAGAAACTTATGCAACCAATCACAGACCCATTGTGACACTGATGCACCCACTCATAGATGTACTGAGGCAGTCACGCATTTTGTTACAGAAGTATTGATACTTATACTTTAAATGAGAGACTTAGTGATACAGTGATGCATGCAGTCATAGATTACACTGAAAAAGTTATGCACTGTGTTATAGAGATTTTAAGGTAGTTGTACATGCTATTATACTGCCATTTAGATAGTGTGTTTAGTGTGTTGCTTATGAATCATTTTGCAGTTATACATTCGGAAATTGGTGGTGGCTACTAAATGTCTGCATTTGTTTTGTCAGTCAGTGACGTATTCACGGTGATCGCAGCTACCGATATCATTGCGACAAATGGCGTCAGCGTGAAAAAGGAAAATCGGTTTAAATGGTTGTTTTTATGCAAACTCCCTAGAAAAAAATGGCTTTAAACAGAGCAGTAATCAACCCCTGGTGTCTACAGTACTGTAAAATGTGTGCATATGTGTTTTGCACCCCCTAACGAAAGGCGCGATTATCGCGGTTACAAGTCATCGTGACCCTCTGTGTAATCGTGGAAACAGGAAGTAGGGTTCAAACACAGTTTTGTAAAAAGTTGCTACAAATATATGCGTATAAATATTTTTTTAAAGGAGTGATGTCGTTAGTAAGGTGTGTATTGTAATAAAATTAATTTTTTACGTTAAAATTTTTGAATGTGGCGGAGGTCATTGAATGTCTGCTTTTGTTTTGCGATTTCTTGACGTGATCGCGACCATTGCAACATCATCAAGGATTTTAAAGATTTAAAATAAAATTTCTTTGACCAGAAAATTAACAACATGTTGGCCTCTTGGGTGGCTCTGATTTAAAAATGTCGTTAAGTGTATTTTTTAAGTTTGTGAAATACATTTGCTGATCACAGATTCTCCACAGTAAATGCGACAATGTGGTGCCGACTCAAAAAATCTTAAAAATAAAATTGGTTATTAATGTACTTTGTGATAAACACATACCAAATCAAAAAATGTGTGGTATATAATATATATATAAGATACAATATCCAATTATAAAAAGAAAATAGGAAAATCTTAGCGGCTCTCTTAAAAAAAATGGACGTTACAATTAAGAAACAGAATTTTAAAAAACCTTAGAAATTCACGTAAAAAAACAAAGGGTACAGGGACATTATAGTTAGGAATTGGCATTTAAAAACCTTAGAAATTGACTAAAAAAACAAAGGTTACAAAGACGTTACAGTTAGGCTGACATTTCACTCGTACAAAACCAGAGAAATTCAGCAGTTATATTTAGCTGAGTTAACTATTACTCATGACCCCGCAATGCACTGCTTATGACCTCACATATTACATCACTCATGACATGGTCAGTGACATCACTGATGACATCTCAAATGACATCACTGATGACATAATACGAAGAATTTCTGTGGCACCCACTCACACCCCAATAAAACCTTTCATTCACCCACTCCAACTTCCACACTACCATTCTCAAAACCATTGGCACACCCATACCAGTACTTACACAATGATTTACTGATTGATAGGTTTACACACACATCCACTCAGTCACCCATACAGCCACTCATACACAACACACTTACTAATACAGCCACTGATATAAACACTCATACTCCCATATAGCCAATCACACACTGTCAGTCACCCATAGAGCTACTCACACACCTACTCAGTCACCCATAGAGTCACCTACTCACCTATATAGTTATACACACACCCACTCACTTATTCATACAGATACCAACACATACTAACACAGACTCACTCACCTATACTCTCAGTGACACAAGCACACACTCAACCATACAGTCACTCCCACAATCACTCACTCATACATCAGTTACTCATATACTCCAACACTCACCTACATTGCCTTTCACATATGCAGTTACTCACCCATATACCACTGCCACATCCATTCACTCACTGACACAGCCATACACATACTCAGTCACCCATACAGCCCATCACAAATGAACTCATAAACCCATACAGCCACTGACTCACCCACTCACTCATCCATGCAGACAGTCACACACCCCCTCACCCATCCACACAGACATTCATACACCCATACAGGTACTCAGACAACCAATCAATCACCCATACAGCCATTCACATACCCACTCACCAACCCATACAGCTACTTAGACACCAGCTGACAGACTGATACAGACATTAATACAACCTAGACACTCTTCCATACATTCACTGACACCCAGTGAATCCTCCATACAGGCACTCATACACCCACTGATTCATCAATACACCTTGGTATATGTATTTAACACTCATAAACTTTTTTAAAACACTCACCGTAACTCGGTGATATCATCAGTGATGTCATTTGAGATGTCATGAGTGATGTCATGAGTGATGTCACTGACAATGTCATCAGTGATGTAATATGTGACGTCATAAGCAGTGCATTGCGGGGGCACGAGTTATAGTGAGCTCAGCTAACTATAACTGCTGAATTTCTCTGGTTTGGTATGAGTGGAATGTCAGCCTGACTATAACGTCCCTGTAACCTATGGTTTTTTCAATGAATTACTAAGGTTTTTTTTATTCTGTTTCCTAACTATAATGCCACTGAGATTGAGATAACATAAGAAATAACAACAGTCAAGACAGATCAATAAAGACCCTATTTGAGAGCCCTGAAAAAGCGCTGCAGAGTGCGAAACA
This sequence comes from Calotriton arnoldi, assembly GCA_963921515.1. Taxonomy (NCBI): domain Eukaryota; kingdom Metazoa; phylum Chordata; class Amphibia; order Caudata; family Salamandridae; genus Calotriton; species Calotriton arnoldi. The sequence continues at coordinate 65,789 of CAWUFW010012980.1, read as the reverse complement.
TGTGTTGGCTAATTCAAGTTAATCACAACTTTGGAGGCTGCGTGCTGTTCGAAAAAAAGAATAAAGAAACTTTTAAAGAAAAGTTATTTTGCTGTCTGTGCTTTGACTCTCAGTATTTGGTAATTTTTTATATATATATATATATATGTGTATATATATATATATATATATATATATATATATATATATATATATACATTATTTAAAAGATGCGGGTAAGCGATCACTCAGAGTGACACCAGTAGTTGTAAGCTTGTCAAGCGAAACGCGTAACCTGGAATAAACAACTACTGGTGTCAGCAAAACTCTGAGTGATCGCTTTACTCGCAACTTTTAAATAATTTGTCTGCTTGGCTTAGCTCCGCCAACTTTGAGCGATCCTCTGCAAAGGGCGGGGGAAGGCAGAAGGAGCCATCATTGCAAGATATATATATATATATATTACCTACTGGCAGTCGCCAGTAGGTAGTTATAGTTAGGACCTTGTTTCTATTAAAAAGCGTTATTTCTTTTGCCAATATCTTTGGCGGCGTTTGACGAATCTTCGCAAAATTTTCAAAACCAATGGTTCACTCAGGTCAGCTCATGTCTGGAAAGATTGGGGGTGATTCATTAAGTGGGGGCCAAGAAAAAATGGGGTCCCAAAACGCATTTTCTCCATGTTAATTTCCATAGGAAATTTTGGAACAGGCTACAGCCCGAACTGCTGAACAGAATTACAGCAAATTTGGCAAAAAGGTAGCTCTTGCTTCAGAAAGTGCCCTTTTTTTATAAATGATGTAAATCCGTTCAGTAGTTCCTGAGAAATTCAAAAATAAAAATGTATATATCTGAGCACCGAGGAGGATTTGCGAATCCTCCCGAGCACGAGCTTAATTCTGATTGGCTGCCAACACTCCAAACCAGAATGTGTTGGCAGGCATCTTTTGACTCGGTAACCGAGTCACAAGAAAACAATAGGAAAAACATCAAAAAACAAGAAAAGGGGGCAGGGTAGAAATACCCTGACCTCCTAGGCCTGCTCAGGGTGTCCCACAAGGACCCCCATGGCCAAAAAAAGCATTTTTTTTTTTTAAATCAACCAAATTCGTGCTGGGTGCGCGAATCCGACTGAGAAAATAATAAAAAAACGAAGCGCGGACTCCCGCGCTTCGCTGTACTTAATCCCCCGTGTGGGCCAGGTCCCGGGGGCAATATTTATAATGTATGCGGGGGCCACGCAGGCCCCCGCAGCCCCAGGGGCCTCCACCTCCCCGGGGCTTTTGAAATAATATGCATGGGGGCACGCGCCCCCCCGCAGTCCCAGGGACTGCCACCTCCCCGGGGCTTGTTTGAAAAAAATGCATGGGGGGGCTCCTGCCTCCCCACACTGCCCTGGGGACCACCACCTCCCCGGGGCATTGTTAATTATGTTCGGGGGTGCTTTGCACCCTCCCCAAGCCCCGGGGACTGCCACCTCCCCCGGGCTTAAATAAAATTTAAAACATGTCGGGGGCTCCTGCCCCTCCCCACACTGCCCCGGGGACCACCACCTCCCCGGGGCACACTTTATTCCAGTGCGGGGGTCCGTTGCGGACCCCCGGGCCCTGGGGACCACCTCCTCCCCGGGGCTATTTTGAGGAAGGGAGGGGGGCCTCGCAGCCCCCCTCCTGGAGCCTTCGATGGCCCTGGGAACCGCCACCCCCCAGGGCCGGCTACTGCAATGTCCCAGGGTGCCCACCCCCGGGCCTTTGCTGTTTGCTATGGCAGGGTGGGAGCACGGCTCCCGCCCTACCATAGCAAACTCTTGCTTTGCTTCGTTCAACGAAGCAAAGCAGATTGCTTTTGGGCAAGGGTAGCTGCATGTCAGCAGCTCCCCATGCCCAAAAGCAATGCTGGCTCCCGCAGGAGGCGGGGAGCCGGCAGGGACCGTGGGGGCATTGGGGCTCCCCCCACAGTCCCCAACATGAGGCCAGGGATGGGGTCCCCAGGGCCAGAAGTGGCCAAGGGAAGAGGGCCATGGGGCACCCCTCCCCTAATTCAACAATAAAAAAAAGAGGCCAGGCCCCGGGGGATGGGGCCCCCGGGGCCAATAGTGTCCCAGGAAAGGGGGACCATGTGGATATAAAAAAAAACAAGGCCAGGCCCCAGGGATGGGGTCCCCGGGGCCAATATTGGCCTGAGGAGGGGGGCCACGCGGTCCCCCTTTTAAAAAAAAATAATAAATAAATAAATAAATATTGGCAGGCCCCGGGGGATGGGGTCCCCGGGGTGAATACCGAATAATGGAAGTGAGGCATTTTTTTTTTCTTTCGAGTTTAGATTCGCGACTCCAACGCGGCTCTCAGCGTGGCCCCCCGTTTAACGTAGCGTTGGATTCGCGAATTCACCTTAAATAAATAATTAAGTGGTATATAATTTAGAATGTAGTGTTGTATTTGTGAAGTTGTTTTAAAGAGGTACTGTGATTGAAGTTAATGACAAGATTACAATTGAGAGAGTTGTTAAAAATAAAAAATAATAGTTATACTTGAAAAGTGTGTTGTATTGTAGTACATTGAATTCATACTTTTGCGGATTCGCGTTGGGTGCGCGAATCCACAAAAAAAATAAAAAAATATATGTGTGAGTAAAAAAGATTTTAGATTCACTACTATGTTAAAGGGTGGCTCTAAAAAGAGCCCTTGATTTTATTATGAGTTTGTTATAGCTACATGTAAGTGTGGATGCACAGCTTTAGGTTGTTGAGAAAGACTCTGTTCCCTTGATCTGTGAAGTGTACTCCATCACTTCTGTAGATGTAATCCATATCAAAACGTAGATTGTTGTTATAGATTGAGCCCATTCTATGGTCTCTGAGGTAAGCAGAAACAGTTTTATTGACATTTTTTCTAGGTTTCTCAATCTGTCGACAGAATTGATTTGACCACTTCCATTTCTGTCTTTGGCATATATTAGAGTATCCAAAGACAGTTTGAGGCAAAAGCAACATCAATTGTGCAAAGGTGTCCTTCATTAGCATTTCAAGACCTACCCCAGTCAATGTGCCTAGGTCATTCCCACCACAGTGCAGAATCATGAGGTCAGGGGTTGGAGATGCAGAAAGGTTTTAACCAAAGGCATCAATTGGTGCCAATTGAATCCTCTCTATGCAATCCATTTAATATCCACATTTTGAAAAGCTAGGTTCTTGTCAATACATCTGCGTTCAGCATACCTTTTGCACCAGAAAACATAGCTGTGTCCAACAATCCATACTGTAAACATCTTGAAGGGATGTCTGAAGTAATGAATAGATGTCTGTAGCTGAGATAGTCAGTTGGTAAAATGAGAGGTATGTAAAAGGTGGACAAGATGCAGTTTTAAAAAAAGTAGAGAATTGATTGGCTGTTTAAGAAGATTGTACACTCAAAAATAGGGTGCATGTTACTTTCTTTAAAAGCATGTTCCTTATTGGTTAGTAGAAAATGTTTGAAAGGTACAGTAGATAGGATAAGGAGATATTTTGCAAACGTCAACTACACCTTGCTGTTTGTATTTGCAACCTTGTGTGCTGGATTTCAAAATATGGTGAACTTGTGACCTGTCAGTTCAGTTGAACGTTCCATGAACTGTTACTATGGAAACTGGCATTAAGCAGAATGGGGGAAGGATTGAAACTTTACTGTGGACTTAAATTGTGAAATTGTAATTTATATATAGGTGATATGTTATTAAAGTATAATTTCCTAAGTCAGTACTATCTTTAGAAGTGGTGTGTTGTTAAAAAATAGTGGTATTTTTATTTGTAATATATTTTTGAACTCCCGTATGGATTCGCGGTTCCATCGCGTTGGTGCACGGTGGAGTCACGACTCCAAAAAATTCCAGAACCAGTTTGGGCACTTTTAGAAGTCAGTTGGTAAGGGTTAATATGCTTAACCAATAGAAATGTGTTTTATAATATGAAATAATGTAGGAAGCAATGTGATTTGTTACTTACATGTATTTGTGTGGAGAAAGAGAGGGAAAGTTTGCCATTACTGGTTTTACCTTTCTGAGAGTGGTGCATTACATTGATTGTGTGCATTATAACATCTTTTATGAGTTTGTGATATTTTAAATTCTACAAATCGATTTGGAAGGTGCGTTATAAATTTGTGAGGTGTATTATGTATTAGGTTTACTTTTAATCTTTAAAAATTATTGATAAACTATGTTATTTGAAATATATTATTAAATGTAGAGATGTTTATTGTAGTTTGTTTTATTCTAGTTAAATGATGTTTGAAACAGATTTTGTATAGTAATATGTGTATATTGGAAGATGGATTAGTGATCATGCAGACACTACTCTTGTAGATATGTAATCACTCAGCCAGTACTCATGCACTTATAAAATCACCCACGCAGTACGTTTGCACTCCTGTAATCACTGAGGCAGTACTTTTGTACTTCTGTAATCACCCAGGTAGTTCTCATGGACTTATAAAATCATCCACTCACTTCCTATGTACTCTAATAATCCCCTAGATAATACCCCTCCAGTCATGCAATCACCCAGGCACTAGTTATGTACTACTCCTGCAGTCATGCAGTCATTTATGCAGTACCTATGCACTCATATAATAACCCAGGCTCTACCCTTGCAGTCGTAGAATGACCCAGATTCTACTGTTGCACTCATCTATTCACCTAAACACTACTCAATGAGTCATCTATATGTTTAGGTGCTATTGATACACTTATCCATACACTCAACGTTTATGTGTGCAGTCATGCCATTAGCCAGTCACTATCCATCTTCTCTTAGAATTATCCAGTGACTAGCCTTAAACTCATTCAATCACCCAAGCACAACCCATAGGGGGATATTCTCAAGAACGTGTGATAATTATCGCAAAATTAGCGTAACGCAACTTTGCACATCGCAGTCTATCGCGGGAAAATAACGCTGTGTTAAAGTTGTATTCCCAACATGGCGGTACCATGCAATAGTCTCACGCTAATGCGTCAAATGACCGCGATAAAATTACCGTGACGGCAAAAAAACGCGAATCACGAACGTGAAAAAAGTTGCGATGTGGCCAACCGCGATAAAAAAATCAGCGATAACCAGCGACAGGCCTGCAATTCCCACACGTCATGCGGGAAAATGCACTATAAAAGCACCGAAAAACACAAACAAAATAATTCAAACTGCGTAGCACCATGGAGGAAGCCGGAGCAAGTACAGAGGATGACCATAACCCCACAAGCCCCCAGGAGGACCAGCCTGGGACCTCGGGGTCACGGAAGGGCAAGGAGAAGAAGACGAGTAAGACGAGGTTCAGTCCGCAGGAAAACAGGATCATCATCACGGAGGTGATAGAACACCACCAACAACTGTTCGTCACCTCCAACGTGTCATTGGCAAATCAAATAAAAATGCAATATGGGAGTCCATCCTGGACAAGGTGAATGCAGTCGGAGTGAGGAGGAGGACAATTGGAGAGGTCAAGAGGCGCTGGAATGATGCGAAGCGCAAAACCAAGAAGAAACTCGCTGACAACCATCAGGCAGCAATGCAGACTGGAAGTGGCAGTCCAGTGGACACCAGGAGCTGGATGAGATGGAGGAAATAGTGGCCACAGTCATCAGTGGGGAGACGGTGGCAGGAGTTGGGGGTCCGGATACTGCTCAACATGACCTGACACAACAGCACCAGGGTGAGTACCGAACAGGGACTGGGGGGATGGGGGGAGATGGGCACAATGGCACACATGCACAATTAAGTAGAGCACACTGCACACCCACAATGACTCTGGATCATGTCCCTGATCCCCTTGGCACACTGCAGCACACATACAAACAGCAAGTAGGCCCCCGTCCACTATGGGCACAAAGGGGTCCCTCCCCACACAGCACCAATCTCACAACCAACCCATGCACACATGTCAAAACCAGCAAAGCTGTGTGTCTGTGAGCCACACTGACAATGCAAGTGACACTGCATGACGAACAGCATGGCTGCAGTCCAATTATCATGACATGGTGCACGCCACAACACTGAGGTGGCTGAGTGTGGAACACATCCGTAAAGGAGCAGGTCACACTCTGACACATCCAAGTATACAAACAACCCCTGACGTCAATAACACATCTGCGGATAAACCACGCCCAAGAGTCCAAAATCCAAACTAGAGCCAAAATTAGCCAAGTCTGCAACATCTCAGCACTGTAGAAGCACAGAAGTCAAAGGCACACCGCCTCAAAGGGATAAGGGGCAGCAAAATCACAGCTGCAGGGGCGACTCTCCCACAATGCAACACACACACATAGCAATAACAGCACATCATCATTGACCACAATGTGGTAAAAAGTGCAACACTCTCACTACAGAACAGAGGACACAACTGGTTCCGCTTGTGCGTAGAAACTGGCCAATCACATCTGGCATAGCAGGAAACTGTGAGATGATAATGTACGTGTACAACCTCTGATCCGTGATGTAGTTCAAATGTCCACTGTCCCGCATCAAATAGTCAGCGCCTCCCAAACAGTCACAATGTACATTGTCATGCAGTCTGTATGTAAACTTGAATAATGCGTCAACATACATGTCAACACAATGTTAAAATGCATCTCCCCTTCACATTGCAGAGGGACAATCAACACCTCCTGCAGAGCAGACCAGACAACTCATCAGTGATGATGAAGAGGACCTCCACACCTTTGACACCGATGCCCTACAACAGCTCATGGACAGCTATGGCAACCCTCCTCCAGGAGCAGGGCAGCCCAGCTGCATCAAGGAGACCCCACCGCCTGCACAGACCACACAGCAGGAAGCACCCACCACCATGGCTGGCTCCCAGCACCTCACCGAAGAACACATCGCATTCCAAGGCCATGTGTTAGACTGCCAGAAGGAGGTGGCTGAACAGGTGCGGGTGGGGTTCGACCTCATGGCAGCCAAACTAGATGACATACGTGGGTGTCCCATCAGGGACCACTTACACTCCCTAACAGACACCCACAGTTCGCTCCATGATGTCCAACAATCCATGCCCGACATCGCTGGAGTCATGACTCTTAGAGGAGAACAACTGTCTAGTCAGAGTGGCCTCAGCGATGTCAGCCGAGAGTTGGCACAGATGCTGAGGATAATGGAGAACATGGAGCGGATGATTGCGGAAAGAATGGCTTCCACGGATGCACACCAGCAAAAAGTTGTTGGGATCTTCCATGCCCTGCAGATCCTCATCATCGCATTGCTACCACTAAGGCAGTCGCTGATGAATGCTGCTGGTACTTCTACTCACACATCTCCGGCCCCTGATGTGTCAGTGGCACACAGTGCTGCAGACCTAACATCAGCACCCACATGTCAGACAGATGACATAGAGGACAAAGATGCGGTTGATTCCACCTTTGTAGTAAGAAGGAGCCAGTAGCATTCTTCTCCGCCATGTGCCCTGTTTCAGCTTGGTTCTGCCCTCTGCATCATGCCCTGTAACAACACCTCCCACTGTCCCCCGAAACACTCTGCGACACTCACCTTGGACCTCGACATGGACTGCCATATTTTGTTTGCTTACCAATGACACAGCAATCAGACTGCGGACTGTACTCTTCCTCTTCCGATGTACTTGTCAATCCCTAAATGACTCTGGCTGGCCCTCCACTGGGCTACAATGTAATGTGGGGTTTGCATGGCCATGTGCTGCTCCAGCTCCGACACTCCACCGAATGTGAATAAATCATTAAAATTCACACAGATGTGTCATGTCCATAATCGATCAAGTATGAAAGTATGGATGAATGTAAGGACATTGATTGCCCAAAAAGGTACACCCTGGGAAATGAAAGCAATGTGCATGTTTGACCGTGACACACATAGGAAGTGAGATGACTGGGAAAGTGTGCACTAGCTGTGGCCTCATTGCTCTGAAACGACAATCGCAAAATTCCTCAACTTTGCCCCACACAATGTTAGAAATAGGGCTGGGTATGAAATGTCAAAGTTGTTGGCAGGCCTAAAGTAGTGTCCCCCATCACATTTGACAACAGAACATCTCTTCGCATACCTACCTACACTCAACTGGGTGGACACAGCCTGTAGTGATGGATCACATTGATCCACATGGCAAGAATATGGACACCATACTCACATTGCTGAAGACATGTAAGAGCACAGGTCTATCAGCAACTATCCCAACCACTATGTCTGGCTCACAGAGGTGGAGCTAGCAATAGGGACTCACCCCTAAGTGAAATGCGTCAGTCAGTCCCTCCCTGTTTACGGACAATGCTCATTGAGGCACACGATTTGTCATTCTAATCAACACTCATCACAGTTGAACACTATTGAAGTTGCGTAGACTTTATCGCCATGTGCGTGTCAGTACGGGCAAGACAAGGGCCACAACATGCAGACCAATGCATCAGACAATAACAGGCAGCATTCGGTCATGGTACAGTTCCACGTGACAGGCGTTGTGCATGCGCCCTGGATGTTCTGCCATCGCGTTGGTGGCTCTCGTAGAACTGGCACTCTTCTGACCTGCTGCAGTTATGTGGATGATATGCCACAGCTCGGAGCAATGAGTCGTATGTGTGTGCAACGTTTGGACGTATGGGTTGTTGTGTACATAAGTGTCAAGGGCATTCCATGCAAGAGTACCTCGAGCAAGAACTTCTGTGTGTGCGGTGTGGATACGTTTGGTCTTTCATTAGCGCTGTGCGTAGTGTGGGAGTCATCACCGTCTGCTATGGTATCTCTCTCAGGGGGTGCCTGCCACATGCAAGACCAAAGTAGAAGGTGCAGATGTCCTTCCGCCTTATGTATTGAGACAAAGGAGCTTTCATCCCTAATGTTAGTCTGACTACTGCTTGCATTCTGGAAATGTGATGTGGCTTTCGCGCTGCAATTGAGGCTAGGCCTTAGGCTTATGGTGCACCAATAGCGATACACACACAACAGTTGGCATCCATGAGCCAAGAGCCCGAGCGGCCTTGCGCTCCTTGTACAATCCCTTCGTGCGCGGCCGCCCTCCGGGTGCATGCAACATTGCAACATTGTCGATTGCGGGCCGTGTGGCGCAGACACTGCAACAGAGACACACGCATCAGTTGGTTTCCTGTCCAGCCCAGAAATGAACCACGCACAGGGATAATTATTCACACTCCTACGCTGGCCAGGCATACGCCGACCCAGCCCACTTGGCTTACGTATAAAGGGGGGGACGACGACGCTACGTGTCCCAGTTCTTCCCCACTGCCGGAGGTGACATGGCTGCATCCGCCAGGCATATCACGAGGCTCAATCAGAAAGGGTCCATGACTTGCGTTGCACAGAGTTGGTGGCACCGGAAACACTGCGGCCGGCACGGGCCTACCGCCACGGGACGGTGACTTTTGGTGCACTGAGGTAGGGGCACCTTAGGTGCTGAGCGGGTGTGCAGCCTGCAATGAGGTGCCGTCCTGGCGGTCCGGACTGGTAAGGATTTGTGTGAGCCCTGCTGGACTGCAGTGTAGGCCTGGGCCAGCGGGCAGCGCGAGCCTACCGCCACGTGGCGTTACCTCGTGGTTCACAGAGTTAGTGGCACCTATAGAGCCGAGCGGGTGTGCAGCCTGCGATGATGCCGTGTGCACTGATATGATCTCTGCCATTGTGAAATCAAGACCCAGAATCACGTGTGTGACCTGGTGGCCCGCGGGGTGGGGCTGCATGATGTGGAGGCTGCCAAGGTCGCGGGCCCCGGGCTTGGAGCTTGCACTGGCACATGGTGGGTCCTCTTGGAGACACGCTGGTGGCGGAAGGTGAGCAGTGAGGCCTGGGTGTGCAGGGGCGGGCAAACACCACTGGGCGGCGGAAGGGGCTGGGGTGCAGCAGCCTGTGTGCGCAGGGGCGGCCAAGCGATGATGGCATGTGCAATGATATGAACTCTGCCATTCATAAATCTGGACTATGTTTCAGATAAGGGACCTGGTGGGCTGCAGTGTATACCGGCACATGGTTGGAGACACACCGGTGGCAGCAGGTGAGCAGTGAGTCCTGGGTCTGCAGTGTCGGCACTCTCTCTCCCTCTCCCTCTCATTTCACTGTCTTTCTCTCTTCCTCTGTTACTCTCTCTCTCCTTCTCCCTCTCTTCCTTTCACTGTCTCTCTCTCTCTTCCTCTGTTTCTCTCTCTCTCTCCTTCTCCCTCTCTCCCCCTTTCTCTTTTTCTCTCTCCCTCTCTTTCAGTCTCTCTCTCTCTCTCCCTTTCTTTCTCTCTCTCTTTCTCTCTCTCTCTGTCCTTTGATGAGCGCATGACACACCTTCTTATCTTGAGTTTTGTCTTGCAGGCTGTGTCTTACAGATTGTCCAGAGAAGTCCCCCCATGACTCTTCCGAATAGTTGTTTTGAGTTAAATTTGAATAAAATAATTTGTTTGGAAATTCAAAGATGAATGACTGGTTCTCCTTTTTCTGACCACACATTAATGTTACTTTCTGTACTTGTGCGACATCAGGCGAATTGTTTTGTTCATGATTTCGTAAAGTTGATGTGAAATATCTTTGTCCGTGGTAGGGCCCCGGGAGAGGGTCCTGGGGGGGGGGGGGTGGCGGTGGGTGTTGTGGCCCTCTTGGGTGTCCGGCTGCATGATCAGTAGCTCCATGGCATCTGTTGTCCTTCTGGTGTGGCTGTGGGCTGGGCTCCCATTTCTGGTGCAGGTTATCGTCCAACTTAATACCAGGAAAGAGCAGGTGTTAATTCCCTGCTGCTAACGCTCCTTATCGCATGTTTTGTGATCTTATCACCGATCTGGCTGGTCGTTGAGAATGTTGCGAATTGGTGTTGTCGCGGGTTTTTGCACGGGAACGCCTACTCTGCATCTCATTAGTGTTTTTGCGGCTGCTATCGCAGGAAAACTGGCGATATCGGCTGTTAGCACCAGCTTGTGAATAGGGCGATAAATCTATCGCCACTTTGGCTGCAATAAAGTGCCGCTAACTCAGCGATAAGTCCTTGAGAATATGCCCCATACTGTTTTGAAATCACTCAGGCAGATCTATTACATGTCTCAGTTTCTAGGTATCTCTTTATTTTAGAAATATTGTATATATATTTCTTTTAGATTTGATGATGATTTGAAAAGGTAGAGACGTATGTATGCATGCTTTTAACAATATGGAGAGACTTATGGTTCAGTTATGTAATAGTCTGCTGCTTTATATTTGGCTAGGCCCAACACTCATGCAGTTATAAAAACACCCAAGCACTACCCATGCAGTCTTCCAATGATCCAGGCAGTACATATGCAGTGATGCTATCACCCAGGCATTACCCCTGCACTCATGCAAACATCCAGGCACTTGCTATACACTCATGCAATCACCCAGGCACTACCTGTGCACTTCTTTATTCACTTAGACACTACCTCAGTAGTCCTGCAATCATTGAAGAAGTAGCCATGCAGTTATAAAATCACCCAGTTATTTCCTATGTAGTCATGTAAATCCCCAGATATTACCCCTGTAGTCATGCAGTCGTCTAGGTGTTACATATGTACTGCTTTAATCCCTCATACATTACCTCTGTCCTCATGCAATCACCAATGCATTAGGTATACAGTGCTTCAATCACCCATGCACTATCCTTCAACTCTTTCAATTATGGACGCAGTACTTTTGTACTTATGTAATCACTCAGGCAATACTCATGCATTTATAAAATCACCGAAGCACTACCTTTGCACTCCTGTAATCAGTCAGGCAGTAGTTTTGTACTTCTGTAATCACCCAGGCAGTACTCATGGACTTATAAAATCACCAACTCACTTCCTATGTACTCCAATAATCCCCAGATATTACCCCTGCAGTTATGCAATCATCCAGGCACTAGTTATGTACTACCTCTGCAGTTATAGAATCATCTAGTTTTTACCTATGCACTTATGTAATAATCCAGACACTACTGTTGCAGTCATATAATCACCCAGGCTCTAGTGTTGCACTCACCTATTCACCTAGGCACTTTTTAGCGAGTCATGTCAGCCTTCAGGTGCTATTTATTCTCTTAGCCATGCACTAAACCTTTATCTGTGCACTCATGTAATTAGTCAGTCGCGCTCCATGTTCTCCTGTAATTACCCAGTGAGTACCTTTGGAGTCATACAATCACCCAAGCACCACCCATGGAGTTTTGCAATCACTCAGGCAGATCGATTATATGTTTCAGTTTCTAGGTTTCACTATATTTTAGAACTATTGTATATATATATTTCTTTTAGATATGATGATGATTTTAAAAGGTAGAGACATATGTATGCATTCTTTTAACCATATAGAGAGACTTATGGTTGAGTCATGTAATAGTCTGCTGTTTTATATTTGGCTAGGCCCAACACTCATGCAGTTATAAAAACACCCAAGTACTACCCATTCAGTCTTCCAATGATCCAGGCAGAACATATGCACTGATGGAATCACCCAGGCATTATCCCTGCACTCATGCAATCACTCAGGCATTAGCTATGCACTCATGCAATCACCAAGATATTACTCATGCAGTCTTTAAACCATGTAGCCAATACTCATGCACTTATATGATCACTCCGGCACTAACGTTGTGCTCTTTCAATCACAGAGGCACTAGCCTTGTACTTATGTAATCACTTAGCCAGTACTCATGGTATTATTAAATCACCCAAGCACTTCCTTTGCATTTATTTATTCACTCAAGTGTTACGTCAGTAGTCCTGCGATCACCTAAGAAGTACCAATGCTCTTATAAAATCACCCAGTCACTTTCTACGTAGTCATGAAAATCCCCAGATATTACTCTTGTAGTCATGCAATCACCCAGGCATTACGTATGTACTATTTTAATCCTCTAGACGTTACCCTTGTACTCATGCAATCACCAAAGCATTAGCTATACAGTGCTTCAATCACCCAGGCACTATCCTTGCACTCTTTCAATCACGCAGGCACTATTCTTGTACTTATGTAATCACTCAGCCAGTACTCATGCACTTATAAAACCACCCACGCACTACGTTTACACTCCTGTAATCACTCAGGCAGTACTTTAGTACTTCTGTAATCACCCAGGCACTTCTCATGGACTTATAAAATCACCCACTCACTTCCTATGTACTCTAATAATCCCGTAGATAATACTCCTCCAGTCATGCAATTACCCAGGCACTAGTTATGTACTACTCCTGCAATCATGCAATGATGCAGGTTGTACCTATACACTCATGTAATAACCCATGCTCTACCCTTGCAGTCGTAGAATGAACCAGATCCTACTGTTGCACTCATCTATTCACTTACACACTACTCAATGAGTTATCTATATCTTTAGGTGCTATTTATACACTTATTCATATACTCAATGTTTATGTGTGGACTCATGCAATTAGCTAGTCACTATCCATCTTCTTTTACAACTATCCAGTGACTACCCTTCAACTCATTCAATCACCCAAGCACTACTCATGAAGTTATGTAATCACTCAGGCATATCTATTACATGTTTCAGTTGTAGGTTTCACCATATTCCAGAAATATTGTATATATATTTCTTTTAGATATGATGATGATTTGAAAAGGTAGAGATGTATGTATGCTTGCTTTTAACAATATGGAGATACTTATGGTTCAGTAATGTAATAGTCTGCTGCTTTATATTTGGCTAGGCCCAACACTCATACAGTTATAAAAAAAACAAGTACTACCCATGCAGTCTTCCAATGATGCAAGTACTACATACGCAGTGCTGTAATCTCTCAGGCATTAGTCCTGCACTCACGCAATCATCGAGGCACTACCTATGCACTCCTTTATTCAGTCAGGCACTACTTCGGTAGTCTTGCACTAATCCAAGAAGTACCCATGCAGTTATAAAATCATCTAGTTACTTCCTATGTAGTCATGTAAATCCCCAGATATTACCCCTGTAATCATGTAGTCAGCTAGGCATTACGTATGTACTCCCTTAATCCCCCAGACATTACCTCTGTACTCACCAATGCATTAGCTATACAGTGCTTCAATCACCCAGGCACTATCCTTGCACTCTTTCAATCATGCAGGCACTACTCTTGTAGTTATGTAATCGCTCAGCCAGTGCTCATGCACTCATAAAACCACCCACGCACTATGTTTGCACTCCTGTAATCACTCAGGCAGTACTTTAGTACTTCTGTAATCATCCAGGTAGTTCTCATGGACTTATAAAATCACCCACTCACTTCCTATGTACTCTAATAATCCCCTAGATAATACCCCTGTAGTCATAGAATCACCCAGGCACTACTTATGTATTTCCTTTGCAGTCATATAATCACCCAGACTCTACTGTTGCAGTCATCTATTCACCTAGGCACTTCTTATTGAGTCATCTATGGCTTCAGGTGCTATTTATACACGTATCCATGCACTAAACCTTTATGTGTGCACTCATGTAATTAGTCAGTCACTATCCATCTTCTCCTGTAATTACCCAGCGAGTACCCTTGGAGTCATACAATCACCCAAGCACTTCCCATGGAGTTTTGGGATCACTCAGGCAGATCTATTAAATGTCTCAGTTTCTAGGTTTCAGTATATTTTAGAAATATTGTATATATATTTCATTTAGATGTGATGTTGATTTGAAAAGGTAGAGACATATGTATGCATGCTTTTAACGATATAGAGAGACTTATGGTTGAGTTATGTAATAGTCTGCTGCTTTATATTTGGCTAGGCCCAACACTTGTGCAGTTATAAAAACACCCAAGTACTACCCTTGCAGTCTTCCAATGATTCAGTCACTACATATAGACTGCTGTAATCACTCAGGCTTTACTCCTGCACTCATGCAAACATCCAGGCACTATCTATACACTCATGCAATCACCAAGGTATTACCTATCCACTCTTTAAATCATCTAGCCACTACTCATGAACTTATATAATCACTCAGGCACTAACGTTGCACTCCTTCTATCATAGAGGCACTACACTTGTACTTATGTAATCACTCAGCCAGTAGTCATACTGTTATGAAATCACCCAGGCAGTACCTTTGCACTCTTTATTCACTCAGACACTACCTCATTACTCCTGCAATCACTGAAGCAGTAATCATGCACTCATTAAATCACTCACTCACTTCCTATGTACTCCAGGAATCCCCAGATATTACCCCTGTAGTCATAGAATCACCCAGGCACTACTTATGTATTTCCTTTGCAGTCATAGAGTCATGCAGTTTCTAACTATGCACTCATGTAATAACCCAGGCACTACCCTTGCAGTCATAGAATCACCCAGGTCCTACTATTGCAGTCATCTATTCACCTAGGTACTACTCCATGACTTATCTATGCCTTCAGGTGCTATTAATACACTTATACATGCATTCAACCTTTATGTGTGCACTCATGTAATTAGCCAGTCACAATCTATCTTCTCTTGCAATTACCTAGGAACTATGTTTGGAGTTATAAAATTATCGAAGGAGTACGCATGGAGTTACACAATCACTCACGCAGATCTATCACATGTGTCAGTTTCTAGGTTTCACTATGTTTCAAAAATATTGTAAACATATTTCTTTTAGATATGATGATGATTTGAAAAGGTAGAGACATATGTATGCAAACTTTGAATAATATGGAGAGACTTATGGTTGAGTCATGTAATCATGTGCTGCTTTGTATTTGGCTAGGCCCAACACTGATGCAGTTATAAAAACATCGAAGTACTACCCATTCAGTCTTCCAATGATCCAGGCAGTACATATGTACTGATGCAATCACCCAGGTTATTGCCCCTGCACTCATTAAATCACCCAGGCACTACGTATGTACTCATGCAATCAGCCAGGTATTACCCATGCACTCTTTCAATCATCTAGCTACTATCTATAAACTTATATAATCTCTTAGGTACTATCCTTGCACTCCTTCTATCATATAGGTATTACCCATGTACTTATGTAGTCACTCAGTCAGTACTCATGCACTTATAAAATCACCCAGGCACTACCTTTGCACTTCTTCAACACTCAGGCATTCCCTCAGTACTCATGCAATCACCCAAGCAGTAGTTATGCAGTTATAAAATCACCCACTGATTAGCTATGTACTCCATTAATCCTCCAGATATTACTCCTTCAGTCATGCAATCACTCAGGCACTAGTTATGTGCTACTCCTGCTGTTGTTGAATCATCTATGTTCTACTGTTGCATTTATCTATTCACCTAAGCACTACTCAATGTATTTCTTTATTTATAGATGACAATATTTGTTTATAATTATTTTTATAATATTAAATATTTTTTTGAAAGATAATAAATTTTTCTTTTTTTTAGAAATTCTCCATAATTATTGAGAAATATTCAGTATGACAAGAAAAGTTGAAAAGAAAAGACAACAAAAAAAACAGAACTGTGTAAAGGAGAGAGAAAATCAGAAAGTAGATGAAGTACAACATGTGACGTTAAAGAAAAAGTCTTCTGGTAAGAGAACGAAAGAATTTGTTAAAAGTCTTTTAAAAAATCTAAAAGGTTTTCAAAATGGCGAAAAGAGAAAGAAAAGTACTACAAGCAATCAGAAGGAAAAGAAAAAAGGGGAAATTAATGCAAAATCAGGTTATAGGAAAACAATATATGTTGAAAAAAGGATTAAAGAATATAAAGACATTAGGAAGAGAATGTATAACTGTAGAGTACTACAAAAGTTATTGAATGATTGCAAGAAATATAAAAGAAGATCTGCATTTTACAAGAAGAAAGAACAGATTGAAAGTGTAGTCGAAAAGGCTTTTGAATTAAAAAGAAAATTGTTTATATTAGTATTGAAGAGAATGAAAACATTGAATAAAAGAATGCAGTTTATGAAGGAGAAAAGTAAAAGAAAAAGACTGCTTAATAGAACTAACTTTTGTAAAAAAATTCGGGTGAATGGAAGCACACTTCTAGTACTGAACCTTTTTTTAATGAAGAAAGCTATTTTCAACAAATTACATTAGTTCATGCTGTTGATACCAGGGGTCGTTGTTATGAGTTTAAAAACGGATGTCCAATTGAAAAAGAAAAGATGGTTCCTAGAAATGTGGAACAAGTAATAGCTGAAGAAGTTCAAGGGTGACGTACACAAGCTCCAGTGTATAAGTGGGATTGTAGTAGTATTTGTAGTATACAACAGGAATCTATTGATATATTATGAAATTTCTTACGAGATTATGGTAAAAAAGTGTTAAACAAAAGATTAAGATGTTGCAAGGACTAGATCCTTGTAAAGTGAGAAAATATAGTAACTTGCAGGGTCATTCTCTGGCTTGTCTTTCTATAAAAGTGTATAGAAGCACTTTTCATCATTTAAGAATGTTAGCAGTACATCACTCAGAAATGCGGAAGTTAGTGAGAAGATTGTACTATGTAAAAAGTCCTGCATTATGTTTAAGTGAAATAAACACAGCTCTTTTGCATGGTTCAGTATTGGATGTAAAAAAAGTTTCTGATGATATAGAGTTTTGTTTCTTTGGTCCTCAAGAGGAGTGTAGAGAAAGTGAGAGCTTGATAAGTATAGAAGTTGAAGAAGAGGTGGAAGATAGTACTACTGAGAAGTTTGCAGAAGAAATTACAAAGTTTAAGGTAGTTTCTTGTGAGAAACCAAACTATGTTTGTATTTGTTGTCAATTTACTCACTATAGAAGTCAAACTAGGAATGTTGATGTGTATTTAAAAATTGAAAAGGAAAACAATGATAAGTGGGAGCAATTTGGTGCTTATTTGTTGGTGGAAGGTCGTTTTGAGTTGGGTAGTGATCAACGTATATTTGTAAATATTGTTAGAGCAAATTAGAAGAGAACAAAATGCCAGCTAGAGCTGTACATAATAACCTAGAGTTGGTAGCTATTCCTCCGGAACTGGTAGATTTAAATACATATGAGTCCATTCTTATTCAATCTGTGCACCCGTTTCAGGCTATAGTTCGTAAGGAGCCTAAAACAGGTAAGCTGCCTCCCACAGATTTACAAAGAGGTTTAAAAGGAAGAGTTGTGTATTTACCTTTAGATTTTAAGAAGAATATTGAAACTGTTGGTGTAGAGAGAGAGGAAAGTGAACCTGCAGTTATTCTAGTTAATGGTGTACCAACAAAGATTCGGAAAATATCGCAAGAGTTAGCAGATGTCAACAAACTTCAAAAGGCTACGTTATATCTCATAGAAAACAATATTTATTATAAAAATGTAAATCTGGAAGAACAAGAAATATCTTTAGGAGATGATAGAGAAATTTCAACTGGCCAAATCAAAAAAGTGGACAACTCCAGGAGTGAAGAAATTTATGAACATCCTTTACATTCAAAAGAAGTTATTGGAAACACTATTGAATTATTCCAAATTAAGAATGCGAAGGGAACTCCCATGAGTGTTTGGGAGAAAAGTTTAGAAGGTCGTTGTTTTCCACAGCTCTTCCCCACTGGAAAAGGTGGACGATATGATGAACGACCAGTACAGATTCCAGCTTCAGAATACCGTTCAACAAGATTGTACTCAGAAGATCCAAGATTTCGACAGTGTGTTCCTTATTTATTTCATCTTCTGTTTGAAAGTGACTTGTCTGGACTTTCATATGCAGTGTACCACATATTAAAAACAGGAATTCATCTTACACATGTTTCTGCAAAGGAATTTTTGGATAAAGTTCAACAAAGAGATGATCATTTAGAATCCCAGTTAATTAATTTGATGGCGTGTGTCAGGAAGAGCCCGGATGGGGACCCCGTAATGCCTACCGTGATGTTCGGCCCTCGGTCGCGGAGAGAATAACGTCCGGCATCCACAGGGTTAACAAATTCCTCACCCCCTCTCCTCTACAGGACGACGCGGAGTTTACGAGGGACAACGTCCAATCAGGGCCGGGAGAGGCGTGGAAAAAGGACCTCTCGCGAGAGAACGGGGCGAAGGAGGAAGCTGTTGAGGACGGAGACAGCGCAGCCATGGACGCCGAGGAGGGAGAAAAGCAGGAAGATCTCTGGACATCGGGGAGGCGAGGAGAGCTGGAAGCGGAAGCCCCGAGGAGAGAAGACGCCGCCGCCACCGAGGAACCAGAGACGTGGAGCGAGGACTGGTGGATACCCCGGGAGACACGAGTTTGCCGCCGTGACTCAGGAGAGTTACGGCCTTGGCGGTGAGTAAATAGAGACAGGGAGAACAGGGGGAAGGAGGGATACGGACACGGGAGCCGGGGCGGACGTCTGCTAGTGGCAGAACAGTCCCGCTTCTTTTCTTTTAAGGCAATTTGCCTTCACCTTGGGGAGTCCTTTCCCTTAAAAGTTTATTGTTTGTACGCTGCTTAGGCCCTGACATTTCTTTATGGTGGGAGCACCAGTAAGGGCGAGTGCCTGACCATTGTTGGCAAACCGGACCAACCTTGCACTTTGAAGAAAGTGAACTCTCATTATCCTCTCCCCCCTCACGACCTATCCCAAACCCGTTACCCCTTCCCTCACGTGTCTCACCACCATCGACCATTGTACAGCACTATCTGCACCGGGAATGGTGAAGGGTGTCACAGTGCCAAAAGGTTAAAGACCGGAAAACTTACTGCCACTCTTTGTTTCTTGTCTTCCCTTTGAGTATCCTGGGGAGCCACCGAAGAGAAGGAGAATTCAAGATTCCGAAGGCAAAGCCACCGAACATACAGACAAACATCCCCACCTACTGACGGACTGTATTGGCCTCAACCCACCCACCGGTGTTAATTCTGTTCTCTACCTTCAGCCATCCCATACGACCAATAAAAATCTCTTAACATCACGCAACCTATCCGGCCTCCTAGCTTTCATTTCCGACCCTCCCTCCGACAAGTGGTGTCAGAAGTGGGATCGTCGGAAATGGAGGCCGCTTTGAAGAAAATGGCCGACAACCAGGAGAAACTAGGACAAGTCATGGAGAAGTTCCTCGCGGTAGCAGAAGAAGACCGCGAGAAACTCCACAAGTCCCTCACAGAGCAGAGCCAGACTCAGGAAACCGTGATTACTCGATTGGCCGAAACCCTTACACAACAGCGGGGACATCCTGCCCTCCCCTCAGTCGTGTTACAAAAGTATGTCAGCGGGGAGCATCCAGATTTCTTCTTCGCTAACTTTGAGCGGATGGCCCGAGTGGCCGCATGGCCAGATGATAAATGGGGCCAGTATCTGTGCCCCCTTCTCTCCGGTGAACTTCAAGCCGCCTATCAGGCCGCAAACCCCCTTGGGGTCACCCCCTATCCTGACATCAAAAGGACTATTCTTGAACGCATGGGTCTAGATCATGAGACCTATAGGATCCGGTTGCGCCAGATTAGGGAAGGGCCCCAAGAGACTCTACGGGCACTGTATTATAGGGTCCGAGACATGACGGACCGCTGGTTAAAACCCGAACAGTCTACGAAAGAGGAGATCATGGAGAAAGTGTACCTCGAACAATACCTGACATCCCTCCACCCCCCTATTCAACGATGGGTCAGGCAGCACACCGATCTCACTCTGATGAAGGCAGTGGAGATAGCAAGCGCGTACAATCAAGCCCAAGAAATTCAAAAAGGGAGGGACGAAGGACAGTGGAAATATGGAGGGGGGAACACCAATCCTCGGGTGCCTAGGCCACCTTCTGGGAGAAAACCAGAAACTGTGACTCTGTTACCTGGACCACCCCCACCTTCCTTTCGACAGCCAGCGCCCATGGGTCCTCAATGCTTTCACTGTGGTGCACACGGACATATTGCACGCATCTGTCCCCAAAAAGAGGAGCCCATGGAAATCGGGCTCACTCGGTCTTTCGTTTGTAACCCTGTTCCTCGTGGGGCGCATCCCTACCATAGAATAGTGAGGGTGAATGGGGAACAAAGGGGAGCCCTCATAGACACCGGGTGCCTCCAGAGCGTTATTCAGCCACGGGTCATACCAGGGGGGGTAAAGCCAGGGAACGGCATAGTGACTATCCAATGTGTACATGGGGACCAGAAGCCCTATAACACCACCGAGGTATACGTCCAACATGACCCTGATATTGATCCTGTACCCCTCAAAGTGGGGCTGATTCCCCAGCTGCCGGAGCCCTTCGTACTAGGGACAGACTATCCCCACATGAGTCAACTGATTTTGGAAACGATACACGAAGAAGAAGAATGGGGATAAACCGCACCATTTGCCCGAATACCTGATTATGAACTATGCCCAGGGAAGTCCTGAAAAAGCAAGAAACAGAGGAGAAACGAGAAGCGTCAGGGGGTCCCTGTCTCCCTAACTCAAACAGCCACCACCAAGGTATGGGAACACGATCAGAGCTTTAGGGTAGCCCAAAGAGATGACCCCACGTTGCATGAAGCATGGAATAGGTCTACAGAACAAGAAGACCCCGACCTAGTAGGTCCCCAGTTCTTCAGGAGCAAAGGTCTGTTGTACAGGAAAGGAGGGAAAGAGGCGAATCCCCAATTGTTAGTACCACAGTCACACCGCGAGAAAGTCCTGTATCTAGCCCATAGCCATCTCCTAGGTGGCCATTTCGGGGGAGAAAAAACCGAAAAGGCCATCCTTGAGAACTTTTATTGGCCGGGGGTGTACCATCAGGTCCGGAAATATTGCAGAGAATGTGGCATCTGTCAGAAAAACAGCAGGGTTATGCCCCTACGGGTACCTCTACACCCCCTTCCGGTGATTGAGGAACCGTTCTCTTGGATAGGGATGGACATCATTGGTCCTCTTCTTCCCTCCCGTAGCGGGTGCAGATATGCCTTGGGTTTAGTAGATTATGCCACACGGTTCCCGGAAGCCGTAGCCTTAAGACAACCAAACGCTACTCAGATAGCAAAGGCCATGATTAATATCTTTATACACTAAGAAAGCTCCCTCAAGGCCTATATTTCTATCATCCTAAAGACTATATCACATCTGTAAAACTTAGGCATCTGACCAATTGCAGAAGTTGCAATATTGTATATATACTATTCTGTCCCTGCGGCCTGGCATATATTGGAGAAACAGGGCGTGAATTCCGCCTTAGATTTAGTGAACATAAATCTGCAATAAGGACAAGAAAAACTACGGCGCCACTAGTACAGCATTTTCTGGACAAGCAGCATTCAGAGATGGATGTGAAATGGTGTATTATAGAAAAAGTCCTTAGTAAGGCAGGTCAATCGTCAGAAAACACACGTAAGAAACGAGAAACGTTTTGGATTTTCCATCTGAATAGCGTAAAGGAAGGTTTGAATGAGGATATAGCCTGGTATGTCACGAAAACTTGATTTCACGTACCTGCTTATAGATTAGTTCCCCTCCAGATGAGTTGTTTATTGGTGGGGTTTCTGTTTTTTAATGCCGGATTGTGTGGACTGAATAGGAGTACTCTAGGGATTTGACTGATTGCACTGTTTTTATAATGCTCCAATATTTGAATATCTGGACCACGGTCCTAGATTGGAACTGGGATATTGGTGTTCTTCATTTGGTGAGAGTATGGGGTCGAAGATATAAGTCGAAATAGACCTTTACACGATTATTATAAATAATTCTTGTTGTGAATTATTTTCTGTCAATATAAATGAGGATATAAATATCTCTTTGTTAAAAATTGTGTAATTTGATAAATTGAGATTTTTTGCCATCATCGAAGATTTCTTAAAATCAGTAAGTCATTCATTTTGGAGGTAGTACTTTACATTGTAAAGATGGCGCGCATGTTTTAAATTTGGATTAGTCCTTTTTCCATAGCGATGAACGCTATATGATGATGTAAAAAGTTGGCGCTCATGTTGATAAACTGCGTTAGTCCTATCTTTATAGTGATGATCGCGATCTTGGGGCTTAATTTTTGCGCCGTTTTTTAGTTGAAACTTGGTTATTTATAGACTGCAGCGTTTTACAATCGTCGCGTTCCTGCTGGGTAGATGTTGGGCGTCCGTTGTATGTAGGCAGAGTCTTTTTCAAAAGGTGAGTGGGCTCCGAGTTACGGAATATTTTAGCTGAACACTGACTTATAGTAGGTTTGTTATAAGATTATTATTTACTTTATTAGATCGTGTTTTGTGTCTTGTCGCAGTAATTGAATGATAAGGGCACCGTAATTTTGTTAATAGCCTCTTCATAAATGTGTCGAGGCTCTGGAACGTGTGGAGTCATTTCCCTTTTCTTTTTAGAGATACTTCTATGTGTTCATATTGGGGTTTCATTAAAGTTAGAAATGTGGTGAGAAGTACTGGATTAGTACTGATATGCTTGCAAATATGACCATGGTTGTTCCTTTTGGATGCATTGGGTCATGAGATTATATTTACCAGCTATAATAATAACTTGCTTATATCGTTAAGCAGATTAGTCACTTGCGATCTGCACTGGCTTTGATGTTAGCTTCGTGAAGAACTTAGGATTGAGTATGGTCTAGGAGTGTATTGTCTATAGAAGATTGAGGTTTAGGTGTACTGACTCATCGGGGGTATATAAAGGAATCTTTTTCCCTCGATTCTATAGACCCCATCAAGTAATTATTATTGTGAGGAGGTTACTCTGCTCGGTAAACCAGTTTGTAAAGAAAAATCAACTTGATCTACTGAAACATTGAGGAGAGCGAAACGAAGGCTTCTCTTCAAATTATATCAACGCATTTTTCGGTGTGTATTTGACTTATTATTTACTTGGAAATTCCAACTCCTTGGTAAGGAGTTGGGGGAAGAAATTATTTTATATTTTCCTCTGAGTCTTATCTATATATGTTTTTTTCTTGTATAAAATTCTTCTGTCTTTGATAGGAGGGTTTCTTCATAAGAAAGACATGGCTGTCTAATGATTTGAGGGCCAAAAGAAGAGCACGTTTAGGTAAGGCATTTCTAAACCAGGAGTCGAGAATATAGTAATAAGGATAGTCAGTGATTTGGTATTTATGCCAATTTAATGTTTTGTTTGTGTAGAGGATACATCGTCCCTCTAGAAATAGACCATTGGCTGAATCTTTAAGTTGAGTGACTGTCTGATAATCGTTCATCTTTGTAAGTATTATAATGTATATAGTCTTTTTGTCACGCTTTATAGGGTACATCTGGTTAACTTAGTAGCAGGGTCTGTTACACCATTTTGGGTTTCTAGTGATTTCTCATGCAATGGTGAATGGGATTTAAGGGATTATTCTTGTATGCACTTAGGGATGTTGTATTGTGTTGTCTTTTTCATATTTATGTATTGTTGGAATTGATCTCGATACCCCTATTGGTGAGTAGTGGGAGTAAGAGAACTTGGTGGTGTGGGGTCTATTAAATGTCAGGTTTGTTATGTGTTTTCCCCTCTTTTTTGTATAAAATTATATTTGTAGGTTTATAAAATCTTGGTCCAATCAATGAAATTAAAGGATAAGTTATGGGCTCATAACAGTTATTTTTTAATATCGTTTCAGGTCCTCTGGGTGTTGTGATAGTTATGTGGGTATCTGAAAAGGTCCTGATGAAGGTGGTGTGACTATCGTCCATATACCATCGAAACGCGCGTCGACCCTATGTTCAGACCCTTTATGAACATATTGTTTCAATCTGGTCGTGAAGGTTTTTTGTTATCTATAGTCTCCCTTTGTTCGGATACAGTTTGTATGAAGGTTGTGTGAGTTTGAATGTGGTTGAATGAGGTTGGTTTTTAAAGTGATGTATTGATATGTTGTGTCCAGAGGTCTCTTTGTTAAGCTACATATTATATATGTTTCTCTGTATTTGATGTATTGATGTGATAACAAGATTTGTTTTTTATTGTTATATATATATGTTTTCAATCAAAAAAAGTTTTAAAAATGAAAAAGAGAAATGAAAGAATATGAAATAGATAATGAAATGAAATAATAAAGAAAATGAGAACCAAATTGTCATTGATGTGATTTAACTGATTATTGAGCCCAGATGTGATACAGTCTTTAGGATGATAGAAATATAGGCCTTGAGGGAGCTTTCTTAGTGTATGTTGGTGGCTTTCCCCTCTTCTCCCTGGCCTTAAAGTAAACTCTTGAGAGGGGGTCCCTATTTATGCAGTAGCATGATTAATATCTTTTCCAGAATCGGATTCCCCAAAGAAATTATAACCGACCAAGGTACTCCCTTTGTGTCAAACCTAATGAAACAAGTATGTCAACAGCTGAAAATAAAGCAGATCAGAACGGCCGCATATCATCCTCAGACAGATGGTCTGTGTGAAAGGTATAACGCGACACTAAAAACCACCATGAAAAAGTTGCTCGAGTTAGAGGCGCGAAAATGGGAAGAAATATTATCCCTGGCTCTTTTCGCCCTTCGCTGTAAACAGCAAAAGAGCACCGGTTATTCACCGTTTGAGTTATTGTACGGAAGGCAGCCCCGTACCCTTCTAGATATGATTAAAGAGGAATGGGAAGAGGAACCCGAGGGGCGAAACCTCTGCCGGAGTACGTCCTGGGGTTAAAAACCAGACTGTACAAAATCCGACACATAGTAAAAACCCATCTGGAACAGGCCCAAGAACAGCAAAAAAGACAGTATGACAAAAAAAACAAAGAACGAACGTTGCATATTGATGATTTGGTGTTGGTTATGAGGCCTACGTCAGAGCACAAAATGTTGGGACAATGGCAGGGCCCCTTTAGGGTCCTTGCACAAATAACCCCGTTGACGTACCGACTAGAACTAGACCCCAAAGAGAAAAGAAACACCCAGATCTACCATATAAATCTCCTAAAAAAATGGGAGGGACCCAGATCGGTCTTTATGGCTAAACCGGATAATAGCGACCCCCTGTTTAAACAAAGCATAGACCGCGATCTACCCTCCTCCCAACAAGAAGAACTGAAAAATAGGCTGACGCCCCTGGAGAGGGTGTTCTCCCTAACACCGGGAAAAACTACCCTACTCTATCATGCCATTCACACGGAACCAGGGAAGAAGGTGCGATTAAGACCATACCGAATATCTGAGGCCAGAAGAGGGTCTATCGAGGCAGAGGTCCAACTAATGTTGAAAATGGGCATTATAGAGCCTTCCAAAAGCGAATGGAACTCCCCAATAGTTCTCGTGCCTAAGCCCGATGGTTCCATTCGCTTTTGCATTGATTTTAGGGAGGTCAATAAAATCTCTCGGTTCGACGCATACCCTTTACCCCGAGTCGACGAGATGATCGAAAAGCTAGGAAAGGCCAAATATATAAGTACCCTGGACCTGTGCAAGGGATACTGGCAGGTTCCTCTTAAAGAGTGCGACAAGGAAAAAACCGCTTTCTCCACCCCGGGAGGGCTGTTCCACTTCAAGATGCTACCCTTCGGTCTGCATGGGGCCCCGGCCACTTTTCAACGCCTAATGAATCTGATCCTGGAGCCGCACCAGGAATACGCCTCAGCGTATATAGATGATATTGTCATCTACAGCGATACCTGGGACCTCCACTTGGTCCACCTAGAAAAAACCATTCAGGCACTGGAGGAAGGGGGACTCACCATAAACCCTGCCAAGAGTCATCTGACCGCTCGGTCAGTAAAATACCTTGGTTATCTTCTCGGGGAGGGGTTTATCAAACCACAAGAAGAGAAAATAGCCGCAATATCACAACTGCCATTCCCCACTACACGCCGGGATCTCCGGGCATTCCTGGGTATATTAGGATACTACAGGAGATTCATTCCGGACTTTTCAGAAGTAGCAGCCCCCTTGACCGATCTCTTAAAAAAAGATGCACATACAGAGACAAATCTGAGGAATCCCTCCCACAGCGTCCGACAGGCCTTTATACACCTAAAAACCCTCCTCACTACTAAGCCGGTACTCCTAAGTCCTGACTACAACCGGCCATTTATATTACAGACCGACGCCTCGGAGAAAGGGTTGGGGGCAGTTCTGTCACAAGAGGACTCAAAAGGCCAAGAGAAGCCCGTACTCTACATCAGCAGAAAGCTGTTCCCCAGAGAAAGCAAGTATGCCGTTATAGAAAAGGAGGCCCTGGCTATTAAATGGGCTGTGGAATCGTTGAAGTATTATTTGGAGGGAAAAGAATTCACACTGTATACGGACCACGCTCCTCTGGAATGGCTTGCCAGAAACAAGGGACACAATGACCGCATCTTACGTTGGTTCCTGGCCCTCCAGCCTTTCCATTTCACCACCCATCACAGAAAAGGCAAGAAACAAACTAATGCGATTACCTCTCTAGACATCCGCTTGAACGGTATCCTGCTGGCAGGAAAGTTAGGGTAGGGGAATGTCAGGAAGAGCCCGGATGGGGACCCCGTAATGCCTACTGTGATGTTCGGCCCTCGGTCGCGGAGAGAATAACGTCCGGCATCCACAGGGTTAACAAATTCCTCACCCCCTCTCCTCTACAGGACGACGCGGAGTTTACGAGGGACAACGTCCAATCAGGGCCGGGAGAGGTGTGGAAAAAGGACCTCTCACGAGAGAACGGGGCGAAGGAGGAAGCTGTCGAGGATGGAGACAGCGCAGCCACGGACGCCGAGGAGGGAGAAAAGCAGGAAGATCTCTGGACATCGGGGAGGCGAGGAGAGCTGGAAGCGGAAGCCCCGAGGAGAGAAGACGCCGCCGCCACCGAGGAACCAGAGACGTGGAGCGAGGACCGTTGGATACCCCCGGGAGACACGAGTTTGCCGCCGTGACTCAGGAGAGTTACGGCCTTGGCGGTGAGTAAATAGAGACAGGGAGAACAGGGGGGAAGGAGGGATACGGACACGGGAGCCGGGGCGGACGTCTGCTAGTGGCAGAACAGTCCCGCTTCTTTTCTTTTAAGGCAATTTGCCTTCACCTTGGGGAGTCCTTTCCCTTAAAAGTTTATTGTTTGTATGCTGCTTAGGCCCTGACATTTCTTTATGGTGGGAGCACCAGTAAGGGCGAGTGCCTGACCATTGTTGGTAATCCGGACCAACCTTGCACTTTGAAGAAAGTGAACTCTCATTATCCCCTCCCCCCTCACGACCTATCCCAAACCCGTTACCCCTTCCCTCACGTGTCTCACCACCATCGACCATTGTACAGCACTACCTGCACCGGGAATGGTGAAGGGTGTCACAGTGCCAAAAGGTTAAAGACCGGAAAACTTACCGCCACTCTTTGTTTCTTGTCTTCCCTTTGAGTATCCTGGGGAGCCACCGAAGAGAAGGAGAATTCAAGATTCCGAAGGCAAAGCCACCGAACATACAGACAAACATCCCCACCTACTGACGGACTGTATTGGCCTCAACCCACCCACCGGCGTTAATTCTGTTCTCTACCTTCAGCCATCCCATACGACCAATAAAAATCTCTTAACATCATGCAACCTATCCGGCCTCCTAGCTTTCATTTCCGACCCTCCCTCCGACAGCGTGTCAACGTGGTACTAATGAGTATTGGTATCGTCATCACAGAGAACTTAAATGTATGTTAAGGAACTTAGGAACCCCTACGTGGTTTGTTACGCTTAGCTGTGCTGACTACACAAGGGACGATTTACTTGAATTTCTAAGAGAAGCAAATTCAAATGTAAAAAACATTGAATTGAAAACAGCTGGAGAACTGTGTTCCTTGGATCCTGTAAATGTCTGCAGATATTTTAATCATAGGTTTCAAGCTATGATGTCTTTTATGTGCAATAAAAATAATCCACCTCTTGGAGAAGTTATTGATTTTTTTTGGAGAAAGGAGTACCAAGCCAGAGGTGCACCTCATATTCACATGCTGTTATGGATCAAGAATGCACCAAAATTTGGAACTGATACTGATGTAAGTGTTTTGTCTTTCATTGAAAAATATGTTACCTGTGCCATACCAAAAGAAGGAGGAGAAAACAACTTGAGACAGCAAGTTTTACGGTTTCAAAGTCATCGATGTGGGAAATATTGTCGACGGAAATACAAGTCAAAGGGAACATTTTATACAAAATGTCGGTTTGGATTCCCACGTCCAGTAATTTCGAAAGGAAGAGTCAACAGTTTCATGTCAGCAGTAAGGGCATACTATAACTCGGAAATCTCCGAAGAATACTTACAACATAAAAAGAACTGAAGATTCAAAGTATATTAATGACTACAATTCAGTGATTTTGATGATGTGGAATGCAAATATGGATATCCAATATGTTGCAGATAATTCGATTGCTGTTGCTCGCTATGTTACGTCATATATAACCAAATCTGAAAAGACAGAGTTGATAGAAATGTGGGAAGAAATTTCACAAGAGAAGACTCTTAGTAACAAATTGTACAGCTTTAGTTTGAAGATGCTTTCCCATCAAGAGATTGGATCCTACGAATGTTCGGATCGGTTGACTTCTGCAAGTTTATATTAAAAGTCAAGAGGAATTATTTGGGTAATTCTAGGTCTTGCTGCAACACGAAATCGAGTATTGAAATCTGTACAAGAAATTGAATACTTAGCATTGAATGAACCGG
Source organism: Calotriton arnoldi (assembly GCA_963921515.1). Lineage (NCBI taxonomy): Eukaryota > Metazoa > Chordata > Amphibia > Caudata > Salamandridae > Calotriton > Calotriton arnoldi. Next base: position 36,437 of record CAWUFW010012980.1, on the reverse strand, counting down.
AAAGTACAGATATTGTTAAAACAAATATGTTGGATACGTACTATCCTAAAAGAAGTCCACATCTGGAAAACATATGTCTCTATGAAGTACTGTAACATTACAGCTTTAAGAGAAATGTTATAGAAAATATAAATGAAGAAAAATATGCAGTAATTGAATGTGATGGATGTTTGGTAAAACGTGCCAAAGAAAATCTTATTAATCACAGGAAACTCAGTTGTGATACTCCAGATAAAAGGGAATTTTTCTACTTAGCACTTCTGCAACTCTTCAAGCCTAGGCGTAGTGAAATGGAATTACTTGGAGATTTTGACTGCTATGAAGATTCTTTTAATGCATGTAAAGATAGTATTGAATGCACAATTTTTCCAAATTATCTACAAATGTTAAATGAAGAGATTGAACAAGAAACTAGTATCGCAGCTGAAATCGCTAGAGATAGGTCGCAAGATAGTCAAAGTTCTGCTCCACTAAGTCAAGATCCATTAGGACAACCAATACTTGAAAATGAAGCAGAAATAGCCATAAATGAAGTAGAAACGCCAATGCTACAAGCACAACAGGATATAATTGAGTTGGGAAACTTGGAAGACCAACTAAATTGTGAACAAAAAGAAATATATCAGCAAGTGACACAACAGATACAGCATGGTTTACTTCATGAAAAAAAGAGTGCAATTGCACATCATTTAAACCTATTCAAATGTATATCAGTGGTCAAGCAGGAACAGGGAAAAGTTTCTTAATTAAAGTTTTGACCAGTTATCTACATAAAACCACTGAATCACATTTATCTTGTGTTGTAACAGCTCCAACTGGGTTAGCAGCACACAACATTAAAGGGATTACATTACATCGTTTACTGATGCTACCATTAGACCATGAAAATACATTGGAATACCATAAACATCTGGAGAACCTTGTTGTGAAGTCTCAAGAGTACTAAAGAAAATGAAACTTCTAATCATTGATGAGGTGAGCATGGTCTCAAACTTAATGCTTGCCTTTGTACATTTAAGAATGCAACAGATTTTAAAAACAGATTATGATGTTTTATTTGGAGGAAAACATATAATTGTATTGGCGATCTACTACAACTGACTCCTGTGAAAGGACAACCAGTTTTTAACCCTATTAGTGCCCATTGAAAATCATTCAGTGCCAAGCCATTTAATGACTTTTTGGAGTGCTTTGATTTAACATGCTGTAATTTGTGTAATTATGATTATAATGTTGGGAAACTATATATTTTTGGTTTCAGTACTTCTTGTACTATTAATTTATATATAAAACATACATTTATAAAACCCCCTGAAGTCACATGACACAATTCAAGATGGCCGCCAGGTGACTGTGAAAATGATAAGTTTAAATGACCGCGTTGGTAGAGTAATAAAAAAATAGTGTTTTCCAAAAGCAGATACGCAGAAATATTTATTAGTCTGTTTGCTCACCTGGTAAAAAGGCAGATTTTGATTTTGATTCTGTTTTTTGTGTTTTTTATGGCTCTTTGTCATACTATGACATAGATATAAGGCACATACATTTTTCATGTTTTTCTATTGTTGTGCAGAATATAAAGTTATAAGCCTAGCAGAATTTGTTCACAGAAGTAAAATGGATGTTTCAGAGACTACTGTTAGTAAATATATGAAAATACATATTTTTGTTGCTTTTGACAGCACTTTACAAACTACAAAATGGCCGACATGCTGTTTCGTCTATTGATGTTTTTCATATAATGATCTCAGTCTTGTTATTGGAGATATGTTCAACATCTCAAAATGTATTTTCTGACTTTTATGCACAGTAGTGATGCATATTTTGTGAATAGTTGGCATATGATTTCATGCATAGACTCCTGAAGGTCACAGTCCTTGACCTTTGACCCTAAATGGTAGCTCCTGGAAGTGTGCAAAGGATGTATCTTTGTAACAGTGAAATTGTTTTTGCAAAGTGAGGTCTGTTTGGAAAGGTCATTGTCTGATCTCACAGGTCAACTAGTCAAATTTTATAAGAGGTGAAAAAAATATGACCTTTGACCCCTAAATACACATTTTTTAACCTTTTTTTCTTTTTATTCTGTTACCCTTGGATCAATTTCAACAAGTGTGGCATTATTTGACTTGACATGCACAGTACTATCTTTTTCCTTGTTCAAATTATTATAGAGGTCATAATATTTGACCTTTGACCTCTATTTGCACTTATTATAGGTGTTTTAAGGTGTTTATTCCATTATGGTGAGATCATTTTTTACAAGTGTTGCAGCGTTTGAATTGTAATGATAAGTACTTACATTTTTGTTCATTAAATTTGTTGGAGGGGGTCATGTGGTTTGACCTTTGACCTCTATTTTCACTGTTCTAAGTGTTTCATGGTCATTAATCCATTACTGTTAGTTAATTTGTTACAAATGAGGCATTATTGGAGTTGTAATGATGAGTACTTACATTCTACTTAGGTACTGTGTTGGAGGAGGTCATGCTTTTTGACCTTTGACCTCTAATTATACTTGTTTAGGTGTATCAAGGTCGTTATTGCACTACCCTTGGATCATTTGTTACTAGTGTTACATTATTGTAATTGTCTTGATAAATCTAGTGTTTTCATTGATTTAAATGGTGTCGGGGATCATGTCTGTTGACCTTTGACCTCTAATTACACTTTTCTAAGTCTTTCAATGTCATTATTGCGTTATGGCTGGATCCTTCCTGCCCCTATGACCCCTTACACCTCTACTTACCTCTGCTATCATTGGTCTCTCGCCTGCCACCTCCGGTGCCACGCCTGCAGCCTTTTTGTCAAAAGAAGAAACTCCATTGAGAAGCATTGGGTGCCTGACGCTTAATTGGCACCCTGCACTTGGCCACCCCTGTGCCGCTGGTGATGTATGTTTGGTGCTTCTTTGAAGCCCCCTGTGCTTGTGCTAACCCCCAAAGCTTGGCACCTGCAACCGATCTACTTATCTGCAAGCACTGTGGCTCTAGGCACCCCCAGTCTCTATTGGAAAGCATTGGGCCAACCTCCGACCTTGACCTCTGCACCCAGCCGCCCCTGTGCCACTGGTGGTGCAGTTTTGGTACTCACCTTACCCTTTGCCCTAGCTGACCTTTGGTCCCGAAGACTGGAACCTTAAGTGTCGTACTTACCTGTTTAACCGCTATATTGTTTTCACCATAGGATATTGAACTGTTCTGAAAATATTCTGTCAACTTATGAAAGTGAAAAGTATTTTTATTTAAAAACGTACTTACCCGATTGTGAAGATCTTAGTTTTAAAATAAAATACAAAGTATATCTTTCTAAAATTGTTGTGGATCTCCTTTTTGAGTTGTGTGTCCATTATTGGTCATGGTTGTGCAATACATGTCTTACGCTCCTCTGTGTTAGGCCTAATGCTACTCGCCAACACTACCACTGATAGAGCATTTTGGGTTCAACATTGAGCCCTGTACACTTTTGGAGACCCCCTGGACTCTCTGCACGGTATTACCACCTAGTGGCAATATCATATACGGAGCCAGCTTCCTACACTTTTTCACATAATTCACTTTAAAAACTCCTCTCACTTTGCAGTCAGAGAAAGAAAAGTAAACACCAATCCTGCAGAAATTTGTCAGAAGACATAGCCAGACATTTGACCTCTTTCTTTGAAGCACTTGCAAATGTGACAAGTTAAACACAGAACTTAAAGGCATCTTTATTTTTTTCTAGGACTTTCCCAACTTTCCAAAATGACACAAAGTGTGATTGAGGATGACAACTTTTCATTGGGCCATTCACTTATGCCTACAATCAAACACAAATATGCACAGACACCCATAGATCCCACTGCTTTAGACATACCTACAAGTTGACTATTGTTGACAAATGATTGCTTGATTTATCCCTATAGAGAACCCTTCCTTTGCAAAACTGCTAAATGCCCAGGTTTTAGACAGGTTATTCACCCCACCCCCTCTAATTTGGTTAATATCATCCAATATAGCAGTCAGGTATGCAACTCCCTCCAGGTGTCAAAAAGCACCCCCACCAGGCACTTGTAAAAAATCCCACAAAAAACTTCCATTGACAGATTCAACATCACAGTGGGCCGATTGATAAAGTAGTTTGCTTCAGGTACATAAGAGTTCACAGGTGACCTTATCACCTGAGATAGCCTTCAGAGGCTGAGACAGGAATAGTCTTACTCTGTGAAGGTAGGGCGTTGCAGTTGTACAACACAATCCCTATGTCATTTCAATGCCACCCGTCCCCATGGCATGTGAAGCCATGTTGAAAACATTGTCAGCCATATCCCGATACGAATCAAGCAAAGGTAGCTATAGTGTCCCCAAAAATACCTATCAAACATCCCTAACGCAACACATCACATAAAATCTTTTCGCAATTGCTTCAGGTTTTCCACATCTTCTGAGGGTTGCAGAACAGAGCTCAAAAAGTACTTGTGCCAGGATCATGTTTATTTAGGTCAGGTAAAGCTGAGTGCACTAACTCAGAGCACGAAACCATGATTGACTCTCTACTCCACTAGATCCCACTCTGTCATGCGATCTTGTTCAAACACGTCTCCCTTCACGACCTACTCTCCACTTGTAACTCCACTTTCAAACCAGTCTCTTTTAGCAGGCACCATATTTGCTTCCACATCCAATTCACCTCTCCTGCAGCTCCACCTTGTCTTTTTGTACTCTCACTCTACAATTTCACCTCTCATGCACCTCTTTGTACAATCTCCTGTATCTCTTCGACTCTCCTGACCTCTCTGTGACAGCAGTAACAGTTATGTCCTTCATGTAGATTTATATTCTGGGAAGGATAAAACAATAGGAACAGAAAAGGGGTTTGTGTTCAACAATGTGATGAGTCTTCTCCGCTCGTGTGATTTACTAGGTAAAGGGTATCATCTAATGACTGACAACTATTACACAAGTGTCAGTCTAGCGGAAAGCTACTTGAGAACAAAACTCTGTTAACAGGCACAGTGCGGGCAAACTCTAAAGGGCTGCCTCCAGAGATTGCAAGGGCCAAATTGCAGGCAGAAATGACTAAGGGGCATATTCACAAGGACTTATCGCCGAGTTATCGCCACCTTAACGCATCAAAAGTGGAGATAGATTTAACGCCCCATTCACAAGCGGGTGCAAACAGCAGACATCACCAGTATTCCCGCGATAACTGCCGCAAAATTTATCTCCACGGGTGACACCACCAACTAACCCTAATGAGATGCAGAGTAGGCGTTCCCGTGCAAAAACTCACGAAAACACCACAACACCACTTTCACAACGAACTGCCAGATCTGCGATGTGAACCAAAAACAGGCAATAAGCCGCGGTAGCAGCCGGGAATTAACACCTGCCTTTTGCTGGTGTTAAGCAGGACGACTACCTGCAGTATGAAAGGGAGCCCAGCCAAGAGCCACATCTGAAGACCCACAGATGCCATGGAGCCAATTATCATGCAGCTCGGAGACCCATGAGGGCCACAACACCCACCGCCACCACCCCCAGGCCCGCCATCACCCCCAGGACCCGCCCCGCCCCCCCCTGGATTACCACAGAGGCAGCGTACACAAAGACAGCGGACCCACCGTAAACACACCAGCCGCACAGATCTAACGCCAGAGGAGGTCATTGCCCACTACAGGCCCAAAAGGACAACCATCCCCCGCATCCTGACCAGTGTTCCCAGTAACGTGCGCGCCCGCGCGCGCGCGCACATCTGTTCCCCCGAGCGCGCAGTGCTGCGTGTGGAGCGCGCACCCACAGCACATCCCGGGAGAGCATTCGCGCCGCCGCTTTTATAACGCGAGCGGCGCGAAAAATTGTAATTTCCTGGTTGCTGTGGCTCCTGCACTTGCTGTATTTCCTCCTTACTGAAGCACGGCTGGGGGCTGTTGGTGGGCCTTTGTGAAAATATTTGTTAATTGCAGCACCGTCATGCGCTGCAATTAACAAATATTTTCACAATGGCCCACAATCAGCCCGCAGCCGTGCTCCTTTAAGAGAAGAAATGCAGCAAGTCCAAAAGCACGACATGTGCTTTACACGTCGTTTTTTTGGACTTGATGCATGTCTTTTTTAATGGAGCACGGCTGCTGGCTGATTGTGGGCCATTGTGAAACTATTTATGTTAATTGCAGCGCATGACGGTGCTGCAATTAACATAAATATTTTCACAATGGCCCACAATCAGCCCGCAGCGTGCTCCATTAAGAAAATAAATGCAGCAAGCACAAGCATAAGCGATGGAAAGGAGGAGGGGAGATGATCCAGAGGGACGGCAGAATCCGGGTGATTATTTGTCTCTAGGGCAGCTGTGGTCATTTCATTTCACCACCAGGTGGTTTCTGGGAGCTGTAGTTCTAGGTCGCCTCATTGGAACTCGCTTTGGATGACTTTTAGTTGGTGTTGCTTTGGACGTAGAAACATGGAATAGAAGGGACAGTAGAGAAACTCGTAAGAGGCGTGAACGTAAAGGGACACGTTAACATGTTGTGGCTGGGGAGCTGGACAATGGGCATTGGAGGGGAATGAGCTCAGTGGTATGTAGGGAAAGACGTAAGGTAGCTCGGAGAGGAAGAAAAGTGTACCGTGGGGAAGGAGCCAGAAGGGAGGCAAGGGTGGCCCTTAAAGGAAGCACTGAAAGAGTATAGCAGGTGGGTAAGGAGGAGGAAAATTAAGAAGAGATTATAAAAGACGGGGTAACAGGTGGAGCAGTGTCGACTGCAGGCGTCTGAAAAAATGGATGTCAGCAAGAAAGTTGAGTTACGAGAAAGCGGAGATTTGAGCATAAAGCCCTAGTGGCCTTAGTGGGGATGGTGAGCGGATTGTGTTAAGCGTTTGACACTGGGATGAGGACGGGGGCGCTAAGTGGAGGATAAATAGATGAGTGGTAGGAAGAGAGGAAGTCTTAACAGGAGCATTAAAGACGGTATAGATTTTGGAGAGTGGAGAGAGATTTCCGAAGAGGAATAGGTAAGGAAGTGAGGTGAGGGTGTATGGAGGAGATCTGGTGGACAGAAGAAGTGAAGAGGACGGTAGATAACCACAGCAAGAGTGACTTGGCTTCCACAAAAATGTGCATTTGCGAGATTGTAAGAATCCTTCCTTATAAAGCCAAACTCAAAGTTAAGGGGAGGGGGTTTTCTGACGTGTCACTTGACTAGGGTGCATAATGCTGCCACCATAGAGGAAGGATGGCAGGATGTTCCTCCCAGTACGTACTATCAAGGGAGGCAGCATCAATTACTAGAGAGACATTAGTCTAAGTTATGTTATTCATTTTTGGGTATGACGCTTCCTTCCATTCTCTTGCTGTGGAGCTTCAACATGTGGGCTGTTAGCGAAAGGATAGGAGAGAGGCTTGTAATCGCATTCAAGCGTTTAGGGCCTCATTGTGAGCGTTTCACTATTTTAACTGGTAATGCCGCACCTGGCAAACACTGATGGTAGGAAGCCATGGGTTTCTCAGTTACAGCCGTACAAGATTTACCATGAAATAATTATTTTTGTGTCTGCTGTTTGCCAAGACCATTTGTTTTTAATACTATGTGTTTAATGCACTACAAGATAGATAATGTATTTAGTTGTAGGGGCCTCATTAATCCGGCCCTCTTCATCCATTCAAATTTCATATTCCACTATACTAATTCACCACTAATCCTTTATGGGTTCCAGAGTAGCGGGCTACTCGCCAATAAATCACTTCAACACCCATCAGGGTTACAAGCGCTATATAAATGCAAACCTTTTTCCCTTTCAACCCCTCCCAACCCTTCTCAATCCAAATAACTGAATAACATATCCACCACTCAAACTACTTTCATATTTCACTATACTAATTCACCACTAATCCTTTATGGGTTTCCGGAGTAGCGTGCTACTCGCAAGAAAAAGCTCTTCAATACCCCATCAGGGGTAACAAGCGCTATATAAATACAAACCTTTTTTCCTCTTCTATCCTTCTGCTATCCTTCTGAATCCAAATAACTGACTAACCTATCCACCACTTAAATTACTTTCATATTGCACTATACTAATTCAACACAAATTCCTTTATGGGTCCCGGAGTAGCGTGCTACTCGCCGAAAACGCGCTTAGACGCCTCGTCAGGGGTAGTAAGCGCTAGATAAATGCAATTATAATACAATACAATAAAAAAGAACGACGTGTAAAGCACACGTCGTGCTTTTAGGCTTGCTGCACGCCTTTTGTTAATAGAGCGCAGCAGATTGTGTGCCTTTTGAAAGTTTTCATGTTAAATGCAGCCCCGTGTATTAGTATGTCGGGCTCTGCAATTAACATGATAACTTTCAAAAAGGCACGCATCTGCCGCCCTCTATTAACAAAAGGCATGCAGCAAGCCTAAAATTAACGTGTGCTTTTACAATCACTAATATATGCTAGTGATTCTGAAAGCACACGTCCTGCTTCTGGACTTTCTGCATGCCTTTTGTTAATAGAGCGTGGCTGCGGGAAGATTGTGTAGCTTTGTTGTGGTTGCAGATGCTCTGCACTTTCTCATTTCGAACATGACACAACCATTATTTTATTTTTTATTTTACAGAGTTTTATTAAGCGCGAACTTGACCCGAATCGGGTATCAGAGCGCTTTACATAGCACCAGTTGCATTACATGAGGGCACATTTTTTATTTTTTGTTAGGCACGGCAGTCACCAACACGAAGACCACCCCCTGGCTGGACTGGCCTTAGCAGGCATCAGGCGTTTGCCTGCGAGGCTGGAAGGGTGGGGGTCAGTTTTGGAGCAGTGGGGGCCAGTTTTGTTACTGGGGCAGTTTTGCAGCGATGCTGCAATATGGGCCCTCAGTAACAAAAGCACCAGTGCTGGGGACCAGCTTTCAGCAGTAGTGCTTGACACTTGCCTGCCCCCTCCACCCCAACCCTGGTGGGTGGGAGCCGGTGCAGCAAAATTGCCAGGGCTACTTTGGGTTCCCAGTCCGGCCCTGCCTGCCCCATCAAACAGGCCTCCTCCGTTCCAGTACCTAGGTCATTTATCTGCACAATCAAGCAGGAACCCCAGTGTCAGAACCCCTGTCGCTGCACCCACACACGCGGTTGGGTCCTTGGCGCACATTGCCGTGGCTGGAGCGCACAGAGACCTCACACTGCCGCACACAGAGGAAAAAAATTAGAGGGAACATTGATCCTGACCCACATCGCCCACCGGCTGACGGTACCAACACAGCGGACAACCAACATCCCTCCGCAGACAAAGCTGCCGGCTGTGCTGCACATGTTGGCCTCTGGTACCTTACAACCCACAACTGCCAGAGTCGGAGGAGTCTCACAGCCAGCCCAATCCAAGTTCATCACGCCTGGCCTGGATGCCATCATCAGCCTGGTACCCCAGCACCTCCACTTCACCCACACTGCGCAGGAGCAGCTGGAGACCAAGCAAGGCTTCTACGCCATAGCTGGATTCCCTCACGTGTTGGGGGCAATCGACTGCACACATGTACCCCTCGTGCCCCCTGCCGACACTGCACACAACTACCGCAACAGAAAGCACACGCATTCCATCAATGTGCAGGCAATAGTGGACCACCTGGGACTCCTCAACAATGTTGTGGCCAACTCCCCATGCAGTGTGCATAATTCATACATCTCCCGACAGTCCATCATCAACCAGCTCTCCCAGGATGGCACCTATGGAAATGCATTGCTCGTTGGTAAGTACCAAATGAACACACCACACACCTCCACTCCACAGTCATGCAACTCACGACACTGGCAATGGGCACGCAGCAAAACTACATGCAACATGCCACACAACATGCCAACCGACCCGACACAGCAACACGACTCCATTGGGAACCTGGGCTTGCCATGCACACAACCCAGCCACCGCATGGCACCACAGCCACACAATAGCAGAATGTGAGGAGAGGCCTGGAGCAGGCATGTGCGAGAGCGGCAAGTGACCAATGAATGAGAACCTACCCAATGCCAGGTGTGGTGAGGATGTGCCGGACAGACTTCAGTGTGCAAACCACAGAAATGGCCATGTGGACATTAACTGCTGGTGCATGGAGTGCAGTGGCCAGTGGACACTACCATGTCCCCACAGGCTGTGGGGCAGAACCCGGAAATGTCGCCCGTTACATCCCCCCTGTATGCGCCGGCAGAGTGGGTTGGCCCTGCGTATGCCAGGCCTGCGTAGGGGTGTGAATAAAAAGCCCGTCGCACTGGGCGTGGTTCTCATTCGGAATGGCCAACGTGTCTGCCAGGGTGGCGCCTCTCAGCCTGCCACGAGGCCGGCGCCGTGCGCGGCGGGGCCTGCGTCCCTGTGCGCCTGCTGCACCCCGGGCCGCTGGTCCCCAGACCCGTCATGCCTGCCCCAGCACACCAAGGAGGCTCCGCTCACCTGCCGACACCGGCGTGTGTCAAAGAGGGCCCACCACGTGCCGGTGCAAGCTCCAAGCCCCAGTCCAGCGACCTTTTCAGCCTCCGCAGACCATCGCTGGCCTCCACGACGCTGGCCCACAGCACTCCCTTTTCATTGACATACCCCACCGGCGTACTCTTCGGCCCAGTTGTTGGCACATGTTGCACTGAGTCGTGAGTATTGAATGGCAGTGACCCCAAGACTGTGGCCGCGTCCACATCACTATACTCCCTCCGATCCGTGAAGCCAAAGTCTGCATCGCAAGCCTGCGACACGTGGTGCCACTAACCCTGTTCAACGCAGGCCGGCGACACGTGGTGCCACTAACCCTGTTCAACGCAAGCTGACGACACGTGGTGCCACTAACCTAGTTCAACGCAAGCCGACGACACGTGGTGCCACTAACCCTGTTCAACGCAAGCCGGCGACACGTGGTGCCACTAACCCTGTTCAACGCAAGCCGACGACACGTGGTGCCACTAGCCCTGTTCAACGCAAGCCGATGACACATGGTGCCACTAACCATGTTCAACGCAAGCCGGCGACACGTGGATGAGGGCTCAGGCCTACACTGCGGTCCAGTAGGTCCCACATGTGGAACTGTGTCTTGAGTACAGAACGGCAGTGACCAGATGTTTATTGCAGAGTTTATATCACTGAACTCCCTTCGATCAGTGTCCCATACCCTGCATCGCAAGCACACGCCACGTGTCTGTGGGCCCGTGCTGACCGCTGCCCCCGGCCTACACTGCGGTCCAGTAGGTCACACATGTGGAACTGTGACTTGCGTAAGATATGGAGGAGTCCACACCATTGGACACGCCTCATCGCAGGCGGCATCCCCTATCAGCACTGGTGCCACTAACTCTGTGCGCAATGAGTCATGGGCACTTTCTGGTTGGACTTTGGTGGCGTCTGAGTCCATGGCCTGGGGGTTGTCTGCATCATCATCTGGCTGGGACGGACTTGGTGTTCGACATGTATCTGTTCCATTCATCTCCACCATAGTGACTGTTTCTGCGTGGTTCTGGCCTCTGCATCATGCCCTGGGGGTACACCTTCCACTGTCCACCGAGACACTACGCGACAACCCCCTTTGTCATCTACGAGAACCTGCTCTGCTCTCGTGACCCTGCCCCAGTGCACCGCAAGTCAGCGGCCCGTGGCGGTAGGCCCGCGCAGGATGCTGTGCATCCGGGGCCACTGTCTCTGTGCAGCTCAAGTCATGGAGCCTTTATGGTTGAATGGTTGTGTCCTTAACGATGGACACTGTTGTCATATTTTGACTGCACCAGGCACTCCATGAAGGCTGGTGTACACACACCGCACACACATCCAACACAGGTGTCACTCGACATGTGAGCCTGCTAATAAAAGTGCCCGGGCGCACGTGCCCGTAGCCATTCACACCATCTAAGCAAGTGTGTCCGTGTGGTCATTATGTCAGCATGATGGGCCCGAGCCCTGCAACATCACAGTGTGCTGTCTTCAGCGGACGATACCATGTCACCTCAGCAGTGGCTAAGACCTTGGACATGTAGCTACGCCCTCCTCCCCCTGCATGCACAAGTGGCATGAGCTGGTCCGGCGTACGTCAGGTCAGCGCCGGGGTGTGCTGATTCAGCAGGGGGATCAGGGCATGGCTCTGGTCTGGCCTTGAGCAGGAAGTGCGGTAAGCGTGCCTCTGTGTTGGAGTGTTGTCACCACCAGGGCCACAGTAGTCGATGTTGCAATGTAGCATGCACCCGGAGGGCGGGCCCGCACGTACAGTGAAATGTAGGAGCGCAAGACCGCTCGGGGTCTTTGCTCATACATGCCAAGTGTTATGTGTATCAGTCCTGCGGCTGCATAAGTCAGATGCCTAGCCTCAATCGCAGCGCGATCACAGCCAGCCATGGACTGTACACCTGTGTCCGCCCTGTCCAGACCATTGGCCTGCACTCACGTGGCCGCACACCCTCAACGGCCAGCTTCACGGTGTTGTTGGCATGCCGCTGGACATGCGCAGACAGGCATGACAATGGTGTGCCATAGGAGTGCACGTGATACAACCGCGCAGCGCACACAAGTGTGGGGGCTCGTGGGGGAGGAGCAGCTGTGAGGCAACGTAACACACAGTGGGGACGCTCATGTGCCACGTGCTCGGCATATCATCCATGATTCCCTGGGTCGCAGACATCCCACCCCACCCATGACAGGCCTCTGTACATCTCCTGTATGCAAGCAGATGGTAAAGTTACTGTAGGGATGAAAGGTCCTTTGTCTGAACTATCAGGCGGAAGCACATCTGCAGCTCCGAGCTGGGACTTGCATGTGCCCAGCACCCCCTGACAGATACGATAGCATTTGCTGGCGACTCCCACACTACGCACTGCCCGACGTGAGACCAACGTGTACACATCCCACACACAGAAGTCCTTGGTCGTAGTTAGCGTGTGTGAAATGGCCTTCACACGTACTCCCACCCCACCCCAGGCCTGCACCCGTTGCACACAGACACTGCTCATTGATCCGAACTGTGGCATTTCATCCACAGGACTGGCGCGGGTCAGCACGGTGCCGCTTCAAGCAGAGCCACTGACGCAATGGCAGACCATCCCGGACACATGCACAACTCCAGTCACGTGGACCGTGCACATCTGCTGCATGTACTGGGGGCACTGCCATTGGCAGTGCTGCGGATCAGTTACCAGCTAAGCTTCCGCCTTGCCAACGTCACCTGCGTTCAGCCTGTGTTGCATTGTCGCTCGTGCATATTCGAGTGGACCATGGATGTCTGCCTCTCCAACATAACGGTAGCTGACCTGGATTTCGACGTGTGTGTGCGCCCCTGTTGGACCACGACCAGGAGTGTCACCGTGATGCCCGTTTATGGCATGCCTGGATGATTGGCATGCATGCTGGCAACTGGATCTGGGAGATTGCACGAGTCGTCGTGTGCAGTGACCACATTGAGTCGCTCCCCTATTGGGCTTTAGTGCCAATTGGGGCCAGGGGTTGGAGTCAGCACATCTGTCCGGGACAGCTGATGGGTTACGTCGCCGACATGTTAGATGTAGTCGACAACGAGCTCATGTTGGAAATGTTGGCCTACGCTGCTGCACTCACGTTCATGGACGAGTGACAACGTACCTGCAGCCACAACTGAATGTGACCCATTGCACGTGTCCCGGCACCTGGTTGCATGTTGGGGATCTGGTCACATGTCCCAAGACAACAGTGGAAATGGCTGCATTGGCCTGGACTCCGGATACATGCGCGGACATCCAACGCGCGTTGGCACTAACTTGTGTGGGTGATGGACTCCCCGGGGTGGACATGGGCGCTTTCCAACGTTCCTCATTCAGACATGCTGCTGCATTGGTCTGCATGTTGTGGCTCTTCTCTTGGCTGTACTGACACGCAATTGTTGATGAAGTTTCCGCACCTTCACTTGTCTCCAACTGTGATGGGTGTTGATATGTATGCAAATGTGTGTGTCACGGCCTATCTGGGTCCCTTCCATACATGCATTGCTACCCCATCAGGGCTGTGGGTTTGTACTTGTGCATTATCATGTCCCTGTTTCGTGCTTTGCTAGATGCGTATGGCCATTTACCGGCCACAAGCGAGTGCACTTGTGTCCTGTGTTCGGTTGTGCAAATGTTGGTGTTTGTACCACTTTGTGTTCGATGTTGGGGTGCTCTGCTTCCTATGTGTATGTTCTGCATTGTGTGTGAGATGGCCCTTCAGCTCTGATTTGGCTCACCCTTCTCCCTTTCAGGCAGTGTGGTTTTCACTTCTGTGCTTGTTCAGTGGTGTGATATTGCCGACTTGTGTGACTTGTGCTCTTGGTTGGTGTTGTTACTCTTGGGCATGGTTTGTCTGCAGTTGTGCTGTGCTTAATTGTGCATGTGTGCCATTGTGCCCATCTCCCCCGTCCCCCAGTCCCTGGTCGTTCCTCTCCCTGTTGCTGTTGTGTCTGTTGATTTTGAGCAGTTTCCGGTCCCCGACTCCTGCCACCATCTCCAGACTGATGTGGTGGACACCATTTCCTCCATGTCATCCAGCTCCTGGTGTGGCGCTGGACTCCCACCTCCGGTGTGCATTGCTGCCTTCTGGTTATTGGTGTGTTTCTGCTTGTTTTTGCGTTTTGCATCATTCCAGCTGTTCTGGTTTTCTTCCATTGTCCTCCTCCGCTCTCCGGCTGCATTCCCCTTGTCCACGATGGACTGCCATGTACAATGTTTTGTTGCCAATGGGGCTTGTGGGGTTGTGTACTGGCTCCGACTGCCTCCATTGTGCTTCGCTGTTGTTTTCTGTTGGGTTTGTCTTCCCTTTTCCTGCTTTTGTTGTGCTTATTCCCGCCTGCCGTGTGTGTGTCGCGGGCCTGGCGCTGCTTATCGCTGCTTTCCTCATCGCGAATGGGCTCATTGCATGTTTTTTTGCGTTGGGGTTTGTGTTTTTATCTCCGTCGCGGTGGTTGTATCGTGGACATTGGCCGTGTTTTCGGCAAACTATCGCATGGTACCGCCGTGTTGTGAATTCCACGTTAACACGGGGTTATTTTCCCGCGATAGACTGCGATGTGTAAAGTTGCGTTAACATTTTTGGAGATGTTTAGCGCACGTTCTTGTGAATATACCCCTAAGTACATGAGAAAGAAAGGGGTATTGGCATGCGCCTTTAGAGAAAAGAAAAGCCAACGCAAGCCTGTTCTACTGCTGTCCACATCTAGCCTCGCAGATGATGTGACTGTACAGACAAGGTCTGGGAAGTCAATCATCAAACCTCGAGTCATTCTAGATGACAATAAAGAAATGGGTGGGGTTGATGTAAGCGACCGCAAAATATACGAATTCGCAGCAGAGAGATCAACACACAAATACTGGTCCAAGGTTTGGCGTAATCTGATTGATGTGTCAATCATGAATGCTTTCGAATTGTATAAATTGAATACTGATCCATGCAATGTCCAGAGTCGCCACAGTTTTATAGTGAGTCTTGTAGAGGCACTTTGTCTACGGCAGGATTGGGTCTCTCAAGAACAAATATCTACAACACCACTACTTTCTCTTTGCAGTGAGGAGCACGGCTTTGCACTGTTGCCTGGGCGAAAAGAGAGAGACTGTGCTGTGTGCTCTGACAGGAGTCAGCCTGGGGGAGAAAAAGGTCCCGCCACTGGTGTCCTGCATGTATACTTGGTGTTCATGAGCAATGTTATCCCCAGTTAAGTCACTGTCATCCCTCTCCTAGTGTTCAGGAGGAAGAAAACTAGCTTTTGGTTGCCTTACATTTTTCTTAATAACTATCATAATTTTTTTCATTATCGTTACTATATTACTAAATTAAATATTTCAGTGTTTGCAGTTTATTTGAAGTAGTTGTAGGTTGTGTAAGTAACAGTTCTAAAAAACATAAAAAATAAAAATCCCCAATAAATTTATAAAATTTAAAAGGTAAAAAAAATGTTTATTAGTTTTTTTGTTTACTCTTTATAGTACAAACCTGTAGGATAGTATGTGTAAATAGTTTTTGAGTACCTTTTACTAGAATGTGTCTCATGTTAGAAATGAAGTCAAACTCCGCCAAATGAGATATATTTTCAGCAGAAAGAAGCAAAGCATATGGGTAAATAATCTGTTTTGGTGCATGGTATCTGTGGATATGATACTGATTCCAGCTCGTCTATGAAAAACACATTTAATGTAAGGGAAAATAAATGTATAACTGGTTGCACAGGTGTACAACACTGGAGTCTTAACCTTGCTCCAATCTCGCCTGTCCTTTTGCCTAGTAAAATTGTGAAAAGGCAGGCCTGCAAGGGTTTAATTTGGCTGTAAATGTGTACATAGAGTCAGAGGCGTCTCTGGATGGAGTCTGGTGTAGCCTCATGGCATAGCCTGAAAGCAACCACGGAAGGCCTGCACCTTTGGACCCCCTTACAATACTGAAAAGGCAAACACAAAAGAAGTCAGAACTTGGTTCATAGTAAGCAATGCATTTTCAGCTGCATAAAGTAGGGCACGAGGATGAGTCCTCTTTTTCACAGCATGGCCAGAGAAACAGGGTTTCACACGGGAGAAAATGTGTACATGGGTCCACCACTTTGAGTGCGTAGGCAGCCAACAATTAAGTCTGACCCCGCTTCAGTCCCAATTGTACCTTTGCCTAGCAAAATGGAAAAATGGGAGGCTGCAGCTCTATAGGGAGCCTGAGAAGCCAATGCTGCAGCATGGATGTCCTGGAGATAAATGTTGCAGATACAGCTGTATTTAGCTAAACCTACTTTTTGACCATACGGCCTCCAGAGTTTACAAAACAGAGTTCATCTCCTCTTTGTGATGCATGATGAAATTAAGGATGCGAGTGCTCCTGCTAAATCATCATAGCCAGTTGCCTTGTAGAACGAGGACTTGGAAGTGAGCAGCAGGCGCAATGCCATTCGCATTTTAGGGGTCCCGGAGTCCACCAACGTGGGGTGAATGGACTTATTTGTTGAAAAACTACTTACTGATCTTTTAGGCAAAGACGCTTTCACTCCCACCTTCTTAGTAGAGTGGGCACATCGTTCACTCGGCCCTAGGCCCAATCCGGGGTGTCCTCCCAGGCCTATTATCGCCCGCCTGCTGAACTTCCGAGACAGGGACATGGTGCTTAGACTGGCTAGGGAAAATGGCGCCACGACCTGGCAGGGCTCTACTTTGGCGCTGTTCCCTGACTTCACAGCTATGGCCCAGGAGGCGAGAAGAAAGTACACTGGAGTGAAGGCCACGCTCTGTCATCTGGGCCTGCGTTATGGTATGATATACACGGCGCGCCTCCGGGTGGATGGGGATGGCAGGTCCAGAATCTTTGATACCCCAGCGGTGGTCCAGGCTTTTTGCCAAGACAATAAAGCAAATTCCAGCGGAAAGGCCAAAGATCCAACCAGGGGCTCCCCATCGCACAGCAGATCGGTAGCTAGTGGTGAACTTTTTTCATCGGAATGATTATGGTACTGTATCCTGTACACAAAACTACTCTTTTTTTCTCCATACTTTATTGCAGTTAGGGCTATTGCATATACTGTTAATGTTTATGATTCTAAATAATTGGGAGTGCGGCGTGGTATTGCCTCGCCCCTAGTGTTGTATCACCTTTAATCTTCTATTTCGGTTGGAATGTACGTGAAACTGACTCCTTATTGCTATATATTACGTTCCCATGCTACATTCTACAGGGTTGTTAATGGGGATCTTCCCTGCTTGGGTTTAGGCAGGGATGGGTGGGGGAAGATTAGTTTCATGGGGGTTCTATTGCGCACAGAGTTAAATGCACACCATGATGAGACTAGTTATTGTTGTCACGCACACACACAATCAGGTTTGAACTGTTGTTATGACTGCCAGGGGTAGGCTTTCCACATTTTCGGAACTTACATTAATCACTTGGAACGTGTGGGGACTTAATAATGTTAGAAAAGGGAAGCAAGTGTTGCATATCTACAGCGACACCAAGTAGATGTCGCCTTTTTGCAAGAGACGCACCTGCCAAAACTTACCTCCACTGGCTTTGCATCATCCTGGGGCCCCCATCGTTATTTTGCAAATTACAGTACATATGCTAGGGGGACTGCAGTGTTGCTACATAAGCGTTTGCCCTTTCAGGTGGAAAGTGTTCGTAACGATGGGGAGGGTCGCTATACGATGGTATCGGGGCACTTAATGGGCTACCGGGTGGCCTTTGTTTGCGTGTATGCTCCAAATATTGACAACCCAGTATTTTTTCATGACCTACACACGCAACTATTGCAGCTTGACGCAGACTACATTTGTATGGGTGGTGATTTTAATTTGTTGTTAGACCCAACAATATATAATACGTCTGGCTCCTCTGATCCTAAGCCGCGAGCTCGTTGTGCATTATTGGAGCTTTGTGACTCGCTGGGGTTGGTGGACGTGTGGAGACTCTGCCGCCCTGGGGAAACAGCCTGCATTCATTACGCGGCACAATATAAAACCTGGACCAGGCTAGATTTCTGGTTGGTGTCCCCAAATCTAACTTCTTGGTACCGGGAGACGAAGCATCTTCCCAGAACGCTCTCGGACCACTCCCCGGTGGTTCTCAAGGTTAGGATCCCTAGGCCAGAGGGCTGCGAAAGGCAGTGGAGGTTCCCGGGTCAGGCGCTGATGGACGCGGTGTTCAATGCTGAGCTCCGTTCAGCTATCATAGAATACTTTGAGTTAAATAAAGGTTCAGTGCAGAAGTGGGCCATACTATGGGAAGCATTTAAAGCCTATATCCGGGGAGTCTATATTGCGAAACATTCGGGAGTGTTGAGAGATCTAAGGGGCACATTATCACGCATTGAGCAGCAGCTTGAGGCACTTGACAAGGAGCACATGGCACAACCTGCCCAGGCCGAGCGGAACCGCCGATTGGCACTGCTACTGGAGTTCAGGGAAGCAGCGGAACGGGACACACTTTTTTGAGCAAATACGCCACCGCTCGGCGTTATGGCAAGGGGGACCGGTCGAACCGCACCTTGGCACGGCTCCTGGGACCGGTCAATCTTGTATTCCCTGTATCCGTCCCTGTGATGGCAGGACACTGATTGATACCCGGGAGATACGAGACGTATTCCTAGAATACTATACTGGGCTGTATTCTTTGCACGCTGCGCACAGTGACGAGGACCGTAATGGCTACTTGTCTGAGATAGCACTTGTTTGGCTCAAAAAAGTGATGCAAGAGTTCTTGGCGGAACCGTTTTCCGCAGAGGAAATCATAAGCGCTATTGATGCCATGAATGGCTCGACTGCCCCCGGGTTAGACGGGTTCACTGATAATTTTTATAAAACTTACAAGGACCTATTAGCTCCATATCTGCTTGAGGTGTATAGTAAAGCACTGGAGAGCAAAGAATTGCTGCCCACGCTGCGTGCTGCAGTAATAATCCTAATACCCAAACCGGGGAAAGATCCTCTCATGTGTGGATCATATAGGCCATTATCGCTTTTAAATCTCGATTATAAAATCCTGGCCAAAATGATTGCACTGAGGTTGGCCCTTTTGTTAAACTGTATCATCTCACCGGCCCAGTCGGGGTTTGTCCCCCATAGGTCAACGGCATTAAATCTCCGAACTCTGTTTACGGTCCTACATAGGATATCGTCTGAGGTTCCTGCTGCGGCCGTGTTATTAGATACTGAAAAGGCCTTTGATTCCTTAGAGTGGCCTTTTTTTCTTACGGTCATGAAGAGGATGGGAATGCCTAAAGGATTTGTTGAGGTCACTTCACTTCTATATACCTCCCCCACTGCCCGACTCCGACAAAATGGTACTTTGTCTTCACAGTTTTGCCTCTCTCGTGGCACGCGGCAGGGATGCCCGATCTCTCCGTTGCTATTCATAATAGCGCTTGATCCATTAGTTCGACACTTTCAGGAAAGGCATTTACATAGAGGCCTCCAGTCAAGACAGGTCCTCTATTAATTTCACTTTATGCGGATGATGTTATCCTTTATGTCCAACATCCAGAGGAGCATTTAGAGCCACTAATTAGGAAAATCATTCGATACAGGGGGTTCTCTGGACTTGGCATCAATTGGGGCAAATCAGTGATTTTCCCCCTAACGTCTAGCACTATCAAATGGGATTGCGGGTTTCCGTTGAATGGTGCAAGGAGTCGACAAGATATTTAGGAATTCAGATACACCGGGACTCTCATCAGCTTGTAATGCTAAACTATGGCCCAGCTATTTACAAGCTTGAGCAGCAGATAGAGCGCTGGCAAAAACTTCCCTTATCAATGGCGGGCCGAGTAGCAATCATAAAGATGGTGGTACTCCCTAAATTCTTGTATCTATTTCACAATATCCCCATCCCACTCCCCAACAGTTTTTTTTTAAAACTATACAATCCCACCTTACCAGACTTGTTTGGGGAGGGAAGAGGGCCAGAGTTGGCTGGGACACATTGACCCTGCCATATGAGAGGGGAGGGCTCGGAGTCCCAAACTTCCAGGTCTACTATTTGGTAGCTCAATGTAGCTTTGCACACTCCTGGTATTACCCTGATGCATGGATTCCCTATGCGAAACCTGAAGCTGACTTGGTATTGCCAGCTCCGTTGAGAACAGTCCTGCCGCGGGTTTTCCCTCGGGACCCCCGCGACATTCAAACAGTCTCAACGACAAGTTGGGCCTGGCATAAGTTGGCACGAGTGATGGGCGGGTGTGTAGTTTACTCGTCTGAGATACCATTGAGCAACAACCCATGGCTCCCCGTCACGTAGGAGAAATTGGTACAGCGTACTTTTGATTCCTACTCCCTGGAGAAGTTCGGGGAATTGTTTCCGGGGGGACATGTGTTCAACACTATGGAGGATGAGCGGTTCAGGGGTGCCACTTTTATGGATCAATATGTCTTATGTAGAGTTCGTTGAGCACTTAGAGAGAGGATTGCTAACTTCCCTTTGGAATCTGAGTCCTTCTCACCATTACCGTTATTGATTGCCAGCAAAGAGGGGGATCACTTGATTTCAAAACTTTACAGAGCTTCCATGGCTCTGGTTCCTGGCAGAGGTGCTGGAATTAGAGAAGCATGGGAGCGGGATTTAGATCACACAATACAAGACTCACAGTGGGCATATTGCTGTTCTCAGACAAAGGAGGTTTCACTTAACAGCAGACACAAGTTGATTCATTTCAAATATCTGTGGAGGACATACATGTCACCGGCGAAAATCAACTCTATAGACCCAGATAGGTCACATAACTGCCCGAAGTGTGGGGACCTCATGCCGACTTTGCACATATGACATGGAACTGTGCAAAAATAGGAGAATATTGGAGGTCCATTTATGCGCTCGTCGCACATGATAGGACAGGAGATTGTACCCCTTCCGGAGGTCGCGCTGTTGGGTTATGTACTTGGGTTCCCGAAAAAATTGCAGAAATTCACAGCAATTGCCTTACTCCTTGCAAAGAGGGAAATTGCTATGCACTGGGGAAACAAAGTCACCCCCACAACTAATGCCTGGCTGGCAAGCCTCACCTACTGTAACACTAATTGTGATCTGTTTGCGTCTTTACATCCCCCTGCTTCCAGGCCAAAAGACATTTGGCATCCCCTGAAGACCCACCTCCTTCGAATTAGCTCCACCCTCCAGCAGCACAACCTGCAGGTATTGTCCCCACTGGTCTGGGTTAATTTAAATTTTGATGATGTTTGTTTTATCATGCGGCTGTTTCTTTACAATGTATGAGCTGTGTAGACCGGGGTTCTCTGACAGGAACAGACCAAATGTGTATTTTTGAAAGTCTTAAGTTGTGGGAGAAGATATGCAAATTGATTGAACGTGCTCTTGCACTCTGGTGTGTGGACCAAGGATGAATTACTCTTTTACAAACACTTGTTGTAATTACTCTGTCATGGTGTATGAAAATGTCATTTCTTCATTGTGCGCATTAATAACAAAAAGGATAAATAAAGTTTTTTTTAAAAACATCCACAAAACATCGCCAAATATTCAATCTGCGCCAGCTCACAACATTCAAGATACTCTTACAAATCCCCCAAAC
This sequence comes from Calotriton arnoldi, assembly GCA_963921515.1. Classification (NCBI taxonomy): domain Eukaryota; kingdom Metazoa; phylum Chordata; class Amphibia; order Caudata; family Salamandridae; genus Calotriton; species Calotriton arnoldi. Next base: position 14,477 of record CAWUFW010012980.1, on the reverse strand, counting down.
ACCTACAATCACACTCACCAGCCAGGTACAAACATTCACACCACACACCCTAAACAGCTAAATAGCACCCCAATCGCCCTGAAGACACTACGATACACCCAGAGATACCCTCATACACCCAAAAGAACAAAGACCAAGACCTCAGACATGATCAACATCACAGACATCCACATACATATCCACAGAGAGCAAAACCCAGTCTAACATATCACAAACCAGTACATATAAAGCAACACTTATGAATACTCAAATATTCTCACAATATATATACCATGCTATTTGTAATGGGAATCACCTCCCTCTTTCTGCTTGTTTCAGCATAAGGGAAGGAAGGGGTTGATGGGGCGAGGCAGAAGATCACAAAAACTCACCTGAGTGATAAAACCATCTACCTTTTCACCAGACTCTCCTCGCACAACACAGCCTTGTGAATACATAGCTCCTTCCAACCCAACAAGGTCTGCAAATTTTAGTCTGTGAGGATGTTTCATTTTTGTAAAAATGCTCGACTGCCACAATAATACATTTTCGAAACCTGGGGAAAGTGCAGGTCCAGCCTGACACTTTTCCTACAAGTAAAACATAATACAGCAAAGTGTACCTTGAAAATATGCAGCAGGAAAATCCGGCTGCCCTTTTGCTTTTTGCAAATTTTAAATATGTAATAGTGCATTAAAATGTTACATGCATCTATTTTTGCAAATGGGTAGGAAACCAAGCTTCTCAAGAGTAAACAGAGGCCGGTTGCTTTCGTGGTCTGCAGTTGGGCCTCGGTTTGTAAATACTAGTGTGTCTTTGTACGCATTAGGTGTCTAGTCAGCAAAAAAATAAGTAGCACGATTGCGATATCAAACAATTACATCTAACACAGCAAAAAAAAAAACTCACATACAACTACCTATTCCCATATTTATATGATAGGTAGTAGGTAATAGGAGCCAGGTGTCTGTAGCCACACTGGTCTCATCATGATGTTTTGTACAAGCAGATTCCTTGGAGCTGCTAAATGATAGCAACTTGTGACATCAGGGAGATAGATACATGAAGTACTATCTCAGAAACAGGCTGAGCATTCTGTGCCTCTTTCATCCCTCAACTGGTATGACTGGGTGCACGACTCTGACAGTCTGGAGCATATTTCATTGCTGCTGGTAATTACTCAGCCCACCTCCCTCACCAAAACTTCGTCCATCTTGTCACTGTGCCTGCTCCTTGCATACCACCTGAATTCACAAAAAACGTACAGGTCTTTCCGAAAAAAGTAGTCTGAAGCCTATCAACAAACACGGCCATAGTATTGAAAACCCAAATGCTTTCATCCTTCCATCCATCCTACATGAAATAATTAAACTAGTTGCCTCCCCGTGTGTTCAAGTTGCATACTGTTCAAGGCTGCAAAAACATGTACATGGCACAACTTGGAAAAGTGTGAAACCACAGCTTTCAACCCAGAGCCTCTCGTTTGTAAAGTTGCTTGATAGGAAATACCAGTTAGGAAGCAGCAAATTGTGTTTTCATTTCATGAGAGAGATCTTTACTCACATAAATCGTTCTTACTGATAAGCTTGTCAGGTAAGACAGGCCGAGATAATTGCACAACCACTAAAATTAAATCATAGCCAAGTATATCTTCAGTTTGAAGAGGTCAGATTGCAAAAGCACGTTCTACAGAATGTACCCATTAGTGCATGAAAAAATACTTGTGTCACATGCATGCATCACCGTCCTTATTTTCGCTGCTATTACTTGATCCCTTCATATTTTATAATATATTCACTGCACACTTTGATGCTCTAATTTTATCACAAATATTTTTAAAATATCGACCTGCATGATTCAAGGTAATGAAAGTATGATGTGCCCTGCTCCATTCATGTTGCAACCCCTGATTACTCTATTTTGTGCTGCCCCATAAGCACATTGTTACCTCCACCCCTGCCACACATTTATGACGCTTCAATACAACTCTAAAACTTGCCTGCTCACGCTATTTTCATTGGGGCCATGCTTACAAGGCCTGCTGGCACTGCTGTAATACGAGAGAACGTAATGGACGAAGCTATAATACATAGCTGTCAAGGTTTCAGGTTATGAGTGACAGACGAGGTAAACATAAATAATATGAAAAATTACACCCATTTGAGCAATGAGAAACTAAGAAGTCACAGAACTAAAGTGGGCCAACGGCAGGCAGCTAAAAACTGAGCAGAGCAGAGTCAAACTGCGTGACTGCACAGTTCTTAGGACTACAGGCAGCTCAGAATAATTGAAGCATTAATGTTATTTATTCAGAGCAGTCTTCACCCACATTGCCCCCTGGATCCTCCTTGCCACAAGCAATCAGTCAAGTCAAAGGCTGTGAGGCCCCAGCATGAAAAACACGGACCTCAGCTGTAATGTCTCAGTAGCAGACTTGTTGCTGTCACCTGTGCTGAGTCTTGCCTATTCAGTGCTGCATGTAGTGCGGTAGTCGGACTCACTGTGCAGACATCTCGTGCAATGGTAGCAGGCTCAGTGTCACTATTATTGGGTCAGTCCGCTGCTCCATGTGTGCAGCTGCCTGTTTCCCAATTGTTTCCGTCTTCCGGCTGGAGATTTCGGTGCTACGTGTTCAATAAAATAACATTCATAAGTAAAATGCAAACCATAGAGCCTTTGTCTATGTATGGGCTATTAGAATCAAATCAGACCGTGACTGCAAGCCTGGGCAGCCGGCCTGTGCCTTTTGAAAGAACCGTGGCGCAGTGGTACTGCCTGGCATGGAAGGCAGCAGGTGAGTTGGAACAACTTTTGCAAAATTGATTCTAACAGTCCATACACAGAAAAAGGCTTGTAGCATTCTTGAAGTAAGACGCTGGATGCAGTAAGGTTGTTGGTGCAGGTTTAATCCAGAAAGAAGATCTCATCCATCAAACAGCAGCCACAGCATTAACTGACCCTGGCTTCAAATACAAACATCTCTATACAAGGGCAGTACTATGACATAATAACATTCTATAAATGATCTAAGCAAGAAGATACAAGAATGTAAGCATACAGAGCGGGGAAGGTATCATAGAGAGGAGATGCTGTAGCATACTACACACCTCCCTTCCTTAACAAACTATATACATACTATGCATAGAAAACTATTACATGCAAGTCAAGCATAATCATTAAGATAACCAGGACGTTTAATCACCCTGGAAGAACGCCTAATCTTTTCCATCCCATCGGTATTAAGCGTGGGAAGATGCGTGGGAAGACCAAGAGCAGTGGTGTCATTGCGGGTCACCTCACACCTCCCATCAAACTTCCCCTTTACAATCACCACTCTGTTAAGATTCCATATGCGATGATCTTGAGTTTTTACAGCATTTTTAAAAACTTTGATAACCATCATAGGTTTAAAATACTTAGTAGGAGAACCACCTAAGAGACCAGGACGTTTGATTGAAACCCAATCTCCTACATTCACATTAATTTCTTTTACAGCTCTTTTATTATCAAAATATTTTTTCCTTTCAACAGCCTTCCATTCCTCCCTTTGCTGCACATCCTTTCCATCACAAACACATTCCTTACCCTTGGACAACTCATATCTATTGACCCAAGCAGGTTCAACACAAGTGTTAGGCACTCTGTTTCGGAATAATAGAAAAGGAGTTTTCCCCGTAGTGCCATGAGGAGTCATTCTATACTCCTCAACTTTCTTAAGCACTTCCCCTTTCCATTCCAAAGACGAAGCTTTTGCCATGGCAATGGTCTCTTTGAGAACTCTATTGAATCTCTCAACCATTCCGTTGGTTTCGGGATGATAAAGGGCACAAGTTTTGTGGACTATGCCTCTTGAAGACAGAAACTCCTCCATCTCCTTTGATATTAATTGTACACCATTATCAGTAAGAATAGACTCTGGAGCACCTTCCCTAGAAAATAACACTTTTAAACACTTAGGGGCCCATTACGATACCCGGCGTAAATAAATCCGCCAGGCATGGAAGCGGCAAAAATCCGCCCGCACACACCGCCTGAACACCGACCACGCCATTACGATTACACAAACCGAAAAACCGCCATCGGCGGAAAAATCACACAAAATACCGCCCGCCATCGTCCGAGTCGGAGTCAAACCGCCCGCCACGGACGGAAACACGCACGACAACACAAAACCGCCCGCCCACACGGCCGACACACCGCACGTGAAATTACGATCGCACCGCCATGAGCGCGGAAAAACCACAAATATACCGCCCGCCAGCGCAAACAACGCCGATGAGAATCGACACGGCAGAAGCCATGGCGCCAACGTACCTGCACAGAAACCATCCGCACACAAAACCAATAGCACACAACATGGCCAACAAGTCCACACAGCAAGGCACGCACAAATACACAAGCACAGTACACATCCCGAAAACACCCCCGGACAAACAAAAAATACAAAGGCCAGAACCCCAGACACAACACACCTGAAAACAACAGACCATGAGGACACACCCACATAGGTGAGTACAAAAGCAGCACTCCCACAGACCACAACCCCTTGCTACATTGCAAACCAGAGAGGAGAGGAGAGGACACAGTGACACAGCAAGGACAGCAGCACACCACAGAAACGCACACATCACTACCACCACCACCACCACCACCACCACCACCACCAAACACCACCACCACCACCACCACCACCACCACCACCACACCCCGGCACCACAAACCCCCTGCACATTACACAACACACACCGCACCAGCACCACAAACACCATGGCACCACAAAGGATGCCCAAGTTCACGCCCATGGAGCTGACGGTCATGGTCGACGAGATCATCAAGGTGTACCCACAAATCTATGGGAACATGGTCCAGCACACACCACTAGCCACCAGAAACAGAATGTGGAACCGGATCGTAGACCAGGTCAATGCAGTCGGGACCCTGCCCAGGAACAGAGGTGAAATAAACAAACGTTGGAATGACGTAAAGAGCCTGGTCAAGAAGAAGGAGGGCAAAAACAGAGAGCTGGCTGCCGTCACTGGCGGAGGGAATCCCGCGCTCTTTAAGACCTTCAAAGCGTGGGAGGAGAAGGTGCGAGTCGTAATCCATCCGGAGATCCTCGCCGGATTAGCAGGGGAGTGGAGGCTGGTAAGTACAAACTAATGTATACCAGCACACCGCTATGTACTCACATGCGCAACTACCATGCCACAGCTCCCAGGGACAAACACCCCCATGTCCAGCACACAATACACAACACATCACACACACATGCAACAGACACCACCACACACAGCCCAAACTGAACAACTGTAAGATGCGTGGGGACATGTGTACACTCAGCCAGCCACGTAACCACCAACAGGTCCCCAAATATGCCAGAAGCGCCACAACGAGCACCCACCACACCCATGTGTCCGCCACAGCTGCACTAACCGACAAGTAACAGGTAAGTGGCAGGAACACAAAGTGCAGTGGGTGGGAGGGTGGACAGCCCAAGTACAACACACACCAGGCCCCAGTCCCACAGCACAGCAAGGAGGAGCATCCCCCACAGCCACGTGTCAGCCACCGCAGTGCACAACGACAGCCGAAAGGCAGACATCACGGTCCACAGCAATCGGTGTCAGTGGGTGTCCAGCCACCCCCACGACCCACAACACCCCCCACCCCCACAGACCTGCAACATGGAGCACCCCCCGCTTAGAGCCATGTGGCATCCAGTACAGTGCACGCACGAACAACTTGCAGGTGGGAAACTGGACAGGGCTGGATTACTGGAGGCATGAGGACCATAACACGACCAACACATGGGACATGTCACGTAGCACACGAACACGCAGCACCGCCCACCGTCACGAACAAGTGAACAATGTGCACACGGACATGAACAACAGACTCACACCCCACATGACCCATCACAGACATAGCAACACCCAAGGAGCCACGTCTGCATGCACAAGCCACACTGAATATAGTCCCACACGGCAGCCACTGTGCAACTCATCACACACAACCGAAACACCATTGAAGTCCTGTCCATGTAGCCCCTACTGCCTGTCAACCACACACCCCACAACTACGCCTATGTAAGACAAACAACACTAGACGCAACAGAGCGGAACAACATAAATGCACACGAACACCACTGAACCCATCAAACTCACAGACACACCATGCACATACAACATACCATCCATCCCATCCGTCAGCCCCAGTCTCATGAAAGGCATGTCATCCGCACAGCTGCCACACATACAGCAGTCACGCTAAGACACATGCCCATGACCAACCATGTGCCAGAAGTCAATTAAGCGCACGACACACTGTGAGCAACAACACACAACATGGGCCACACCCCCCGAGCACTGCAGTGATGCACATGGCACAGGGCAGCACGCACACCAAGGAGATGGGACAACTGCAATACGTTGGCTGGCACACAACTATCACTCACTCATAACGATGCGTCCAATGCCATGTCCAGTAATCACAACAGACAGCAAATATGCAGGCCATGTCAAGCATGCACACACCTCAAACCATGCACTGTCATGCTGCCACAACACATGTCACGTTCGGCACCCATGGCTCACAGCATGTACCCCAAAAGCATATCCCCTCCCAAATGCGAATCTGGGGCATGGCCCCCATGTTGCCATATGCGTTCCTAAGCGTTCCATTTGAACCCCAAAAGCATATCCCCTCCCAAATGCGAATCTGGGGCATGGCCCCCATGTTGCCATATGCGTTCCTAAGCGTTCCATTTGAACCCCAAAAGCATATCCCCTCCCAAATGCGAATCTGGGGCATGGCCCCCATGTTGCCATATGCGTTCCTAAGCGTTCCATTTGAACCCCAAAAGCATATCCCCTCCCAAATGCGAATCTGGGGCATGGCCCCCATGTTGCCATATGCGTTCCTAAGCGTTCCATTTGAACCCCAAAAGCATATCCCCTCCCAAATGCGAATCTGGGGCATGGCCCCCATGTTGCCATATGCGTTCCTAAGCGTTCCATATGAACCCCAAAAGCAAAGTACAAACCAGACCCAGGATGGGCCAGGAGCCCGCATACACCAGAGTCACAATGAGTAGGGGCACAGCAACACACCCATCGGCATGGCCAATCCGTCCCATGCCACATGTGCACAGCACACAGTCCCATTGCCTAGCACACACAACTACAGATGCCACAGCCACACACTCGCCTCCGGGAAACCCATGTACGAGATTGCACGAACTGCCAATGTCAGACGACAAATACATACTTCGCCAGGTGCAACACAATAACAAATCTCATTCCCTCCACAGGTGACGAACTGCCGGATGCTGGGGATGGAGACAGCACAGCCAGCCCACAAGCCCCCAACGAGGACACACGGATCTGGAGGATCTGTCCTCCTCTTCGGACACGGACCACCAAGCAGGCCCATCTGGTGTGGCAGGGCCCAGCCGCTCCCCAGGACCCCTCCTACCCACCAACCCATCATCCAGGGATGCTGAACAGTCCCAGCCCCCTGCTGCCACTGTCGTTGCGGCCACACCCACGGTCATTGCGGCCACTACCACTGCCGCAACCGCCACCATCGCCGCACCGACCACCACCGCCACCACCACCACCACGTCTTCGCTGGCACCAGCCCCAGCGCAGGTGGTGGCCCGGCCGACTGGATCCACCCTGGGAGCCACAGCGAGGACCGTGGTGTGCAATGTGGCTAGTGGGCAGGCCGGTGGCAGCAGGACTGGTAGGAGGAGCAGGGTCAGGGAAACGCCAGCCTCCCCTGGGAGCCATGCCCTGCCTCAAATGGCCAGAGTCCTTGGGGCCTATGAAGAGGCCCAAGGACAATGGGCCAGGTCAGCTACAGACACGCGTGAGGTGCTGGGGGTGCTGAGGTCCATGGACGCCCATATGGGCCAATTCGTGTCCCGTATGGACCAACTCGTGGACCTCATGGGCCAGCTGGTGGTGGCGGTGGGGTCACAGGCAAGGCCAGCAACACCACCTCCGCCACCACCTGCTAGGGCGCAGGGTCGGGCAGCAGTGTCCACTTCCCCTGCGTCCACAGCCAGTGAGCACACCTCACCCACCACCAGCAGGTCGCCACCACACACCCCCTCCCAAACGTGGAAGGGGCCGTCCGAAGAGGAAACAGATCTCCCGGGAGGACTTCGCACGCTCCAGTCGCAAGTGAGGCAGCCAGCCAGCCTTCCGCCAGCCTTCCTTGACCAGCCACTGCATTGACTTGCTCTACGATCCCACTCCACACAGCCATCTGGATGGCATGTGTGTGTTGGACTATGGACATAGAACCAGTGGGTACACCCTGAGCTTCACGCAGCCATGACCGACAGCTCATTGTCACTGCACGCACCACTTTTGTCATCACCTTACACACAATCACATGTCACAGTTTGTAATAAATGCACCTTTTTCACTAACTGCTGTTTGTGCCCTGTGTTTTATTTGTACGGAATACAACGGCCACCTTGGGCGGAAAGGCACCTGCTGCGTGGCATGGCAATGGAATCCGGAGGGCCTGTAGGGACCTAGGGGTGGGAGACAGAACAGGAGCACATTCAATGAGTGTGTCACACACCCATCACACAGTACATGTCAACAACTACAAGCAATGTACACACATCGCACAGAGCAATAGGGCACAATGCCACAGTCACCAACAGTGGCATACTACCCTGGCCATGGAGCGTTGACACACTGCACGCAGTGAACATACAGCCACCCTGACACAGCACACACACACCTGCACAGATACAGACACATCATCCGTCGTACATGGACACTCACCGTCAAGTGAAGTAGCGGGCGATGAGCTGCTGGCGCACATTCCCAGCTTCCTCCTCTCCGCTGTCCACCTCACTCGAGCTGTCCTGGTCTGCGGGCTGGGGCCCTGGTTGATCTCCGTCATCCACAATGAGGGGGATCTGCTTCCGAATGGCCAGATTGTGCAGCATGCAGCACGCCACCACTATCTGGCACACCTTCTGTGGGGAGTACGCCAGTGCACCCCCGGTGCGGTCCAGGCACCTGAACCTGGACTTGAGGAGGCCAAAGGTACGCTCGACCACACGTCTGGTCCTCCCATGTGCCTCATTGTATCGATCGTCTGCTGGGGTGCGAGGATTCCTCAATGGACTGAGCAGCCATGCCCCATTCGGATACGCAGAGTCACCTGGGTGTGAGGGACACAGAGAACCGTTGCTATTCCAACTGGACAGGGGACAGCATCGCACAACCAGCACGCTACACCACTCCACATACTCACCGACAATACAGGCACGATCCTGTTGCATATTGGCCATCAGTCGTGGCAAGATGCTGTTGCGCATTATGTGTGCGTCATGTGCCGAGCCTGGAAACTTGGCACACACGTGGGTGATCACCATGTCCGCAAGGCACACCACTTGCACATTCAGGGAGCGCGTGTGCTTCCTGTTGCGGTACAGGTGCTCAGTGGCCTGTGGTGGAACAAGGCCAACATGTGTGCAGTCAATGGCTCCCACGACGTGTGGGATTCTGCCAAGGGCATAGAATGCACCCTTCACTGCCGCCAATTCACGAGCCCTGGGGAATCTGATGTACCTGTTTCGGTACAGCATCATGGCTGCCAGTACATCCCTCAGCACCTTGCTGAACATGGGCTGGGACATCCCTCCTCCACTGCCCACTGTGTGCTGGAATGACCCAGTGGCGAAGAAATGCATGGCGGCCATCACCTTAGCCGTGGGGGTGACAGCAGTCGGATACACCCTGCGGGGACGGAGATGGGGCTCTAACATGGCACACAGTCGATGCAGGGTTGGCCTGTCCAGCCGAAACTTCCTGATGACCTCTGTATCGTCCATGTCCGCCAGCAATTGGTATGGGCGGTCAATGTTCGGTCTCCGCCTGGGTTAAATGGCAGAGGACACATGTCAAAGCAACACGACACATAGCAATTTCGCATACACATCACTGACATGACTGAGCAAGCACATGAGCCACAGCCCAGCTGTCAAGCTGGGACGGCACGGCCACAATACACTTACACAGGTCTCCCAACAATGGCAATGGCAAGTGAGACATACCACTGCCATGTGCATGCACATGGGGATCTAGGCCCCAATGACTTGCGGGGCGTGCTGATGGGGACTGACTGCATATTCGTCAAGCGGCAACGCCACGGCAACATGAGTGTCTGCTGAGCATGGAACTGCTTCCGAGGCTGGATGAGTATGGCACACGACGACGACGATGTGGGCACGGGCTGAGCGGCCAATACAAGTGGGACCTGTGGCACGAGGGGATATGAGACAGTAGTAGGTGTCAGCACTGCACCCTATGTACAGCACTGTACGGATCACAGCTCCCGAAACATTGACTGGTGTCCACATTGACAGCCCCATGCCAAGACGGCTGTGTGCTTGCAGTCACACGTCACAGGTGAGAGGTTACATTGCATGTGCCAGGTGGCAGACGTACATAGTGGGAGCTGGCATGTGTGTGCATGTGTCTCCTGTTCAGGATCCACCAGATGGGCGCTGACTCTGTACTGAGCATTGGACACAGCATGTTCTGTGGAAGGCTTGTGTGTGTGGGATGGTGGCACTGGATGTGCCTCCGTTGGGTGGGGGGCCATGCACAGGGCGGGTACGTCGATGTTTGCGCATTGTTGGTCACGGTGGGTGCACCAACTAAGATGTGTTGCCCTGTGTTCAATTCCTATGTCCGCATGATGATGGACTGTGGATGTGGGCAGACTACACATTGGTCGATGTGCTGTCTATATGCATGTGCCTTCACACCAGGCACAGCTGCCCCTGCACATGTGACCCCTGCTGGACTCGCTGCTGGGTCTGTGGAGCTGATGCACCTTCTGCGCGTGGGGCGGACAGCTCTCCTCACTTCCCTCATTGCGCATGTCATGTCTTTGCCGCAGGTGACATGGATCATGGAGGGCCCACATGTACGCGTGGGTAGGCTACACATGATTGTTCACTGGTCGCCACCCCCAGTCAGTGTTTCGAATGGGAAGGTTGTCGTGCTGGTGGTATGTTCGATGTGGCGGATGGGCGGGCCTAGGTGCGGGCTTACATTCCGGACATGGGGGTAGTTGGATTGGCGACTAGTTGCAGTACACACGGGACACGTCTCTTCCTTTCCACATCTGGGTCATCCCTTGTACTAACTGACAGTGATACAGTCATCTTCGCCCCAGCCCTCATGTCCTCCCCTCGCCCCCCCAATATGCATGCTCACCTGCGAGGCTAGCGCTTGCACAGGCAGCCCCAAGCTCGCACCAGAGAGGGCAAGGAGTGTATGTGTGGGTCCAGTTGCATGAGTGGGCTGTCTCAGGGTATGATGTGTGGCGGGACGCCGTCCACCTGCGTGGTGCCCCAAATGGAGACCCGGCCTGCATGGACTATGCATCACAGTCTTCGCCTTCCGGATCCGCCACCTGCGACACCCAGTGGCTGTGGCTGCCCTTGCGGCCAGGCCGCGTCCGTCTGTGGCTGATGGCCCACACATTCACTCTTTGGCCTCTCTGGGGAGGGCTCAGGGGTGGTGGCGCACGCGCTTGCACTTAGTCGCAATGGCATGTGGCGTGGTTGGTATGATGGGCAATGGATGGGATGGTGCGAGCCACCTCCCGTGACGCCAGTGCTGCTCGTGCTGTGGTGCGTCCCCCTACACTTCCATTTGACTTTTTGCCATGCTGGACGTTGAGGTTCTATTGCCTGCGTGATATGACCAGGAGGAGCGCGAGGAGACCTCTCACACACCATGCTCCACTGCCATCCCGTGCCCTGTATCGCCTGTGCGGATTGACTATGTTGGGGTTACACCTGGTCGACTGGGGCTGTGTGTGCCTTGTCAAGGGGCATGGCGGGCGCACAACAGGATCCAGCTTGTCCACAGAGGGTGGGCTGAGGTGCGCCTGGTACCGCTTTGTACGTGTGCCCGGCTGCTGTGCACACACGTGTTCACTCCCCCCGACAGGTGTCCTCTCACAATGCCCAGGGAAGCGGTGGTGTACTGTTCATGACCCCTCCCAACACGGCGTGCTCCAACTTGGCATGTGCGCATCTACCCGTCGCACCCACCCACCTGAGCACTGCGTCCATACGACTTCACACGACACATGTGTGTCTTCCACAGTAGTGCTACTCATTTGCGTTGACATCCAATACCAGTGGACTACATGGTCATGTCACGACTGCCGTGTACTTCACATACTCTCATCCTCTCTCATTCGTACTTGTGAAATGAGTCCGCGGAGACAGTTTTGGTTTCAAACATTATATTGAGTCTTCTGTCCTCTGTGATGCAGTATAGTGGACACTACTGGCAGCGGAATACATGTTGAGGATATACTGAGCATGATTACAAATTGGATAGGGTGTGGGGTTACATGTGATTGGCTGTTGCATGTGGGATGTGGGCTTCAGAGTGACATCTGCTTGGCCAAGGCTGTGCTAATGTACATTTACGTATAGCTGCGGAGCTGCGGACTTTGACACAGACAGTATACATGTAGCCTACCAGACCGCTCGGCATCATGGGCACAGTCCATCTCAGTTCCATGTGACAGGTTTGCTGCGGTTGTTCCTCATGCACGCGTGCATGTGAGATGACATCAGGGCATGTGCTTGCGTGCATGCAGCGGCGTGCCACTTGTTGTTGCACTGTGGTGGTTACTGGACATGTCACAGTCACTGGGGTCGTGTTGTTGTTGTATGCACTTGTCGTCCATGCAAAGGTCCTGGTATGGGATTCCCGGGGCGGGGGTGGGAGGGGTGCAGCACCCACAGACTCCAGGCGACCTATTCATGTCCACTGAGCGGTGTGTGTGTCCATGTGCGCTGGATCCATGTCGTGTCCTGGTTGTTCGTGCAGTTCCGTCCATGTGGGTGCGATACACAGAGCCCATGCCACTGCCTCCCACGATGCATGCAGTGTTCCTGGATGTGATGGGGAACAGTGTGCATGTCCCGGTCATATCCGATGTCATGGCGATGTCGTTGATGGTGTGGTTACAGTTGCCGGTCGTTTGGTATGGCTGTTGTGGTGGTGACTGGCCAGTCCGTGCGGAAGCTGAGCATGGGTGCGGGGTTGGACTTCATAGGTCACTCGGGGAACCTGCGTTGTGGTCCGACGTATTTACAGGTTGTCAGGTATGCGATGCCGTCCAGCAGGGCTTCCATGTCATTGGTGGTGTACATGTTTGCCAGCCAATGAAGCGGATGGTGGCTCTCAAGGTGTTGTTCGTAAGTTGTCCCTTGGAGGACCATGATGGGGCATGCTGGGTGACATTCGATGTAGCTGTTCTCGATGATCCGTCGTGTGGAGGCACAGTGGTCCCATTTCAGTGCGGGTGCGATGTTGGCCACATACGCCATGCCCCCATAGGCAGAGCAGGCCCTGTCGTGTGCGTCCAGAGGGAGGAGTAGTGGTAGCAGGTCCGCCTTCAGACATGCCGGGTTGGAGAGGCATATCTCGACGGGATGCTGGTAGGGACACCTCCGACAGTAGAAGACGGGCATGACGCAGCTGAACAATGTGATGCGGTAAGTCAGTCGGTAACTTACGTTCAGCAGGGACAGGAGATCGCATCCCAATGTATGTATCGTGTTGGTTTTGTACAGCTTGAGCTGTTCGGCGTAGTTGGGTAGGTGTGTTGCGGTTGCCATTTCGCAGCGGTTCGTTGAGATGGCGTGCTCCGGCTGTGTGTGCAGTCTGCAATGTGCACGCTCCGGGGTTGCTGTGAGCTCTGTGTAGTCGTAGGGAGACAGGACTTGTGTTCTGTTGGCTTGTTTGGAGGACACGGGCCCTCTTCCCACATGCTTCTCAGACAGTTCAAGGTCAGTGCTGTGTGACTCCTTCCAATTAACTTGCATGTGGCCGACATGGGGGAGTGTTTTCTTCTTTCTTCCCCGTCCGTTGTGTGCTTCTGTGATATGCGCTATCTGCCCTGTGGTCGGTCTCCTCGGCATGCCTGTGTTGGTCTATTCTTGGACAATGGCTGTATTCACCGGCTTCTGTCGTAGGGCTGTGGTTTCGGAGTTGGAATGGAAGGTCATTCAGTGCTGTCTGCTCTCCCTTGTGTGGGCGGCAGGCTGCCTTTCCGCTCTGCGTTGGGCCTTGTGTGTGGATGTTATTCTTGGGCCACCTGTTGTCGGTCCCCGGGCTCTTTGGTGTTCCGTTTCATATGTCTTGTTCATATGTGCAGGGTGGTATGGGTTTTTCAGTGTGGTACTGGCGTTCCTCTTCCCGAAGGGGCCCTGCTTCTCCTAGTTGGTGTTGCCGCCGCTGTGTGCTACGCCATGTTTGTTACACTGGGGTGTGTCCTGCTGTTGCGTGACTTCACTGACATGTGTGCGTCGGTTGTGTGGCGTTGGGTGTTGTCCGTGAATTGGGCGTTGGGGACATGTCTGTGGCAGGCCTGTCACGTGTCATGTGCGTTCGGGGTGGGGCTGATGTGTGTGCTGCTTGGTTGTGTCC